>PVJH01000082.1:0-506163 GCA_004026705.1 Nesogale talazaci
TATTTTTCCCAAGGTCACTTTCATCATGTGCCTTGCTCCTTCGGGTGTCTCTATGTTCCGCTTCTGACATGCTGTCCTGGATCTCTGTCCAATTTCGCTGTCCTCTTCGTACTGCTTTTGCACACTTCTCATCACACAAACAGCTTCTAATAAGTTTCCAAATAGGACCTGTCCCTGGTTTAATAGTACCTTCCTCTTTAGCTCTATCTATATCCCTTCCTAATTTATCCCAACAAGCTACTGTCAAAGCCCCTGTGGACAAAAACCACGGAGCCACTTGATCTATGTTTGTTACAAACTTCCTTAATGTGCTTTCTGAAACCTTTAGCCCTTTTGTGTGTAGAATTTCCTGCAAGGTTGAAACCATCTGTTTTACAGGGACGTTTCCCATTTTGCTCGTTTACCTACACGAGGCTTAAAAATGGTTAAAAAATGTTTTGGTCCAAAACCGAAAACAGAAGCGCACTCTCACAGCACTCTCAAGGCCGTCACAGCAAACGAACCAAACATTCAGCCAGCAGTGGCCTTGCGGAACTCACCCTCTTTGCACGCCGATCAGTTCTGAGTCCTCCCTTTCGGGGGTCCTCCACCACTCATGCGTCAGGGGTCCGATAAGTCCCGGGTGTCGGCACCAGCTGCCCCGAGCCCCTCTCTGAGACGGATCAGGTCAGGTACACGCAACACACGACGCAATGAATGGCTAGGACCCTTCTGATGGCGTTTACAGCAAAGTTTAATGATGCTGCCTCTCGTGCAGGAGGTCAGCGAATGAAGACCCGGAATAAGCTTAGCTTGGGGCTTAAATACCCTGCTCATAGGCGTGGCTCTTCAGGACTGGTGCAGAGGCTCTATTGCGTCATGGGCAGCTCCCGCGTAGGCGCGGTGCATCCTGTTTACAATTCTCAAGCCATGGCTCGGGCGTGGTCCGGCGCCATCTTCTAATGGCGTCCACAGAGTGTGATATAAACTTTGGATAACCTTGTTATCCAGCTGATCTTTCAATGCATTCTCAAGTCATCTGGAAACTCCAGGTTCCTACATCACACTGAGTTAAAGGAAAAATAATTTCTTAGAATGTAATAACAAAGCAAAGACTCCATATTATAGTCCTCCAGTAATGAACCTTAAAGCAACAGTGCACCAAAAGAGAAGTTGTTTCACTTTAACTATTCTCACAAAAATCTAAAAGGCAGGACAAAATGAATGGTCACATCACCTTTGCCTAATATGAAGATAGATATAGACTCACATTATTCACAATATTATAGAATTCCTTCTCTGTTCACTTTGGCAGAAAGTAATACTATCTGGATCATAGTTTCTTTTATTTTTATGTGTGACCATTCCCTCACCATCTGCAACTTTACTTTCTCACTGATCAGAAAAAGATGTAATGATGATTAACATGGTTCACGGAAGGAGAATATGTTCCAGTTATGACTGTGTTATGAAGTTCCTGTAAATTGGTAAAACAAATGACATCCTCCTTTAGCTGAGTCTGAGATAATCAGACAACATCTGTCTTCTGTTTTCTAATAGCCTTTGTAGAAAGAAATGCTAACGTTAAAATCATTCCTCTTATGAAGTACGCTTTCACTCCAAATATCTTTCACTCGTTTATTAGTTTTATTATTTTCATTTTGAGATATCTTATCTTGACCGTCGATCACTATCAAAGCTAATATCATTCTCTATTTTAGTGTACCAAAAAGGAAGTGATGCTTTAATCTTTTAAAAGCCTGGGCCACTCTTTATTATCGTTTGGTGACTTATCATGACCCTGCGAATAACAGAACTATGCACTGCCCCACTAATGCAGTTGCTCTTGTTTTTGAGATTATATTTTGAAACATTTAACTGTTTTCAACTGCAAAATTTACATTTTAAAAGCAAAACAAATGAAAGAAATGATATTCATATATATATATATATAATATATATATATATATATATATATATATATAATGATTTTCTTTTCTAATTTTTTCTAGTCCAGATAACACTTTGCTACTTCAGAAAAACAGGCACTATGACTCACACTACATTGCTTCCATCACCTGGTATTTTGAACACACTTAGGAAAGACATGTCTGGCTGTCCTTTTTCTATTGATGACAATTGTTCCTATCAGAGAAGATAATGTGGTGGGAGAAGGAGCTATGGCGGAATAAGTTCTTTCCTTTGAATCTTCAAATAACCTTCATCTGTGTTCTGCCATGTAGAAGTTGGTTTTGCATTTTGAGAGGTATTGGTACTATCATTTGTCATTTGGATTGCATGATACTTGATCTCTCATTGGGCTAGAAATTTAATCTGTGAGTTTAAGTCATTCTGAGAATCTATATGTTAGATGTAATCTAAGTATTTTATTACATATTGATTGTATTTACTAAGTTTCATAACAGATCACTGTTTAAGACACATATTTTCATTCTCCATTGAATGCTCATTAATTTAGGTGAGATTTCAGTATGTCTTTTGTCATTCAAGAAAATGGAATTAATAAAAAACAGGTTTTAGAATGTACTATATTGAAATATTTTGCAATATTTTATTCTAGTTATTGTATTCTTCAGATGCCTTGCATACATTTTGGACCACCTCTTGAATTTGTACCATTTGTTGAATAGATGGCAAATATATGAGCAACAAAATATGTGCACAAAATATATGTGCAACAACTGAATAAAGGTATAATAGCAAAATGCTTTATTAGAATACACTTTAGATCCCATTTTCTAATGAAATTATGTGCCATCTATTCAACAGATGAGAAAATATTGATGTTTTCAAGGATTTTATTTTACTGTGATTCATAATCAATGCCTATAAATACAGCAGTCAGGAGAGATCAACTGATATAGTACATTGGAAATATCTACTGCAGATTATCCCTTTAAAGATTTATAAACCAAAACTAAAAACTAAATTCTTCAAATCTGTATGAGATCAGTCAGATGCAATTTTTTGATCTGACCTTTTGGTTAATAACCAGAAGCTTAATCCACTCATCCTCAGGTCTTCTTGTAAATGTAGTATATATCCTGTCATTTTTCTTCACTCTGGCTACATTTTTGGAACATATTCCCTATTTTTTAAAATGTAGTTTTTATTGTATATAAAGCAAATCTGCTCTCTGTTCAATTTTCATGGATACTGTTTCTTGACATTGATTACTTTCCCCACAACATAGCAGAACTCATGCCATTTCCTCATGGTGTTTATCACTTCCGTGTGTTTGTCTTTCTTATCCTTTCCTGATTTCTGCTCTTTTTCCTGGGGCACATGCTTGGGCTATGGATGCTTCTGAGTATTGTTTCACATTGTTATCCTACTCGACCCAATGCCATTGTGAGTCCTTTCAGCGTGTTCTCCAGGGGTAATCAGGCCCTCTGGAATCTCAGCCATGAGAATGAGGTTTGCTTTGTCCTTTGGAGATGTCATAATTTTTCCATGGGTCTTCACGTTTTCTCACTCTTCTTTGCTAAGGAAGAACAGAGAGCAGTAGTTGAATCTTCACTGTATGCTCACATTGTTAGTTCATTTATGTATGCAGTCATAGATTGCTGCCATTGCTGTTCTTGCAGGGCTGTGTATGTAACAGTATTCACCCCTGCTGCTTTTGATTCTTGTTTTCCACCGTGTTTGTCTTTGCCTCGATCGTTTTGGGCTGAGTTCGCCTTATTATATATTGCCTTTCCCTTTATCTAGGTTCACACATGTCCAACCTATAGTAAGTGACTTACCCTCATAACCGTGATTACCAAGCATACTAATCTTCAAAATTGTTTTTTCCTATGTGTGAAATTTTATTGACTTTTTGCAGGTACATTTCTTCATATATTTGTCTCTTTTTGATTGACTAGTTTCCTTCAGCATAATGTTTTCTATGGTCATACATGTTCTATCCTTTTCACAAAGTCATCATCATTCTTTTGTTTGTTTGCTTTTTGGGGGCATCACTGCCCTCTGGTGGTTGTGGGTGATACCCCTCATTCTTAATTGTGTGTAGTATGCTATTCTGTAGGTACCTTCTTTCCTCTTTCGCTATTGTGGATGGTTATGCAATGAGCATGTGAGTAAACAGATCTGTTCATGTCACTGTGCTTTTTTAGGAGGGATGTATACCTAGCAGCAGAATTGTTACTTTATATAGTATTTCTATTTTCATAATTTTCACAAAGTACAATAGAATTTTTCACAATCCTTGTAACTTTTTATATTTCTACCAACACCGTAAAAGAATTCAAGTTTCTTCATATAATCTTTTTTTTTTTGTCTTCTAAAACTTCATGTGTATGAAACAGTACCTGGCTTTTGACTTAGCTTAGAACCTTGAAAAGAGCAGAGTATGGGAAAAAGAAAAAAAAACAAACCTTTCTACCACTCGGCAGGAGTCATTTCTCTTCCTTTCTGGCTTACGCCCGTCCTACAGGAGTAGAAGTGTGTAGCTCTTGCCAGGCTGATGAGGAAACAGTAGAAGGACCATCCTTAGGGTTTGGCTCTTGCTGATGACATGCACCTCTGCTTCGTCCACATAAAACCTGGAGGGGAACTCTACCACCTAGTTCTTTGTGTGAAAGAAAAGCTGGGGGGACCCCAAATTCCTGGCCACTTTGCAGGCTATAGACAAAAGTAGGACTGGGCACCTTTCTGTGTCTTAGGGACAAGCGGTTTGTATTTAATATTGATCTGGGGTGGGGGGCTATTTGTGTCTAAGCTGCTCTTACTCTAGTGAGACACAGGGTTGCCAAGAGAGGGCAGTGGACTGGGGCGAAGGGGTACACTCCGTTCAGGGCATCAAACACCACTGTCGCGGGCTTAGGAAGGGCCTGAGATGCTGCCTTCCCAATCAGAACATTTGTTATATTCTGTGCTATTTTATTTTATTATTAACACCGAATAAGATGATACTCACTGTAACTTTGATTTCCACCTCTTTAATAGTTAATGACATATCTAGAATATATTTGAATCACTGAGCTCTAATGAAATAATAGTAAAACTTGTCAATGTGTAATCATTTCAAGAGGTAGCAAATGATCAAGAATCAATGGTACTGAAGGAAAAAATACAAGCTGCACTAGAAACATTAGTGAACAACAAAGCCCCAGGAGTTAACAAAGTACCAACAGAAACTATTCAATAAGCTGGTGATGCACCGAAAGCACCCACTTACCCATGCTATGAAATCTGGAAGACAGCCATCTGCAACTGATTGGAAGTGATCCATATGTGTACCTGTTATAAAGAAAGATGAACAAACAGGGCATGGCTATTTTCAAGCAATGTTGTTAGTATCATATACAATTAATGCTTCACTGAAGATAAATCAGCAAACAGCTGCTGCCAGCTAGATTCAGAAGAGGACATGGAACAAGGGGTATCATTACTAATGCCAGCTGGATCTTGGTTAAGTAGAGACCATCAGAAATATATTTATTTGTGTTTTATTGATGATGCAAAGGCATTAAACTGTGTGGATCATATAAACCTATGAATGACATTGAAAAAAAAAAGGGAATTCTAGGCATTTCATCATATTCATGTGGAACCTGAATATAGACCTAGAGTTAGTACTTTAGACAGAACAAGGGAAGGCTGTATGCTTTAAAACTAAGAAGGTTGGATTGCAACTCAGTGTAAAGATAATAGACATTCTCAAAACTTGACCAATATGTAACACTATCATAATTGTTTTAGCACAAGAGCTAACACTATATAATGATTGGGGATGAATTGGACAAGAGGAAATAATAGTAATAAATGTCCATTTAAGGCAGTGGTTCTCAACCTTCCCAATGCCCTGACCCTGTCATACAGTTGCTCACGTTCTGAGGACCTTACTTCCTAACTGTCATTCATGACTGTTATGAATCGGGCTACCACTGTGAGAGTGTCATTTGATCCTCATAGGGTTGCAGCTCACAGGTTGAGAACTGCTGGTTTAAGGTAAAGGTTTAACACATCCATCCTCCAGGAGAATAAGAGGGGCAACTTTCAGATTAAATGCAGAAATGTCAAAGTACACTCTGCAGGAGTCGTCAAACCGCGGGCCACCAGGCAGCCCGCCAAAGACATTTATCCGGTCTGCCAGGTGTTTTGCTTCCAATGCTTTCCTGTTTAGTAACTGACTCACCCCAGGTCCGGAGTCAATTTGTTCATTTTTTTTTTTCAAACCATAGTCCAGCCCTCCAACGGTCTGAGGGACAGTGAACTTGCCCCTGTGTAAAAAGTTTGAGGACCCCTGCTCTGCAGCATCTGGCAATAAAAGAAATGTTTTCAGTGGCTGAGCCCCTGTGGTATAGTGACTGAGTGTGGGACTACCACCCACTGGCTTGGCGGTCCAAATTCAGGAGCAGCAAGGCTGGGTAGCTCCCATGACCACCAGAGGCCAGTGATGCCCACACAAAAAAAGGAAAGAAATGTTTTCAAATATTCAAGATGTTGTGAATTAAAAAAAAATTACAAATGGGATAGCCTTATTTTCAAAAGTCAGACCAATCAGTACCTATGTAGCAAAATTTCAAAAGCAATAATACTCACTGTCATTATTTCAAAACTGTGTTTAATCATTTATTTTTTTTACCACATAAGCATGTTGTCCACCAGATCAAAACTGTTTGGATCAGGGATAGGAGGCAATTCTTCATAATTTGATTTGCTGTTCATTATTGCACACAGTACAATAAATTTTGCTTGAAGAGGTTCTTCCCTTTTTAAAGTCTAACTTCCAAATCCTAGATTGATTCAACTAGGTTGGGACTGTAAGTAGTTATTTAAAAAGTGACAGGAGGGTTGAGCCCTGGTGGTGTAATGGTTGAATGTAGGACTGCGGCCCACTGGCTTGGCAGTTCAAATCCAGCAGCAGCTCTCCAGGAGCAAGGCTGGGCCTCCCACTCCCACCAGAGGGCAGTGATGAAAAAAAAAAAAAACAACCAAATAGCAAACAAAAAAAATAAAATAAAAAGTGACAGGAGTATACTGATATTCATTATGGCCATCATGCCACATGTGCAAGGTAAAACTAAGAAGCAACAGTAACAAACAAGAAATAAAAGATACTATTGCTGATATAAAGAGAAAGTGGGATGAAAGCAGAGAATATAAAGAAGATGTTTGCTTGTGTTCTATTGAAAATAAAAGCCACTTGACTGTGTGGTTCATTAAAAAGTGTATAGATAACATTATAAAGAATGGGAGTTCAAGAATATTTAATAGTGCTCATGTAGAAATTGTACATAGACAAAGAGGAATTCTTTCAAAAAGAACAAGGGAATATTGTGTGATATAAAATAAGGAAAGCTGTGGCATGAGAGCATATGAGTTCAACATATTTATTCAATTTGTAGCTGGGAAAGTAAACTGGGAAGTTGAAATATATGGACACTAATGCCTCATGAGGATGGGGAAAAGGCATATTATCAACTAATGGTAGGCAGACAACACAAAGTTTTATTCTGAAAGCAGAAAAGACTGGAAACACGTGCTAATGAAAATCAAAGAGTAAGATTTTAGTATGGATTAAATCAGAAAATGAACCAATCAGTCATTGAAAATATAGTTTAAGGTTAAAACAATTCTTATAACTGTAATAAGAGGCAAGATCAAGATTAACAGATAAAAGATTTCAGGAATTTAATTTTATTTGTTTCCGCAGCCAGTGTCTGTGGAAACAGAAGTCAAGATATCAAATGACATATTACATTGGACATATCTGCTGCAAAAGATGTCACCTTGAGGCACAAGATGTGCCTGATCCCAAACATGGTCTTTTTCAATTGCCTCATGGGTTTGTGAAAGCTGGACCATGAACAAGGAAGACCAGAGGAGACTTTGTGCCAATGAATCATGTTATTGGCAAAGAACATTGAATGCCTAATGGACTGTCAGAGAATGAAGAACTATGTCTTGAAGGACATACAGCCAGAATACTTTTTAGAAGGGAAGAGTTGTGGGAGTTACTGTACATTTGGTGTCAATGTGGGAGTTGAGAGGATTAAGATTGAAGGGATGGAGTCTGGCCTGTCAATCCAGTCTAAGTCAAGGAGGCCTCTGTGTGTGCATGGCCGTCTCTGGGATTTTACTTCTTGGAAGCAGGAGACACTTTCGCTGCCCACTCCCTGGGAGACATTTCAGCTGAAAAGACATATGGAATTATGGTGGTGCCTTGAGCTGGAGAAGCCACATAGACCTATCCTGATTCAGCCCAACCTCTGAAGCTAGAGAAGTCACTTTGAGAAATCTTCCAGTGCTGAGATTCTTACACTGCCAAAGAATCCAAAGACTTCCTACCCACTGGGCTGTGATCTTCCTGCATTCAGCATCATTGCAGGCATTTTTTGAGTATGAAGAGGACCTTATAGATTGACATTGACTGTATTAGTTAATATCAGGTTTATGGACTTGGTTGGGATGTTGCCTTAATGTACATTTACCCTTTTTATAAAACTCTCTCTTACACATGAGTTACTAGGGATTTATTTTTTCTTAATCTAACCAGCCTAACACTACAGATTACACCTCATTTTTTGTACTTTGGACGTGTTATTATGAGGGACCCAGGTCTAGAGAAAAATAATTAGATATATGTTTAGTAAAGTGAAGGAAATGAGAAAAAGTATAAGATCCTCATTGGGATAGATGGACATAGTGGTTACCACAATGCATTCGAATAGAGCGATGATTGTGATAGTGGTGCCCAACAAACCTGTAACTTGTTTTCTTGTACAGAAACAACATTACAGCACACTGCAACAGTAAAAGGCTACAAAGTAACATATGGGCAGAAATAAAAATTTGTATCAAAAATTTGTAACAGATGGGCAGAAATCAAACTTTGGGTTTTAGGTTAAATATCTATTGCAGAGGTGGAAGAACCAGATTCCCTGTGAAGCTTAACTACCTGTTTTTATGTTCGCATCAAGGACTGGCTACTTATAATTTGCAGTTACAAGTGCCCAAAAGAAGAATACATTTTAATCTCCCTTTATTTCTTCTCTTTCTCTGTCTTTGTCAATCTCTATCAAGATTAATGATCCAAAAATGTTCTATTAATTACCATGAGAAGATCATCAGAATTGTTGTAATTTTGCTAAGAGATGACATGAACTTTTTCCCAAAGACATGGTGAACACCAAATCGTTGAATAAAAATACTTTATCTAGTTTGTTAGGCAAGAAGGAAACGAGTTTGGAAGCTCTCTCATGCAATCCTCCAAATTTAGGCAAGTTGAAGAGAAGATAAATGCCATGGTGTGACTTTTCTACATGTAATATGTGTAGGTCCAACACAATAACCAGGTGAGAGAATACAAAGCATAGAACAGTCTAGAGAAGTTGTTCTCCACCTGTTAATCCTGACCCCCTTTGAGGGGTTGAACGACCCTTACACAGTGGTCACCTGATACATAACAGTAGCGAAATTACAGTTGCAAAATAGCAACAAAAATAATTTGATGGTTGGGGTGTCAGCACCACATGAGGAATGGTATTATAGGGTCACGGCATGAGGAAGGCTGAGAACCACTGCTCTAGGGGAGGAGATTGATTAAGTTTTCCATTGCACTGGGAACAAGAGGGAGGGAGCTGCTCTGAAGCAGGAATGGAAATCACTGAAGACCTAAGGAAAAAGAGCACTTGTATAATCCCTATCAGAACTCAAGGAGGCAGCACAGAGTGGCAGGAAGCCTTCCTGGCCAATGAAGTTGGGCAGAGGTCAAAGAAGCATGTGGCTAAGAACCTGCTAGTATTGATGAAAAGAGGTGTTTTGAACCAAAGGTAACTTATTGTCCCTAATAAATTTCCTGGTTTTGACTATTACCTTTGAATTGTGAGGAGTCATTACAATAAATTATTAAATCCAGCAGAGAAGCAGTGTCTTAAAAGGGACAAAAGAGAATCAGAAGGAGGGCGGAGGCATGCCTGACTCCACTCTCACAGGAATCATTCTTGGATGGACAGAGGGTGGGGCTCTATCTCTCCTTTGTGTAGTCAGAGGAGATCAGATGTGGCTCCCACATGGTTTTGTTCACAAGTTTGTGAGCATTTTTGGTAAACAATAATTGTACTAGGTGCAATCAGAATGCATTGACTATCAATAGCAAACATCAAATAAAAGTGTCACATTTATACCACTGACTGCAGAGCTAGGCAGTCAAAGTTTGTTAGCTGTTAATTTATTTTTAACATTTATTAAAAACAAAAATACACAAAAGGCAGTCGAATGAATCTTACTATATGCCATTTCAATTTACTTGACTGAAAATAAGGGGGTGGGGTGGGGAGAAATGTCGGCTTGATTTTTTGCAGCCAGTCTACTGTTTCCTCCCTACAATTTATATTTAAACACCACTGAAAGCAGATCTAGGAAATGAGGAGTATCACAATTTTGCATTGTTTTAATTTTTATATTAAAATACTGATGCACAATATAAGGATTACATTCAGTTGAAAGAATAATATTTATCAGAAGCTACATAATCAGGGGAAAGGATATGTACTGGGAAACATCAAAATATATATTTAATTATAGGGAATGAAATTTTATCCAGAATTTCATTCCCTATAATTAAATAAACCTGGGGTGATGGTTAGAACTTATGTAAACTGGACACTCCTGGCTAGGGGTGGGGGCAGTCCTTTTCATACAGTTGAAGCTAGATGAAAAGTTCAACTTCCAGTTGAAGCCAGATATCTGTGTAACAGGATCCAGAGGGATAAAGATCATCACCCTCTGCCACTCCACTTTCCTCCTCGCAAGGACTTCGCAGAGATTCTGCATCTCCTAGAGGTGGTGTCCTATGGGCCACTGGACCTTGAGAGCCATCGGACCACTGCCAACCTTCAACTCTTCACCAATCAGTCTGGGGTTTCTCTGCTTCTGTCTTTCCATGAGTCTGAAGAGGGCTGCACTTCCATCAGCTCTATGGACTTGATTTGGGCTGGACTAGGGTGACTTCTCGATGTAAAGTTGGTTTTAAATGTTCATTTCTCTTCATAGATAAGTGCCACTGGATAGTTTCTGTAGACAAGCCAGCTAACACACCTGGGACATCCTCCCATCACAGTGCAAATGATGAGGTTTTGTTTCTAAAAGTTGGACTTTCTAATGACTTTCAGAAGAGACTTTTTTTTTGGGGGGGGGCGGGCATCACTGCCTCTGGTGATTGTGGGTGCTACCCAGTGCTGCTCCTGAGAGCTACCGCTGGATTTGAACTGCCAAGCCCACGGGCCGCAGTCCCACACTCAACAACTTATGTCACCGGAGCTCAGCCCCCAGAACAGACTTTTGATTCTTGTTTTTGAAGACAAAAATCTTCCTCCCTCAGCAGGCGTTGGTGAAAATTAGAATATAGAGAAAGGAGAAGTAGTTTCCTAAGTTTCTTTTCAACATCAGATATTTTGAGGTCATGATATTCCAAACTCATTTGAAGATATTGAGAATAATGTGCAACCACATTTGCTGACCTAGGAGCAAAATTGTCTTAAAAAATCCTTAGAATGCAACTGACAGACTTTACTCATTAGTCCCTTGGTTAATAAGAGTAAATAATATCAGTATGGTCTCATTATTTATAAAGTTCATAATAATATGTATTGTAGACCAAATTATAATCTATCTCAATTTCAGGGTTGATATTTACAATAATCCAGGATATGAGCATTTCTTTTTGTTCCTCTACTTCAAATGACCTCCAAGGTCTGAATAGAGCATTCAAAATGGAGTGACCATAGACAACAAAATGCCCACAAAGAATAAAGATGTAAACAGCAAAATGATTGACAAAAATGAAAGAAAAATCGGCCAGAATCCAAGACTATTACACTAAATACTTGGGCTTGCACCGCTTTTTGGACTGAACACCTATGACCACACCTATGGCTACACCCACAAAAACTATATAAAAATCCAGCTAAGAGCCCTAAGGGGTAGAGTTTCTTGATTCCTGCAAGGAAATGGAATGCTCACTTTCTTGCTGGTAAGATCTGCCCATTTTTCTTGACCTGCTGTTGTTATGTGTGTATACCCACTGGAATAAAATGGTTTAAAGACTTGCTCACAGAGTAAGTGCTATATTCATGAAAGAACCTGCCTACTCACTGTGCACAACTGAGGGACTGAATTCATAAACCACATACTAAGGAAGACAACTTAGGGAGTGCAAAGGCAATGTCCTAGTGCATAAGCTATCTTATTCCTAAGCTCAGTCTTTGGAACTATCATAAATTGCTCAAGACAATGCCCTCCAGTCAAAGACCAGTCGGAACTACGTTGGACAAATTGGATTTATTGCTTATTGCAGCAATGGCTCCGTAAGACTTTCCCTCCTTATAGTTTTTAGATGAGGACACTTACCTGTTCTGAGCTTATGCTCCTGGGCAATCATGTAGCATAGCATCTCTTTCCTCTTGTCTCTACTACTTTCATTTACTTTTAACAATCACCTTTAAATCTCAAGAGAGATTGATTTAGGAGTACTTCACATTAATCCTGCCTCTTTAAATACAAGGGCAACCCATTGGCCAAAGGTATTAAAACCATAGGCATAAAGGCTAGGATTTACAATGCACATTTGGGCAGAGGTAGGGTTGGCAAATGAAATCATAACAGGAATCTAATATTGAAGATGTACAAAATATTTTCTCTTGAGCTTGAGCACGATTTCAATTATTTTATTTTTCTTATTTACTTGATAAATGCAAGACACTGAGTCATATTCCTGTCCTCAAATGAGGTAAACAACAATTTAAAATAAATCTTTTAGTGCCAAACATCACAGAGATGCAGACAATAAGGAGACTGAAATTTGTTGTATACAGTAGATAGGAACTCATTAATGAGTTTGGAAGAGAAACTATAATAGAAATGTAGCAATTGGAAGAAATCAAGACAAAGCAATAATGAGCACTAAGAAATCACAGGAGATGGGTTTGGAGCAATATAAATGAAGCTAGCATTTGAAGAAGAGGTTAGGTCCAGGGCAATAGGGCCAAATCTCTCCAAGGAAAATGGTCTTTTTTGGTTGCTTTTCTTTGGGGTTTTTGGAAAACTAAAGATTACTTTTAAGCTAAAGTGTGAGGTCAGCAAAAGGGGAGAACTAAACTACAAAGTCTTAACTTTTCCCAGCCTTAAAAGATTAAGGCATTTGCCTTTTTCTGTCTCTCTTTCCTTTTTTAACTTGATGAAAGATAATGAAACATGTTGAAAAAAGTCATATCGTTCCATTCTTCATTTTGCTTCAATTCCTCATTTGGTTCAATTCCTTATTACCTAATTCAAAGGAGTGAAATTGATTGAAGTCACCATGACAATTACACTTTCAATATATTTTCCATTTTTGTGCTCCCAAGTAATAATAATCAAATGAATTTTTAACTTTTCTAATTAGGTCAAGTGTATGTATGTGTATATGTATATATATTTATAAATGTTCTATCCACATATTATGGCTATGATTATGTAAGCATATGCTAGAATATAGCATGTTCTATATATTTACATCTTTTCATTACAAATGAATCTTTATAAGAATATTAATTTAAATGCATTACTCTTTCCTATTTCTTATGGTTCAAGTTTTTCAAATGTTTTATTAAAATACAAATGTAAAAAAATTTATCACTATGTATGATGCTATGTATGACAGATGTATAGATGTTCTCAGATTTGTTTTTTTAAGCCTCTAATGTTTTTCTATTAAAAAGTAAATCAGAGCTGATCAAATCACTGTGAAATAGGTCATTGATTACAGGTAGGTGCACAGTAAGGAAAGAAAGAGAGTTCATATGATATGAGTAAAATAATTTATACTGATTATAGTTTCTAGCCCCCATTCAGATCTGAAGATGGGAATTACATCAGCATCAATATTTCAAAGGTATACTATTACCACTCAGTGAATTATTGAGATTAATTCTCTTCTAGTGGGTCTTTGTCACTCCCCAAAAATAACTTCCAACAAATGCCCACGGATGAGTGTGAACACTAGTAAATATAGGAAGATACTGAGAAGGGGATCAAGCTCTCAGTGTTGGTTTACAAAGTTAGGTGTGGGTATAAAACGAGTCATCTCATCAGCAGTGAGGGGTGTTTTACAGCCAGCTGTGAAGAGCCAGCTGTGAAGTATGCTCTTTGGGCCTCTAAACCTCTATGCAAGGCACTTCCTTAATCCAGCAGAGAGATCCAGGTTCCATGGTGCAGCAGTCAGAGATCCAAGGGCCAGACCATGAGGCATCTGGTGGACTTCCAAGCCCACAGAGCATGTGCCTTTAGGCAAAAGACACTTAATCCAATGAACTGAATGAGAGCACTCAGTTGAGTGTCTTTGAGCTAAAACTTAAGGTAGAGTTATATGCTTTGGGGGCATTTATTGGTACCTCAAAAGTATTTTGCAACATAGTTTGGCAGGGATGGCTGGGGTCAGTAGGCCATGCCATCAAAAGGCCAAAATTCAGAGAGGCCTGCCTGTAGTCACAATGAAAAGGAGACTACATTGGCATCATGTTGCTTTGTGGCTAACTGTCAGGTTGGGGTTTCAAACCCGACCAGCTGTTCTGCAGGAGAGAAAAACGAGGCTGCCTACCTGTCTAAAGCAAAGTGCAGAAACCCCGAAAGAGCTGATCTACTCTCTCCTATAGGAACATTATGAGTCATACTATGCTCAATGATCGCAATTCTTGTCTGAATAATTGTATCATAAGCATTTATCATAAATTCCATAATGATGAGCATTGTCTGTGACATCTCTGTGGCCACCACAATGAACTATTGATCCAAACTAAAAAGGAGAAAGTGTTTGGGGAGAGAAAGTTGGTGTCAGGGTGAGATATGCCTGACTCAGTCTCCTAGAAGTCTGCCTTTGGCAAATGCTGATGTAAAATTTGATTTTCTTTTGCCCCGGTGACTGACTTGTTACAAGTTGTGCTTCCAACTAAAAATCTGGTCATTAGAACCCACCAGCAAAAAGATAAGTCATTCACCTGGTAGATAACGACACAGGCTCAGAAACCCACCGAGGCGGTCCCCTCTGTCTTACAAGCTTATTCTGAGCCAGAATTGACCTGATAGCAGTAAGTGCAGGGGTTGCTTTGCTTAGCTGCAGTCAGACATCATCCAAACATCATCCCATTCACTTTCGTAGCCTTAGATATTTTTATATCACACATAAATTGGTTGCAATATAAAATAAGGGAATATCAGGCAATATATGTAATGAAAATAAGAGTTCAGACTAAACATTCATTTATGAGACTGAAATGTCATTTAGGTTGCTATGCCACATGGACAGTTTGAGAACCATATACACAAAACAGTTTGCATTAATAACAAGACGTGAACTTTAAAATGAGTTTTGAAACAATTAAAATCCTAAGAATTATCGGGTCTTACAATTCTAAGATTCATTGGCATTATTTTTTAACTATTAAACAATTGGCATTGTTTTAGGCTATATAAGTGAATCTTATGTCAAATATCATTTAAGAACATTTTCAAGGTGGGGGGCGGGAGGCAACATAAAGACATTGACACATAATCCAGATGAAAGAGTCCATTAACTTGAGGTCACAATGGTATCCAGGAATTCATAATCAGAATGTTGGATAAATAAGGCACAGAACACAGGAAATTGTCGCAAATTCATGCTTGATGGGAGATCAATAAATCATAGCTTCAGGTGGGAAGTGGGGATAGGGACATGACTGAGACACATACATTGTATTAGATAAAAGAACCTACAATATTGATTTTTGGCCTTCTGTGCAAGGCAGTCAATAAGTCACAACTCATAACCATGAAACCCCCAGTACTGTTCATTAAAGATACACTCAGGCAAGACTCGTGAGTGATTGTCCCTTCCTGGGAAGATTGTAGAGGGGTGGGAAAGGGTTTCAACATCCTTGGTTAAAGATCCAAATAAATTGAATGAGATGGCGAATATAGGTTACATGTTGAGATGCAACCCCAAAAGAAGTTCAAAGCTACCAGTCACTCTAAGGGATGCATTTGTGGTTTTTTATTTCCATAAAGAGTTAAAATGTCGGGTTCCCACAGATTCAGTTCTATCCTATCCTGTCAGGGTCACCATGAGTCAGCATGAACTCAATGGCAGTGTTTGTTTTGTTTTAATCTGCAAATGGACTTTGAGTTTTCACTGTCCTTCATAACCTTCTGCATTTGGGGTGTTCATAATATAAGCTATGTTGCACTTAAAATGTCCTTTATTAACCCAATAATTAATATAAATCAGGCATTTGCAAAGTGTGTGAGTCCAGGCACACTAGAGGAACAAATTTCATAGACACGCATATAGGTATAAGGAAAACGGTTTATATACAAAATGAGTGTGACACTAAGAAGGCATCCCAGGCCAGTCCAGTTCAAAGTCATAAGTCCGATATTAACCCATATGCCTGAAATCAGTCTACAAAGTCTCCTTCCGACTCACGAAGTCACAGGTCAGTGGGTGCAGAATCCCGGTGCTGGCAGGGCTCTCCCCATGGCTCCTCGCTTCCAGGATTCAGGTCCATCAACAGCATGCCACTCCAGTTTCAGAGGTCTGTCTTTATCAGGGCAAAGCCATGTGGTCTCTCCGTCAGCTCCTCAAACTTCTCAGAGGCTGTATCTTGTCTATTCTGTAATTAATCATCTCAGAGACTAACTCCCAACAACTGGGGAAGATAGCTTCTCATCTTCATGAGGGGAATATTGCAAGATTTCCCAGGAGCCTCAGGTGAAAGCCATGCCCAAACAGAGGCCTCATTGGCTACTCAAAGGCTATCTCCAGATTAACAGGTCAGACTCCACCCCTACATTTCAATTATAAAATTAACCTAAGCACATGACTGCCACACAAAGCATTGGAAATTCAATCGTAAGCTCAGCAGACGCCATATTCTATAAGATGTTGCTGAATACTGCAAATTAACATCACATTCTGGACTCGAAATGAGCTACACATTGGATGGCTGACCAAGGTCAGTGGTTTGCATGCACCAGCTCCTCTCCAGGAGAAAGATGAGATTTTCTAATGAAACAAAGTGAGAGTCTTGAAAACCCACAGTGGTCATTCCATTGTGAGATGGAATCGACCGATTGGCAGTGAGTTTTTGTGCATGTGCTGTCAGAAACCGGGCATTTAAGTTTGAACTTTCACCAAGGCATCTTTACCTATAAGTGTTACACAAGTTCACATCATAATGTGTATGAGTAGGTAGCACATAGAAATAATATGGCTTTCATTTATTAAATGCTATAAGTATCCATGTGCCCCACCAATAAAAATTATGCTTGAGCAATTTTTCATTTTAAATTGTAAATGGCTTTGCTCTTATGCTCTTATCTCTCAATGCAATTTTGTTATTGAAAACATGCATTGCATAACAAAAGCAACCTTCAATAATTCTCCAAATTCTATTTTAAAAAGTGAATGTGTTTATAATCATTCCTGTCCTCTGAAGTGTGGAAGACTTCCAAATTAAATGGATGGAAAGACATATAGAAAATAAAATACTAAATATAGTACACTTATGGTTTTCAACTTTAACATTTTACTTAAAATATCTTTTGGGTGTATAATTTAAGAATTTGAATAACATGCTCAATCTATCACAAAATAGTGTTTTCTTTTGTACAGTTCAGATTTGTATTAGAAGAACAAAATAAGTTTAAAATAAGTCATATATACTCTTATTTCCAATCTATGTTATTTTAATTCATTTGAACTCAGATAGCTTTAAAATGTTCCAGTATGTGTGTAATGTTTTACAGTATAACCATAATGGTATATGTTTTCTGAATATTTTTATTTCAAAGTGATTAAGATTAATACCTTAACAGAAGCAAAATAATAAAGAGGCCAGATTTCATGATTAAAGCTCATGTCTTTCTTTTTCTCTCTTATTTTACATTTGATGCTGTCTTTATTTGGCTGTATACAAAACTTGTTTAATACATCATTTTACAATTCTTTATATTTCAATAGAAAATTATCAAGGGGACATAATTGTATTAAAGTAAAAGGAGCTATTACATTATTAACTCCAGGGATATTTGTATTTTAATCTTTGTTTTTGTTGCAGTGTGCCTTTAGAACAGAGCACAACTTCTGAGTTCTCCTCACTGGAGCCAGCACCAGGTGTTTTCGTTTGCAGACCAACAAGTGAGTCTGAACCACTGGCCTTCTGGTTAGCAGCCAGCAGTGGGAGACTCCTGGCACACTGGTTGAACATGAAGCTTCTAGGTGTTGTAGAGAATGCCTTCAAATCATTGATCCACTGGGGACAAGGAAAGACTCAGGTAAACCCTGAAAGATTCAGTTTCCTATTAAACAGAGAAAATCATATCCATTTTGTAGAATTGATCTAACTCTAGCAAGGGAAAAATACCTATACTTTTCATGCAGTTAAAACAATTTTGGTAATTAACACTTTGTTTAGAAACTCACTTTAAAGATATAAATTTAAATATATTCTTTATAAAGTGTATGTATTGCATGATATGAAATAAATATTTCTATTTTTAATCAGTACATAACATGTGATATACCTTGTGAAAAATTGTAAAATAAAGTATCATACATGTATATTCAGGTATGAATATTTTTATGGTGTTCATGCACATCTTCTGTGATCAAGTGAACAGAGTATTATGAATCAGTAAAATATATTGATTTTCAAAGAGTCACTTGAATGATTCCACTTGGCTATTTGGGGTGGGGGGGGGAGCGGGGAGCACAATATTGGTTGTTAATGTTGAACTGAGAAAAAGAGATTAATTATCTTGCAATTTTATACAATCTGTAACTGCATTAGAGTTTAAATTCTGAGTCAATGTTTGCAAAAGACAATGCAGGTCCAAATCTGTTTTTCAGTTTCCCCATAGATTCAGCATCTATTGACTTTTCTCTATTCATGGAGACAAGCTTTGCCCTGGAGCAGGGTGTGTTTGAAAGTGGATTGCTGCCACCCCCTTCGGCAGCCCAGCCTTCAGGGACCTGTTTGGATATAGCCTTGACGTACCTTGGAGCAGCAGTGTTGCATCCACCCGTTGCCTGTCAGCTTGCAGTGCTTTGCTGGCATCTGTAGTACTGGGATGTGGGAGGGATTTACAGTGGTATTTGAGATGCCAACAGGATCACGCAAAGGAAACAGATTTCCATGAAGCTTCCAGAGTAAGAACAGACAATGAAGGATTCAGAAGGAGTTGCCGAAAAGTTTATATATAGTGTCAAAATATTTCAGCTATTGAAGGGCTAATGAATGGAGGCGGAACATTGTCAGATAAAGTGCCACGATGAGGGCACTCCAAATGTTAGTGTGGAGGAACTGATTTCTCTGAGTGGAGTCGTTATGGTGACATTAGTGGGGCAGAGTCTGAGCGAGTGGAACCTTCAAGAACTTAATTGTCTGAGGGGTATGACTCAAAGTTACGAGAAGCAGTTACAAAAATCTGTTGATGATATGAGCATAAAACGTGGATCGTATGAATCTGGGCAAATTGGGCATGGTCAAAAATGAAATGGAACACATAAATATCAGTATCCTAGATAAAAGTGAACTGAAATGGAATGGTTTTGGGCATTTTGAATTAGAAAATTACTTGATTTACTATGGCAGGAAATTTGCTATGTGGTCAAGAGACACTAGTTCCTAGAGAGGAACATCATGCTTTTTTAAAGAGGAGTGGCAGAGAAAAAGAGGAAGGGCCTCCACAAGATGGTTGGCATGGCTACAACAAGGGATGCAAACATGAGAACAAAACTAAGGGTGGTGTCAAACCATGTCGTTTTTCCTTCTGTTGTGCATGTGATCTCTCTGTGCTGGGACCTCTTTATGGCTCCCCGTTACAACAGGGGCATATCACTGCAATCCCTGCCCCGCTTGCATAAGTAGGTGGGCCCTAAGCCAAATCTTGCAAGCTTTTCTATCTACAGTTGTCTATGCTTTTCAGTCGTGATCACCTGCTCTAATTCTGCTCCAACCTGTGATGAATTGATCTGCCACTCACCATTGGTTTTTGACAGTTTTTTTTTCTTTCAGCATCATATATTTAAGTGGGTGAGTGTCTGTGAAATTTTGGCACTCTTATGACTTCAATTTCATTATGATATCCAAGTGATTTCCCTTTGTCCTGAATAAAACAAAATAAAACAAAAAAACAAAAGCAAACTCCCTGGCATCATGTCATTTTTGAATCTAGTGATCCTGGTTATGTTGTAGACTACACATTGGGCTGCAAGTTCACAAGCCACAGCAAGGGAGAAAGATGAGACTTTCCACTCTCAAAAAGACTTTGTCTTGGAAATCCCAGGGGACAGTGTCCTGTAGGATCACTATGAGTTAATTTCTCTGCTAGAATAAATGAAATTTTAAAAAATTAAAATATTTTTGTATTGTATTCTTATTTTAATAATGCAAGAGGGTCTTTTACTTTGCTTTTGTTTATGTGCCTGCTTTTTTTTTTTAAATTAAGGCCCTGTATACATGGTTGCCTTAAAACTGTGGTTCCCAACCTTCCTAATGCCACAACTCTAATACAGATCCTCATGTTGTGGTGACCCCCCAACCATAAACTTATTTTCATGGCTATTTCATAGCTGTAATTTTGCTACTCCTCTAAATTAGGTAACCCCGTGAAAGAGTTGCTCAACACCCAAAGGGGCTGTGAACCACAGGTTGAGAACTATTGCCTTCGAGGTTTTCTTCAGATCCAAGTATCCCCAAATATACTGAGGTGAGAATTCCACCCAGTGAGATATGCACGTATGTTTATTATATTTCTGTATATTATGCATGCACTATAAAGTCATGGCATTGGAAATAGTGAAAAACATTTCATTACTCAAGACCAGTAGCATGAATTGGGAACGTTTTCATTAAAAGCAGACTTCGCTGGCTCAAATGCTCTTCACGAGGCATGGAAAATTCCCATGGCCGTTCACCCTCTTTGCATGGTGGACCTCAAGGATCATCACGCAGCATGTGCCGACTCAGAGAGACTCTACATCCTCTTCAGAGACTGTGATCATTATGGAATCAAGCAACCTCATTGATCTCCCATGGAGTGACTTATGGGGTTAACCACAGATCTTGCATTGGTAGCCTAATGCTTGATCCGCAATACCACCAGCACACTTTTTTAATATATTAAGGAACAGATAAGTGTCAGAATGCTAATCACAATGACTAGTTGACCATGGGTTTAGATTTCTGGCTTTTAGGGGCTCTATATTTCACTGTACAGTGTGAAATATAAGGTTCCCCCATGATCACCAGACTAAAGGTTCATTTTTTTCAGATATGAGCACACTCTCCACAATTGTAAACACAGTATTATATATCTCTTTGGTCCTACTGCTTATTTAGAAAAACCCCTAGGGTTCAGAGAAAGAGAGGAACAAGAGTTTGTTCTAAAGTCTAAAGGTATAAAAGCATTAGGGGAGGGGGGCAGCAAGGATAGGGGGAGGGCAGGAATGTGGAGTAGGTACAGTTTTTAAGACCAACAGAAGACTTACCTCTGCTCAATAGCAATATGGCTAATTCTACTCAATATAGTTTGCCCCACTTCTGTGTATGTATAGGATTTGAAAAGGCAAGGAAAGAACTTGTCGTGTCTTAATTAGTTTTCTTCTTTTATTTCTCTATTTGATGTGTATGGGTTCTAATATCTATGGCAATGTCTACATAGAACTCAGACAAAATTCATAATTGAACATAACAAGTGGTTACATCATTGATAACTGCACAGAGTCCAGTTGTTTATCGGGACAAGCTACAAAATTCTTTCTGTTCTGCTAGTAAATGCCCACAGGGGGATACCCTTCTATCAGAATTCTCAATCTGATAGCTTTCAGCTCAAACTCTATAGGTCAGCAAACCCAAATTTCCTTAATGAAACATGAATAATTACTCCACTTCAGTAAGCCGCAGCTTCACTTTCATGGGTCCACAAGTCCAATTTCTATAGGTTTAACTATAGAACTTTTTCTGTATTAAAGCATTCTATACAAAATTTCATGGCTTTTAGGAGTAACATGTACTTCTTATTCAAGAGTAATTGAGTTGCATATTGTGTTCACAATAGTCAACATCAATTAAGCTTCAAAAGTGTGCTGGACACACTTTACATGTTATCTTATTTAATACTCAGAAGAGACCTGCATGATAATATTGTTGATTTTGATGAAGAAACATGGTGTCTAAAATATAATATAATAAAGAATATTGGCAAAATAAAATGTCCAAAGTCTCAAATGTAGTAAAACACAGAACTAATATCAGAACCTATTATTGGGGGAAAGAAAATAAAGGCATGAGAGAAATAATTAAACTTATAGCAGAGCAAAGTGGGTGGGAGAAATGATAAAGGACACTTAAGTCTGCTAATTGCCACATACTATAATGGATTTGCAAGTTAGTGAAGTGTTCACTCTGTGGATTAAAATAATTAACAGGTTTTCCAAGTAAGATTATGCAAAAAAAAAATTGGTATGCCAATGTAACGGGTGTTGCAGTCATTCACTATCCTGTGGAAGGGATCTTTCAAATATTCTTTATCTTATACTGTGAGTTTCTGTCTATGATCAATTCAAGCTAAGCTAAATCTGCTTTCAGAAATTAAGATCATTTCTTTTATATACCGCAAGACTGTCTGTTGCTTTGGACCTTTGAGGGAGAATTGTGGAGTAATAGATAATATCCAATTAAGGCACTTTATTATGTATACTGCATTGAAAAGGTGAATACAAATGTTTTATTTTTAACTTAATTTTTTAACATTTTCATCTGGGATATTTTCTTGACACTTCATATCTAGTTTCAGCTTTCCTTTTGGTAACTACTCTCTGGACTCTGCCAAAGTCAGTGTTTGTGCCAGTGTCTGTGTCCCTGTGTATAAGTGAGTGCAGGGAGTTTTATAGCCATACGAGGCCCTCATATCTTCTTCAAAACAATAATAATTGCCTGTAAGAAACTATAGTCCCACTAAAGTACCCAATTGAAAATTATGTCAAATATATAACAAAGGATCATTTTCATTTTAGGAGCTTAAGCATCTAAATTCCTGTTTTTTATTGTATTTCTGGACAAGACTTCAATTAGCACTGACTTGCAGCTCAGTACTTTGGAGGTATAAATATTAAGGATTATGTGTATGTTAAAGTAGCATGTGTCATGCTGATAAAACTTGACTATATCTTTAAGACTTAAAATTACATGTATTTATTCATGGTGCTTCAGTCTATAACTAGGGAAAATTGTAATTACTTAGTAAATATTTCAAAGGGTGCTGACAGTTTTCATTAGCTCTTTCATTGATAAATAGGGTTTTCCATTCAGTGATTAGAAAAGATGCAGGGGACATTAAGATGGCTATGCTAAACCTATACTTTGGGATTAAGAGGGTTTTCCCTAAAGCGGTTTCTCCAAATATGTGCAAAAGGCACTACTATTGGTAGTAAGATGATTTGGGGTATTAAATATACACTTCACATTGTATGGGATTACATAGTGAGAAAATAACTCATTTTTTTAATTTGACTCCAGTCCTGATTGCATTATGGGAAATGCCTCACTTTGATATTAAGATGCATTTAACAACCCTCTGACTTTGCTAATCTCCCTTTTTATAAAGAAAACACGGTAGTTATGGTTTAGGCTCAGAGTCCTCTCTAAGTAATAGTATTTGGCTAGAATTATGCACTGTCCTCTTGGTATTCATTTTCTACAGCAATTTGTGGCAGGGAGGAGTCTAGATGGCCATGGGGGTAAGGAATTGTACTGTTAACTTCAAGGTCAATAATTTGAAACCTCAAAGAAAGATGAGGCTGTTAGTTCCCATAAAGATTTTAGCCTGAGATATCCCCAAGCGCAGTTCTACTGTCATATAGGGTCATTGTGAGTCAGAATTTACTTGATGGCTGTGAATTTAAAGTCTGTTTGCATTTTTGAGAAGTGCTTGAAAAATACCTTGTAGAGATAAAGCACTTATTCTTTAATAAGTTTATTGTCATATTCTGAATAAATTTATTTTATACAAAGGAAAAAAAAGAATTTGAGATTGTTTTATTATCCCATATTAAACAAAACAGGAAAGCAGTAAACAACAACAATAATTCCTAAAATTGTGGAATAGAATTAGGAGGTTCTGCCCAAGAACTATTCCTTATCAAAAGAACATAGAATAGCCAAGATTTTTGAGGATGCTTTCTAAATGTGGGTCACGATCTAGGACCCTTAGCGGCCATGTGAATTATTAACACTGTGAGCACTGAGTGGAAACTAAGGAGCCAAATATTAGCAGTGTCATAATTGTTAAGGGAAGTACAAGCTTACTGCTGCGAAGTTAAGTCCACATGGCTATTTTACCCAGTGGCCCCAAGTGACAGAGCATGGTTTCAATCTGGTTTTCTAGGTTGTAACTCTTACAAGAACCCATCACAGCCACTTCCTTGCACAGAGCTGCAGGAGTTCACTCAGTTCCACGTGCACTTTCATTGAAATGCAGGCAAGAATTTAGCCCAAATGAGCAAGATACTTCTAAACTATAAAACTAAACAGCCATTATTCCTGATTTTTCTTGGAACTTTTTTATATTGAGCTCGTTGAAATGTTCACCGAAGGGCATGAAATTGTTCCTGATAACAGAGTGTTCTGACATCTGCAAAGCACCACTTCCTCTGTCTTCCTCTGCCAACTGAACTGCCTGCCATACATGCGGTAGTATTATATGTAGTTCGCCTTAATAAAATAAAAAGATAAGGCAGGTCTTCTAACTCCTGTCAGTGGGTCTCTCTTTATACATGATGAAAATGAATAAACTTGTAAAATAATTCTAAAAGACAATAAAGGCATCTGAAGATAATGTGCTTATAGGATTATCAAATGAAAACAATAGTGACATGATTTACTGGAAAGGATTACAAGGAAAGAGAAGAAAAGAGTTGAAGCAAATCAGAGCAAAGATGTCTAAGCTTAATAGTCTTTCAAAGAAAACAACATGAAGATATAGATGATGCTACTGATAGATTAAGTTTAGTATAGTAAACATCATGCAGCTATAGTGTATGCTATTAAAACACAAGAAGATAAGGTATATAATTTCTGAGTGTCTGACAGGGCAACTCACAGATAGGGTTGATTGAAAAAAGACCAATTATAAAATTAATATCAGCAAAAACATAATTTAAGAAGGATAGTTACTTAGTTTGATAGAATTCATAGATGTGCAATAATTATACAGAAACATTTATAGGAAAAGTAAAATATAAGATACTATCATTTATTAATTAATAATGCTGCTTTGAGGCTGAACTCCAGTGACTTAGTGGTTGAGTATGGGACTGTGGCCCACTGGCTTGGCAGTTCAAATCCAGCAGCATCTCTCCAGGAGCAAGGCTGGCCTCCCACTCCCACCAGAGGGCAGCGATGCTCCCCAGCAAAAAGAAATCCTGCTTTGAAAAGGCTCTCATGTGTACATGTCCAGTACTTTGAGAAAGTTGCTACTTTCTTATTTGTCAGGTTCTGTTAAATATGTGGTCTTCACTAATTTTTCAAGTTGATAAAACTTAAAATATTATAACTAAGCTTTAAAAATACCCAGTTACATTTATGTAATAAGACAATTGAAGTTTGGTACATGGGAGTTTACTACATATACATATATTTGCAATCAAGACAGTAATTATCCACACTTTAAAATAATAACTTTTTTAAGAATGGCTTACATTTTTGAAACCTCATTCTCACATATTTCATATAATTTATCTCGGCTGTTAAAGGTGAACATTGCATCTCTTAAATTGTGACATGACATTCAAAACTGGCTAAATGCGTGGATATGTTTTTCACACAAGCTCATTGCCACCAAATCAATACAGACTCACGACGACCTTATAGTGCAGGATAAAGCTCTCCTTGTGGGTTTCTGAGACATTGTTATACACAGGAGTAGAAGGTGCCATTTTTACCCTGAAGGCCGGCAGATGTCTTTGAACAGCAGACTTTGCAAATTGCAACCCAAGTCATAACCGCTACTCCAGGAGAACCCCTAAGCTACTGATTGTAACCTTTAAAAGCAGTATGAACATATATAGAGATCTGCCATCATCTACACATAGTTCATCAATGGTCAATATGAGCCGCAGAGGTGCTGAATCACAGAAAATCAGTGTTCAAGACATTAAAGTAAATAACATGGCATATGCAATTCTGCAGCAATTGTCACAACTGCATTATTGAGTACCCTGACATACAGGAAGAATACATGAAGGATATTTGAAGCTTTGTTTTAACCTATTGCCTTCAGTGCATCATGGACTCCTGTCTTCAGAACCGTCAGCTCTCTATCACATGCTACATCTTCATATGGTTGAATATCAATTAGCTGTTGTTTTAAATACAGTTTTTCTCTGTGTTCTTTCCATCTTCTTTGGATACTCCCTGTGTCATTTAATGTTTGGTCCAGAGAGTCTTTCAATTTTGTAATTCAAGACTTGCGCATTCTCCTTCAAGTTAATATATGGTAAGTATATGCTTCCTCTTTTAGTTTTCCAGCTCTAGGTCTTGCACATTACATTTATAATGCTTCACTCTGTTTTCTAAAGATGCTCTTTGAAATTTCCTGTTCAGTTCTTTGATTTGATTATTTCTTCCATTTGCCTTAGTTAGTCATGGTCGTGGGCTGAGATTCGCATTGCAGGTGGTTCAAAACCACCAGGAGCTTCACAGTAGACAGATTGGCCTTTCTGCTCCCCAAACACTTACAGCCTCAGAAACTCATAGGGGTCTGTCACATTGAGTCAGCATTGTGTTGATGGCCATGAGTCTTCATTAGGAACAAGTTTCGGAGTCTCTTCTGGTATCTACTCTGAGTTTTAAAATTTCCTTTCTTTTGTGACCCTTTTCTTTCTTCCTATGTTGATGTAATTGTCATCCCACAACTTCTCACTTCTGTCACTAGTATTCAATATATCAAGTCAATTCTTGAGATGCTCTTGCAATTCAAATGGCATGTACTTAAGGTCTGGTTTTGCCCTCATTGACTTGTTATCATTTTCTTCAACTTCAAGGGGAGCTTAAATAAGATCAGTTGGTGATCTGATCCACAGTCATTCCTTGGACTCACTTTAGCCGCTGCTATTGAGTTTTGTTAGTATGTCTTCTTCGAGATGCAGCCCATTTGATTTCTGTGCTGAGCGTATGGAGATTCCCGTGTCATTGAATACAAATATTTGTGATGAAATAGTCGTTGGGCTTACAAAATTCTAGTATGGGTTTCTCAGCTTCATTTCTATCACCAACACTCTATTTTCCAACTATCATTCCATTTACTTTGCTTTCAACTTTCACATTCCATTGATTAACAAGGCATCTTGATGGCATTTTGATCAATTTCAGACTCAAGATGTTAAAGTTCTTCCATTCCTGCTTCACTAGCTTTATTGGTTGGTGTATAAATTTGAATAATAGTTGTATTAACTGAATTTCCTCATATGCTATTCCTTGTATAGTAGACCATATGCCTTCCTGATTCTGAATGGCCAATATCAGCCCATTTAGGCTCAATAATGCTTGCAATATTGATCTTTATGCATTTCACTTCATTTTTGGTAACTTGCAGTTTTTTCTATTTTGTGCATACATTCCAAGTTCCAATTACTAATAGGTGTGTGCAGCCTTTGAGTTAGGCAGCAAATGAAGGTCCCAACAGCGTTGTTCCTGAATGTTTTACTCCTTACAACTTTACTACCTCCACATCATTACGCTCTCTTCTGACACTCTAGCTAACACTGTTTTTGTGCTCTTCATCAGGTTTTCAGTACCTTATGATGTTATGCTACTCTTCATAAAGCTTCTGTGGCTAATTCCTGTGATGGGGTTAGCCTATTCTTTTTTCTTTACCTGTTCCTATACTGCAAGCTCTGCTGAAACTATTCACCTTGGTCGACCGTGTTGGTATTTCAAAGCAGCTGTCAGTATCACAAATCACCCCGCAAAAAGCAAGCCACTAGAGAACATGTACAAGCTAACAGACAATGTCATGGACGGAGGAAAGGAGGGAGGGAGAGAGATCACTGATTTTCCTTCTCTGAAGAACCAAGTCAACACCCAGAGTATCTATTAATATTATAAATAGACTTTCAAGGATATCTCATCATGAGGGAACACAATGTCTTAATGACCCAACCAGTGTCCAAAATAAGTTGACTAAGAGCATTAACTTTCATAGGATTAGTGACAGGTGTCTGATTATTTCTGCAATGCCATTAATGTAGACCCAAGCGGTAATACACTAAAGGGGGGGGCGGTCCATATTCTGAAGGCTTTCAATATTATAAATCTCATTAAACCAGCAGGTCTTCCAATTGATGTTCTCTGTTGCTTCCTTAGGAACCCTGGTGGCATAATTGTTTATGCTTTAAAATGTTAGCTACAAGTTCTTAGAACCTTCCAGCTGTTTTGTGAAAGACTAGATTTTATGCTCTCATGAAGATTAGCATACTTCAAAATCCTAGGGCACAAATCTATTCTATCCTACAGAGTCTATGAACCAGAATTGTCTTCATAGCTGTGGGTTGAGTTGGGTTTGGGAATTTTTGGAAAATTATGCATTTGAGGGTCTGACTGCTTTTAAGTCATTCTCACAAAGGAAGTGCCACCCTTTGCTGACCCAGAAAGCTGCTTTTCTTAGTCCCTCCACTTGTGTCTTACTATCCTCTTACTGAGACTGCAGAACTAAAGACCATGGTCACTATTGTGTATTGTGCAGTTAATTCGAGAATGGGCTACGTGGTTGGAAGGTACGTTTTTCTGCATTAGGCTTTATTGTTGTCCATTCGGCTATACTGTTGTTCATCATAAAATCATGGCTAATGGCATCACTACATTTGCTTTGCTCTATTTAGGGCAGTTTGAAACTACCAGTCAGGAGAAAGATGGGTCTTCATATTTCTGTAAATTTTTATAATCTCGGATGGTCACAGGGGCAACTCCACCCTATCTGACTGTGTCTACATTATAAGTGTCTGACTGTGTCTACATTATGACTGATATAGAATCATTCAACTTCCACAATCAGTACGTGAGAGAAATCAAAGACCTCTCTTCCCTTTTGATTCTATTTCTCCCACTCTTTCCTGGTCTTCCCACATGTCTCTCCACACTGTCCAGATATAGCCCATTATTGTTTTGAGAATGTACTTAGAGAAACTTTATATTTATGCATAAAAGCTTACTTTCACTGGAATAATTCTGTTGGGTGAAATATTTCTCTCTCATGATTTTATGTCCCTCCAGACTCAGGTATTTCACCTGATTCCATCTACCATGTTATAGGACAAAGCACTAGGATCTACCATTCTTGACTAAAGCTGTGGAACCCATCAGTATCCGTCCTTGGAGACTTAGACCAAATGGATCAAAGCAAGTACACATATGCACCATCGGATGGTCTTAAGTTGGTGTTTCACTGGCATGCTGCTACAGTTCCTCAGAGGACCATATCTCAATATCCGTCAGCCTTTGAGCTCATGAATACCACTGTCCAGGTTTTCATTCAAAGCAGGCTTGCTGGCTGTGTCCATCAATCCAAGATTAGAGATGTGTCCAGGCCATAAACCAGGACCAATTTGGAAATTTCTCCATAAATTTGATCCAACAAACTTCTTTCTTCGGTTCATTAGGTTCTATAGATCAAGAACTTGAATACCTTTTCCTTAAACCTATCCTTCTATTTCCCCATAACAGTGTATGGGCTCATTTTCTTTTAATTGATTAATGGGGTTCAAGGGACAAAAAGGAGATTTTTTGCATAGCGAACCACACTTCTAGCCTAGAACCCAAACAAAGACAAATCCTTTCCTCTCAACAACAACATATTTTTCTAACACCACATTCTCTCATTAAGTATTCCCTTTGGAATCTCCCAGGATGGGACTGGCACATTTGATTAAAACTTTCCTTTTAAGCAAATCTCTCCAACCAGGTAAGGCACAGTTAAATGCTCCAGTGATCTCAGCCTACTGTAAAAAGATAAATATGTGTCTTCATAGGCAGGATTTTCAGGACCCTCAGATGGTCTCAAAAAACAAGACTTTAAAGGACTTTATCATTCTACTATCTCTTGGCCCTGTGTTACCTACATTGTTCACTTGCTTAGTTTTTATCAGAATTGAAGCTATCAAATTACCATTTATATTAAGTCAAGACTATCATCCTTAAGAATACCAGTATCTGGATCCTATCTCAACCTCCATTTATCATGAATCCCTGGAAGGAAAACCCTTCAAGAAAAGCAGGGAGGACTGATCCCCAAATTCCCTGTTAGACATGTTCAGCAAGAAACAACCAGAAAGCCTGATGCCCCATTGCCATTGATTTGTGTTCATACTCCTTGACTGGGGAATGATAGGCAGAAAATTTGGGGGGGAAAGGAGATCTCCCCCAAAGGCTCATCAATCAACAAGGAAGAGTAAGCCACATTCATACATAAAAGGGTCTCTCTTACGAAACCTCATACACATTAGAAGACTACAAAAGAAGACATGTCCAGTAAGGATTAGGTTGCACCACATGCATACTTATGCAAAACCCCTCAAAGTTTGGACATGCAGTGAAGACAAGCTATGCTAAAATTCACACATGCACTCTAACACATCCAATAAGAGTCCACTAATGAACACGACTATGTCTTCTGAGTGGATGTGAGAGAAGACCAGGCAGGCATGGAAAAGAAGAACAATGAAGGCAGAACCACACAATTTCTTTCCCCTTTGGGTTGGACCCATTTCCCTTTGTACTGGTCTCTCCATTTGTCGTCCCAGACCTTCCAGAGTTGGGCCTGTGAGAATGTGCTATCAAAGGTTAACTTTCACTTAAAAAAAAGAATAGAAAAAAAATTGGAACAGTGGTAGTACACATTTTCCCAAAGAATGACATTTGAACATTTATCTTTTCCATCTTTAGGTGAACATGTATTTATAGTTTAAACAGCTGACAAAGTTGGCCCTTAAGGTTAATATGATTGAATATTCAACCAAATACAAACAAACTATGAACAATTTTGGATCAATAACTGTGTGAATGTGGATGCACCCATTATAATTTAACACTGAGCACATGGTATATACATACATAAATAATAAAATTCAGGAGCATATTTCATAATGGTAATGCTAAGCCTTAACTGTATAAATTTTATTACAAAGATGTGAAAATAACCTTAAGCTAACTTTAAGTTAAAATATTACATGAAGAGAAAAAAAGATCTTTAAAAAGACAGGGGGAAAAAAGATCAAAGTGGATGTCAGAAGAGGCTCTGAAACTTGCTTTAAATTGCAGAGTACATAAGGCAAATTGAGAACCTGACGAAGTCAAAGAGTGGAAGAGTAAGTTTCAAAAGACGGCTAGAGAAGACAAAGTAAAATATTATAAGGAAACGTGTGCAAAGATCTGGAGATGAAAATCAAAGATGAAGAAAATGGCCAGTATATCTTCAACTAAAAGAACTAAAGAAAAAAATAAGCCTTGACTTGCCGTTTTGAAAGATCCTATGAGCAAAATAGTAAATGAGTCAGAAGCACTAAAAGCAGGTGGGAAGGCTGCACCTACTTACTGTGCCCAGAATTATCAGCCTACACTAAACCACTTCAAAAAGTAGTGTATGAGCAACACCTGGAGGTGCAGAAGGAAGAAGTCAAAGCAGTTGGTGGGTTTTGAACTGCAAACTTGGGATAGCCCCATCTTCTGAATACACCATGTGTGCAGAGTGTGATTGTTCCACTGTGTTCAAGACTAACTTTTTAGATGTAGATAAGCAAGCCTACTTTTTCAGGCATGTTAGTTAGGGTCAAAAAATAGCTGAGTGTATAACCATTTGCACTACATAGGGAGTCCAATTATATATAATGGGATATGCACATATTAAAAGTTTATGTGTAATTTAAATGTTATTAAATATTTTAAATTGGATATGCAATATGGATGTGTTAATATTAATAAAATTAGTCATTTTCCTTTGCTTAAGTATAAAAATCTAAAGGTTTGTTTGCCATTTATCTTATTCAACCTTTGTGTTCCATGTATTCCCCTGGGTTAATATTTCAGAGTTAATGGGAAAAAAATTACCTTCTCCTAAGTTAGTGACTATAGATTTGAAAGACTTCCTTCATGTACAGTAAGCATATGAAGGCAAGTCAAAAACTATTACAAGTGAATCATAGAAACTTTTATTTGAAAAATATCAGACTATTGTTTTTAGATATATTCTCCATTTAGGTGTATATAGTTCTGAAGCTTTTCATCTTTCTCACCCTCCCCCCATAAAATTCTGAGCTCTTTGATTTCTACCACATCAGAATGGCATTTCTAATATCACCGCGGAACTCAGATGATATTCTTTTCAAGTGCTTTTTGAATTTTGGACAGTAAAGACATCTGAAAAGGCAAGACCAGAGGTGAAGGATGATGGATGGAGTAAGGTTTCTTTCTCAACCACAATTTCATAGTACTTTTCTTGCTATCCTATAATATAGGAAGCGACGCATTGTTAAGATAAGGGGGTGGGGCAGTTCCTCAAACTGGTCATCAATAAACAGCTTTCAATTCCTTAAAACGTCTTCCTATTATCATTCTGTGTCCTTCAAGGAAAGAAGGTGGTGCACCGGCTAGTTGCACCAGTGCACGGATGGTCCCTGGGCTAGTTAGTAGGCAAAAGGTTGAAATCCGCGACTCCAAAAGTGGACAGAGGTGCCCAGTGGAGAAGGAAGGTGCCCCTAAAATGAGGCCTTTTCTTTTATTGTTTATGAAAACAGAATACATTTTAATGATTTTAAAATAATGCTAACTTATCATATGCTAGAAATAGGCCAACAAGCACATTTTTCCACCCCAAATTATAAAGATTAAATATATTCTCTTTGCAAATGAGACTGCAGTAATCAAATTTGTTCATACTTTGACATTTATTAGTAAAAGAATCATAGAGCAATAACTGCATACGTATAAATATTTCAAAACAACACTTCAATTTAATTCATAATTAGACTTAAAGTTATCCTTGGCTCTGTTTAATTACTTGTATCTCATGATAATATTTCTTCAGGAAAAAATACTTTTAATTTTGGAATCATGATTCATTCATTCCTTCAAGTACAAGTAGGAATCAATAAAGCAGCTAGTTAGTTGTGTAAAGGAGCTTATGATGAACTTTTCATTTCTATCATAGAGGGCAATTGTCCTGGAAAATCGAGTATTTATAGTTTTATTGGTCCCATATTAACCAATATTTTAATCTCCTTACATAAAAAGGACAGTCTATAGTTAAAGTAATTGAAATCAACATTTTATAAAAAGTTAGATGAAATAGGCACAGTCTGTACTGCTTTTCTCATACTTTAAAACATTTTGAATTACAAAATAATAGATAAAAGTACATTGGTAAATAACTACATTGTAAATTACACAAGGATTATGGATAAAAAATGCGTGCTAGCTAGAGTGATTATAAACTACCTATAAATATTCCTCTAAAATAAGGTGAACATGATTTTTGCACACCTAGTAACTTAAAGGTAATGTTGTTGAGTATTATAAAATCTGTTCCCATGCATAGTGGCTGTGTGCACAAGAGAGCAGAGCACTGTCCAGTCCTCACAGTGATTGTGCCGGGGCCCATCAGGACAGCTGTGCTGCAGCCTCTCTCACGGAGAGTTCTCTTTTTCATTCTGTCTCCACTGCACTGAGAAGGGGGTCCTCTCTCCAGCACTGGTTTTACCTGATAAAACGTTCAGAGAATTTGGAATGATGATTCCCCATTCCCACTTCTTTCGACCATCTATAATGTTCCAGGATAAACACTGTCAAAATTCACAAATGATATATCATCTCACCCCAGCCTTCATAATGCTAAAGAAATACTTATCAGTTTCTCAATTTGAAGATTTTGACTCAAGTCAGTCACCACTGTGACTTCAAGTCAGTGAAGGCTCATCAAAACCCAATGTGTCCAGTCCTGCACCTGTCCTACAATTGTCATGTTTGAGCTCCTGAATTTATCATTCCTCCTGTGTGGCCCGTCTGTGAGAAACTCTCCAATCATCTTATTGGTGGGTTTCGGGTCTCCAGTACATTCATACTCCTTTACATTGACTTGTTTCCTTTTTTTTTCTAATTTCTGAAACTCTTCCCATAGACAACACATAGCCCCACAAGCTGTTGTGCTTCTTTCACTTGGGCTCCATTGTTTCCCTGCTATATGATCACTTGTGTAACAGTACGACCTTAATCACAAATGCTATATCTTTTAATAGCCAGGCACCACTAGCTTTCTCCACCACATTTAATTATATACCCTTTGTTCAGCAATCGTGTCAGCAAGGTGAGCATCATATAAAGCTGCATTATTATAACAAACTATTCTTGTACTGAGGCTAGATTTATTTTTTTTATTATTATTATTTTTACTTTTGGGGGCATCACTGCCCTCTGGTGGTGGGAGTTGGAGGCCCAGCCTTTGCTCCTATGGAGCTGGAATTGAACCTCCATTCCAGTGGGCCGCAGTCTCGTGCACAACCACTACACCACCAGGGCTCAGCCCCTGAGGTTAGATTTAAGTAGAGATCCAAAGTCTATCTGCTTCCTTGTTGCATTTACATAGATAACCATATATAAAATATACATCTCTTTATCATTTTATATTTTTTCTACTTTCCTTTTTTCTTTATTCTTTCCACATACCCCACAATTATGTTTACCCATCACTCACCTCTTAGTAATTCCTCTTGGAAACAATTTGATTGGTCAACATGACCAGAAGAGTAACAGCCTCCTTGCCATCAATTTTAGAACACTTACTGTTACCCTAAACCCCTCATTTCTGACTCCCTGCTTGCATTTCCCCCTCCCATCTCATGACCCCCGGACACTAGTGGACCACTTACTGTCTCTGTAAGATTGTTAGCTTTCTTATCTTGTAGAGTTAAAAGAAACAAACAAAACCAGATAGTTACAAGACCAAAAGTTTTCCTAACAGAGAAGAGGAATATCTCTCTATTAGAGAGAAGGCTATGCTAAAACAATCAATCCACTCCCCCTTTCTTCCAGAGTTGCATGTCCCCAGTCTACTTCCCTACCAATCATACGCCTTTTTAACCTTAAACATTTGTGTCTCAAATGCAGGCATCCTGAAAGTGCCCATTATTACTCCTGCAGTCAAAGATCAAGTGACATAGTTCCTCCTCCCTTGCCCCACCCCTATTATGTCTTTAGACATTCAGTGTGGGCCCCTCGGGTGAATTCCCAACCAGTTTAGATGGGGTGCTAAGTACTACCCCCAAATCAGAAGTCTACATAGGATCAGGATATTTCAGGGACTTTATGGCTTTATTCCCATCACTGGTCTATTGTGGTCCCCTCTTGATTTGACTCCTTGTGGGAGGTTCTGAGTGGCTACTCTTTCCAAACTCTATGTTCAGGATCATCCTATGAAGTGCTGTCCTCTCAGCAGAGGCTGTCATATCTTGAGCTGAGGCTGGTCCAGCTGTCATCTCTGGGAATGGGTTGCTCTGAGCAGGAACATTGTCTTCAAGGATTGGCACACCAGAATGAGGTCGTTTCTCACTCTCCCTTTTTTTGTTGAGATGTAAACAATATTCTGTACCTGGCTTAGTCAGTGTCCTGACTCCCCACCACTCTGTGGGCCTTAAAGGCATCTTAGATGTGGGGAAGAGATTGCTTTGTGCACAGGTTCTATGGGCCTCTGCTTTTGATGACATATGAATTGTTTGGTTTGGTGTGACTCATGCCAGGCTATCTGGTCCTCAGCTCAGGATTATGTGTTGTGTGCCTTTTCCCTTGTGCCTGCTCTGCTATTTGAACTTGTCTCAGTGCACCCATTTTGTACTTGACCTTTTCTGCTTGGTTAACTTCTCACATCATAATATCCTCAAAATCTTTCCATGTTTCATCACTATTTTTAGGGCTGTGTAATACTTCATTGTGTTTATATAAGAGTGTTTTTTTTAATCCATTTGTCTATTAGTGAAAATTTAGGCTGTTTCTAAAATTTTGCAAATGTAAGCTGTGACATAAGGAGCATTGGACTATTGCCTCTGAGCATATGCCCTGTAGTGAAATTGTTGGGTCAATAAAGTTACTCGATTTCCATCTGTTTTATGTTTTGCTAAATCACTATCCACAGTGACTATGTGTTTCTACAAGACCACCAACAGTGGTCTCACCAAGCCCCTTCCAACATTTTTTGCTTTCTGTTTTCTTTGAATTAGGATATCTTTATAGGTGTTAGGTGGTATCTGATAGTTGTTTTTTGTTTGTTTGTTTCTTTGTGGGTGGTCTTTTTTTTTTTTGCATTTCCCAGATGGCTATTGATGAAAACTTAAGCTCTTTGCAATTGTCAACTGTTCAGGGATGATCATTGGGGAGCACATGTCAGGTACTATTCTTATTGATATCTGGGCATGATCTGCTTTCTTCACCAACCTTTGCCTTAGCATCCATATTTTCAGTGATTATTTCTGAAGATATAAAGAGCAGGGTCATGACAATTAGTTGTTCATAGTTTGAGGTTAGAATTAATTAGAAGCACAGAATCCATTCACTTGTCCAGAGATTATTTATGATTATGGTATGATTTAGTGTTCTCACCATCATTTTACAAGAGAATGCATTGTCAATTATCCCGTAGTCATATAAAGCAATTCCATTTAAAGCATGTATAATGCATTCAATAGAATGTAAGGTACATTTGAGAAAAGGAGGTCATGCAAGTATACCAGGCATTAATCTTTGAGTTGTTGCTTTATACAGATTGAACTTTGATAAAGCTGATAATTCTGAGTAGTAAGTTGTGCCTGACCAAACGTGTATGCATGTGAAAGATGTCTGATTAATAAGGAAGGTTAGAGAGGAATTGATTATTTAATTACTCTGTTGAAAAAATGTTGCATATACAAATTGAATATATTGAGACAAAAATTAACTGGGAAGAGAAAGGGACTTTTTTTTCTTAAGGTGAAAGAAGAAAGAAAAAAAGCGTTTCTGAGGAAAGAGGTAGAACAAAAATGAAGAACATAGATTTTAAAAATTACGTTCATTCAAAATAACAATGAAGCATCACTACAGTGGCACAAGGACTAGTTAGCAAACACTGCTGCAACATGTGTGCAGTGTTAGCTCTCTGTGAATGACACCACCAGCTCCAAAGGCAGCAGGGGCGATGTGGTCAGCTGAGAAACCACCAGGCACTGAGTACCTGCCCTAGAGAATTTTCCATAGCCGCCTGGTCACTTCCTGTAGACATGTAATGGGGAGAGGATGAAAATCTCTTCTGAAATCTCGGCCAGGAAAAACCTGAGGAGTAGCAGTGGTGCTATGGATGATAGCATGCTGAAAGATGAAGCCCTCACGTTAGAAGACATTCTACATATGCATGAGGAAGAGCTGTCATAGGTAAGTATAGTTGGTTCTAATGATGTCAATAAAGTCAAGTTTTTGGAGATGTCACTTGCTGATATTGCATGATGAGAAGAAATAGTGCAAAATATATATCAATAGTCTGAGTATGAAATTTGTGATGTATAATTTAAGGAAAAATGTTGATTTACTCTGGAGACTCATGGAAGTGGCTGTTAAAAATGCAAATACCACAATGCATTAGGACAAGCAGCATCAAAAGATGTTCAAGTGTTACAGTAGAAGGTCAGTGGGGAATAGAAGCTCTTCAATGTAATAGTGTGACATTGTGGGGCTCGAACAATGAACGGAGACAGCAGTGATGGTAATGATATTACAGAACTGGAAAATGCTTCATTCTCTTGTGCATAGAGTCACTATAAATCAAAATGAACACAGCAGCACTTAACAGCAAAGAGGCAAAACTTTGGGCAGATTTCTTCCTCTAATTGTGCATTAGCTTTCTTGTCTGTACATAGAATTAACATTGTACCTACTTGGGGGAAAGTTAAAAGGAGTAAATTCATCAACTTCATAAAGAACTTAGAATAATGTTTGGCACATAGAAAAGTTGATCTGTAATAGGATGCAAATCCCAGGTTTTATTTATTTATTATTTTCTTTTAAGTAACAGCAGAAAGTTTCAAAGAAGGCATATTTTAGTAACTGTATATATAATCCAATCTTTGGTTCCTGGGGCTGAGAATAACAGGTTCATGTCTCTCACTATAAATTTCACTTTGTAACTAGTCTCTGATCATTAGATTCACCTCGCTTGACATTTGCCTGACATACTGTTATGATAAAGTGGCTACAGGAACCCTCGGGATACATTAAAATGCAGTAACTATCAAAAGAGAGGCCTGGGCTTCGTAAATCAGCAACAGCAACAGTAACAACAAAAAGAGAACTCTCCATATTCTGCTATCTCAAAAACATCCCAAGCTCCCCTACTTCACACAGTAGGTGCTCCTTTCTTGGTTCCTTCTCTGGTTCTTCTTATGCTCTCCCTTCTTTTATATTACCAACACACGCATTGAAAAAATGGGTCTTTAATGATAACACTATTCCTAGAAACTTCTGAATTTCCTGCTTCAGCAGGGAAGATAATTAATTAGGTCTGGCAATAATGATTTGCCAATATTCTCCAAGTCATTTAGGTTTGAATCTCTATGGTGACAGGTATGCACTGGAAGGATAGATTCTCCTGCTGTGTTGAAAAATTTGCCCATTTTCTTTCTTATTTCATGGCATATTCTGTGCGAGTTTCATAATCTGGCATCAATTTGGAACTTGAGAGGAATTAGTGTAAAGCAGGGGAGTCTAAGCTGTTCACCAGACCATAGCCCATGAGGTTTCTGTGTAGGTATGACCTTCCTCAAGGCTTCTCAGAACACCTGCATTTCATCTTTAGAGGCGGGAGACACACACTCTCTCAGCTCACTCCCTGAGAGTTGCTCTTCTGACAAGACACTTAGCACGATGCCCTGAGACCTGGAAAAATCTCATAGACCTACCCTGAGGCAATCAGAACTCTGGAGCTGGAGAAGCCACAAAGAGATTGCTGCCAGAGCTTATATACTAACAATGCCACTGGCCAGTGATCTTCCTGCCTTTTGCGAACTTACATGTGTTTTATGAGTCTGAAGAGATTCTTATAGATTGGCCGCATATATATGGACTGGGCTGGGATGTTTTCTTAATATTTAATGGCTCTTGTATAGAAGCCTCTTTCTAATACACTTATGAATATCTTTGAGTTTGTTTCTGTAGTACCCCTGCACTAACATACATTAATTCACTGCAAAACCTCCCTATCTTTGAACAACTGCCATCTAATTGATTCCGACCTATAGAAAATTTTCTGACAATCTACTTAGAAAAAGTTCAACGAGTGAAAACTCTGGAACTCAATCCTCCTGTGAAATGCTACATCATTATGAGTCAGATTCAACCAAGTTCCAGATGACTCTTGTCTTTTTATGGCATACGAGTGAGTTCAGAATATTGGTGATATAATTTGGAGGTTCTAATATAGGATCACACTTTGAAATATTCTACATATACTTATGAAGTGTATTCTTATAAGGCATGATTATTTATAAATAATAATGAATTTCCTATCCTTAATTATAGTACTCAAATTATTCACATTTCCAATTTTTCTACTTAATCTCCAAACAACTGAAAGTAAAATAGTAAATCATTTATTAAAAAAAAACAACGATTAGCAAAACAAAACAAAACATACAGAGATAAAGGCAGTCTCTGTAAACAAAAGTATAGGAGGATGAATTGATTAAAATATTATGCAAACTAAAGTTCCTTAACATTATCAACCTGTTAAGAAAATTAGGATTGTTCTGTGACATTTTTAAAAAGTCAAAATATTCATAATAAATAGCCAATAAAATTGAAAAAATAGTAAATATTTGTTTAGTACATTGTGATTAAAACAAGAGAAATATTTAGAATTATCTGTTCTTTACTTTTTTTAATGAGAGAAAAGGAGAATTATCCCCAGTAGTTTTAATAATGACTACATCATATTCTTATATAGTTGACAACATGGATTGGGAATCTTTTCCTGGACTGCGTAGATTATCAATCTTCTTTGTATGTTTAAATCTGGTTTAAATATACACTTCCTTTAGTACTTTTTATGTTGCAAAGTATCTTTAAAAGTCCTCTGTCTATAAAGTTTGGGGGCATCAATATTCCTGGAACTTCCTCACTATTTTGTCATAATTTTTTTCCCTCATCTGTGCTGGTGAGCTTGTTTTCACAAAATTCCTCTTGTTGTAGATGAATGTTGACAATACCAACATTCCTGTCAGCTATTTCTTGTAACATAAATTTCATTGGATTCAAGCATCACTTCTTGTGTTTCCTTATTATTGTTTTACGTGTTTTTGCTAGTGGCTTAGCAGACTCAACTACAATATTTTGGACTGTGCCTTGCCTTCCTTTGGGAATAGGCAGATCATTTCTATCTGTGTGACAGGGCAGATGGGATGCTGAGTGTTTGGGGCTTGTTCCCCATATGTCAACTTGGGAGTATAAACCTGTCTAAGCTTGTGAGGGGTGTGCTCTTGAACTGTTGGGACAGCAGAAGGTTCCTATGGTTCTACCCTTTTTCTGTTTTCAGAAACATTTATGGGAAAAATAAGTGGAAATTAACTTGTCTTATATGATGTCATGTGAAAATTACTGTTAAGCTTTTGAATAGCTTTTTAACCTAATGTATGTCTTTGATATATATGAGCATCAGAATATTATAAAGATAAATAAGTGAATTTCCCATGTCTAGTACTTGTGTTTATAATTATTAAGCTGTTTCTAATAATAAGAAAGATAAATTCGAGTGACAAAACAGTCTAATTTTTTATCTCGCACACTGTCCGATGTGTCACTTCACTCACTTCCCTGTTGTCTGTACCCCAGAGAGGAAGTTGCATATAGAACCCTGAAATTGGTTCATCCTTTCTATTCCACCATCCCTCTACCCTCCTAATATCACCGCTCCCACCACTGGTCCTGAAAAGATCATCTATCCTGAATTCCCCATGTTTCTGGCTCCAGTGTACAAAGGGTTCATGGGGGAAGGGGAGGGAGGTGAAATATGGGGGGCTGGTACTGGATGCCGAAGTGGAGGGGGGGTATTTTGAGAGTGATGATAACAACAAATGTGAAAATATGTTCTGCATATAATTGACATATGTGTTGATTGTAATAGAAGTGGTATGAGTCACCAATAAAATGATTTATTTCAAAAAAGAGAGGGAGGGGAAGAGGAGATTATACCAAGGACTGAAATAGAAAGCATCTGGAAATGAAGATGGCAACATGTACAAATATGCTTGATACAAATGATGTGTGGAATATTATAAGAGATGTAAGAGGCCCCCAATAAAATCATTGACCCACAAAAAAAAATTCTACATAAGTATTGAGATTTGAGATTCGTTACAGACATTTTTCTCTTTGTTTCTCTATTAGAATAACTTCAATGCAAAAAACAGTCTAGTGACACCTTGCCTTGAAGGTCTTGGTCTTATCCTCTAGTGCAAGATCTAGAAGATATTTCTTCAGGTTCACTGGTAGTTCATTGACCTGCTGTGATTACCCCCAAGTGAATCGTTGTCAGCCAGTTTGTTGACTATCAGTTGAGATAATAAATCTTGAGCTGCACCACCGTACAAGTCAATATCCACTTAAATTAAGAAAATCACAGTGTTCTCTTTTATCGTACAACAGAAATTGCTAAGACCTGGCTTAACCTAATCAACTTATCCATTTCCTGCAGTGAAAGAAACCTATTTGAAATGTCTGATTGGGTAAGGAGAATACTACAGAAAGACCTTGAAATGTCAAGATGCTGTAATTTGCCTCTCAAAATACATGCCCGATTTAGAATAAAAATGTGTCCAAATGAAATTTACAAATTTAAATTTACTATTTTCACTATCATCTAAGATTTGTGTGAAGCAGGTAATTTATTTACTTAAACATTATCTGCTTCAAATAATTTTTTAATAATTGCTTCCCCATTTATTAACTATATTACCATGGGGATGGCATTTAAAATCTAACCAGAGCAATAATTTTACAACCTGCAAATACATCACAATAATTATATTTTAAGATAATTAAAAATTATATTTTAGCCATGATAATTAAATAGTACACGGTTTCTAAGTAATTTAATATGAAATTTTATTTGAGGCTTACTTTAAAAAATGGATGAAGATATTTCTTTTAATATGTGATTAAATTCTCCATTCTCCAACTGTGCACAGATAGGGGTAGAGGCAGAGACTGATATTTTTCAGATATTCTGGGTAGACTAATAGCATGTATCTCATATGATCAATGCATTTTATAGTATGTCACATCCATTTCCCAAGTCAAAACTTTTCAACCAAAGACACATAATTTTAATTCTTGTTTCTAATCCCATATTTTAGCAGGTTTTTGTAGTTTAATATATTGTTGAAATGATTTTAACAGTCCTTAATATTTCCCTATTTTCTTCTATTTCTATCCAAAAAGACATCATTTTTTCCCTTTTATTTCTTAAAGGTGAGCAAGAGAAATATTTGACAACAAGCAATAGCTTGAGTTTTCCTACCCTTATAATGCATATTAAACTTCTTCCCTCATTCAACGCCAAAAGCACACGAAAGCTACCTATAGTTCAGTCATTTTTTTTTTTTTTCAGTTCAGTCATCTTGACACTAAGAAAGCAACCTGGAATATCCGGGGTCTTTGGCAGAGTTTCAGCCAAAAACTGCATGGAAAAGAGGAGGAACGACCAGAAAGCTCAACAGCACATTAAATAGTTTTGTGCTGCAGTGCCACCAAAGACTGGAAATGACTGAAATGAGTATGAAATCTAACTGGTCAGAGAAGGGCAAGGGAAAATTAAAGGGAATATATCTGTGCCATAGGCTTAGGGAAGATGTTCAACTTGGAGAATTGAATTTATTAAATATGTTAAATGATCATAAGATCATTTGTGGTGAAAAGAAAAGAGGGAACAAAAAGCCAATAGGAAATATATGGCATTAACAAATATAAGAATAAAAATTTGGATTTTTATGAACTCGCCACATAAATACAGTTGATTATATATTATATTCAATTTTGTAACAAATGAAAATACTTTGAGCTGGGAAATCTTATCAGCACCTAATTAGCAATTTTAATATCTAACATTTTCTATTTTAAAATAATAATAATGAAACACACAAACTTTAAATTGTCTAGAGTAATCAACTCTTGAGATATATACTAATGACATTAGTAGATTTTTAAAGATTATAAAAGTTTTTAAATTTCCAGATTTAAAAAATAAATAAAATGTATTTACTTTAACACAAATAAATAAAATATATGTGGAAAATGATAATAATTTAATCTTGGCTTTCTCTTCAGTTAGCAAGATGTGAACAAATAGATATTTTATTAAACATAAAAAGAACAAGGAAATACAGGATATTATATTCAACCAAGCAGTTGTCCAAGTATCAAATCTATAGATAAACAAACAATTTTTAGTGGGCAGTGCCTAACATTTAAAAATATGCATTCACAAAATATTAAAAACAGGAGACAAGGTTCACTAACTATAGATGAGAGAAAAATCTTTCACAAACATATTGAAATTAAATATGCTTAATCTTTTATTTATAACTAAACAATTTAAAGAAAGGTGGAAAAATCTATATACAAATAACATATGTCCTGTTACATTAGAAAGAAAATTCTTCTAAAAATATAGATGAAGTCTATGGAAAATAATATATGCATCAAAGGATATCAATGACAAGGTGTTTGATATTTAAAGGGAAAAAAACACTAGAGTCTATGAAAAGATTATTCTAAGTGAGATTCCTTTTTAAAAAAATCATTTTATTGGGGGCTCATACATTGTCTTTCACAATACATAAATAAACATACTGTGCCAAGCACCCTCACATGTCCACTTCTATTATCATTCTCCAATCTTCCACCTTTTCCCTTGGGCCCCTGGTATCGACTTTTCCATCCCTTCTCCTCTTCCTCTGCTCTCTCCTCCCCACCAAACCTCAACACTTTATACATTCTTATTGTTCTGTCATATCTTCCACTGCCTGACCTCTCCCACCACCCACTCCTTTGATGCCCATCCTTCAAATAGAAGCTTATGTGTATATCTTTGCTGTTGGTTCTGTCTCTCTACTGCACCTTCTCTCTTCCCTTCCAGCCTCTATGGCCATACCACTCTGAATGCGCTCGATCTTGTCTAAATGAGATTCTTGATGGTAAATACCACTACATGATACTCTTTTACTCACTTTCATCAATTCATTCGAATTCATCATAACCCTATGGGACAGTAGAACTGTCCTTTTTGGTTTCCATGTTTCTGCTATGGAGCAGCTGGCTGAATAGATGCTTAACCTTGTGGTTAGCAAAGCAATCCATAACCATCTCCTTCCCTGGCGTTCTGATGCTGATTTACAGCAACTCTATGCAATAGAATGGAACATATTCAAGTATTTCCTCGCCTACAGTGTTTAGAAGTAAAGATCACCAGGTCTTTCCCCTATTGGGGCAAATGCTATTCTCCGTTTGAACCATGAATCTTATGGTTAACAACTGAATACTTAACCAAGATGCCATAAGAATTCCAAAATGATTATTGTTACCATTGGATTGATTTCTAATTATAACAACTGTACAAGAGAGGGTAGCATTACATCCTATAGTTTCCAATGCTGTACTTCTTTTCAGAACATTGCTACACTTTCTCTTGTGGTACATTCAGTCAGTTCAAACTGCCAGTTCTTCTGACTACCGTGTCAATCACTTAATAAATCACTCAAAAACTCTAGCTCATACCCATAGAGTCCACTCTGACCCGCAGCAACCATACAGGACAGGTTAAAGTACTCCTGTGGGTCTCTGAGACTGTCAAATTATAATGTATGAGGAAATATTTATCTTTTTCCTGCAGAGCAGCTGTTGATTTTGAACTTCTGTGTTAGCTGCCAAACCTAGAGCCATACTCTGTAAATAAGGAAGCAATATTTGAGTCCCAAACCATATTAAACTTTAGATCCATACTCCATAAATAAGGAATAAATATTTGAGTCTCAAACCATATCAAACATAGAACTAATAAAGAAATAGAAACAGGAAAATAAAGATTAAATAAAAACAGAGTAAATGTATTATATAGTTTCCTGAAGAATAAGAATCAACTTCATGGTAAAGAGTTGAGTTTCTTTAGATATGCTAATAATATGAACTAATATGATAGAATAGAACCCAATCATTTCAGCACTATTAAAACATTAAATATCTTATACTTTACTGTGAAATAATCACATAACAGTATCCGTTTTTTAGGGTAAAAAAATGGAACCTAAAATAAAGTAGATCAAAAAGATCAGGGAAAAATGCTGATCTGTAGTGAAAGAAAAACCATAATGTTGCATTAAGTTAGTCAATCACAAAATAATAAATACTGTGTCAGTCTACTACTCTAAGAAACCCCACCCATAATTGGGCTTTACTTAAAACTTCCTTGTAGCCATTGGACTTAACGTTTAAATGCCTAGTATTAGAAAAATGACTAGTCCCAGGACATAGAACTCTTGGACTTTGAATTTTGATTTGAAATTTTTGCCTTGAGGATGTCTAATGAATGGGGGCCCTGAACTACCATCGAATTACTATTTTAATGCCTTTCTTGCTTCATTATGGCATGTATTAATAACATAGGCATGGCTCTATGGCACTTAGAAGACTATTAGATGAAGATTTGTCCTTCATCACAATCAAGTGGAATTTCTACCAGGTATACAAGAATGATTTGACATTAGAAAACAATCAATGTAATTGACCATATAAGCAAATAAAAAATAAGACTCATGATCATGCCCATCCACATAGAAAAGGAAGGCATATAGCAATATTTAAAGAGTTTTAACCTGTACAAATCAGCAATTCATGTATTTGTGGTTCATGGATTGTTGGGCTATTCTTGGGTGTGATTATATATATGTGTGTGTATATATATTTCTTAATGGTATTTCAAAATTATGTCCTTAGTTAGACTATTGACACCATCAATGCATAGCGTTCACACATTGAGCTGCTAAGTGCAAGGTCAGCAGTTTGCAACTATGGGCATGCACCACAGAGAAAAAGTGAGACTTTCTATGCCTATAAAGATGAGCAGACTCAGACATCGACAGGTCCACTTCGACCTTGCCCTGTAGTGTCTCCATGAGTCAGCGTTGACTTGGAGAGAGTGGAGGTGATGCCAAGGGGTTGATGGATAATTTTCTCTAACATAAAATGGCAATGATGAGCCTAAGATGAATAAGTGACATATGTAAACCATGAATGTATGAATGAATGGATTGGGGGCTTTCACAGCATTAGTTCTTATTATGATGCAGCATGGCTTGATTCTGCACATCATAAAGAGATTGTTGAAGATATGGATGCTAGTGAAAAGTGTCCTGGCTGGCTATGGCAAAGAATAACAGCTGGGCTCTTAAAGGCTTGATTTCAAAGACACAGCCATCTAAATGAGGTGCCATCTAAATGAGGTACTATCTGCATGGGAATGGCACTCTAGTCTGTGTGCTCCAGGATGATAAATAATAGAATCCAAATGTGAAGGAGGGAATGGCATCAGAGCTTAAATGGTGAAGACCAGATTTGCTGAAAGCTGTGGATGAAAAGGAAAATCCCAAATTAATTTTCAGGGTCCACACATGGATTAAGCCTCTCTGTGAATCCTCTCAGTGCATAATTGAAGAACATAAAAATCCCACAGAAGGGCAACATTGTAAAGTCGATTATGACACAAATAATTAAATCCAAATGTAGCATCATTTGATCTCCCTTTTGACCCATTTTAGAGATGTTTTAGATTTTTTTTAAGTGAAGGGGAAATGCACATGGAAAAAGCCCCAGTTGGATCCCTTCTGACCATGGACCAGTGATGTGAGGAGTTTTGCATGCAGAAAATGCAGAATGCACTGGAAAAGGGACTTTTGCAGATATAGTTAGGTTAAAATTTAGTACCCTATCATTTGATCTCTCTTATGGTCCATTACATTTATTCTACTTTTTATATTTTCTACTGTCTTTTTTGACAAGGTTTTATCTGTTTTACTTTATTCTTGTTAGCTTCTGTTGCTGATGGTGACTTTTTAAATGTTTTTCTGTGTATGAAATCCAGGAGAGGTAAATCGGTAGAGACAGTAGCAGGGAATTAACTGTTCTTGGTGGAGATAGGAGTGGGTGAGGGAAAAGAGGAGCTATTACTGAAGACAACAAGAATGAAAAAATGTTCTAAAGCAGATTGTGAAGATGACTGTGCCACTCTTCATGTGAATGATGTATTGCATCATGTATGAATTATATGTTAATAAACTTATTGGGGGGAAAAGAGTCAGTAAAGGACAAAAATGCTCCCACAACGACCAGAGGCCAGTGATCCCTCCCACTGCCACAAAGGAGAAAAATGATTTTGTGGCATATTGTCTCCATGGTCAATTATGTCCTCTGCCATGAGAATAGAATAAATGCATGGTGACTAGCCACCATTACAAAGCATTTAGATCAACATTTCATAAAAATATTCTGACCAAAAGAGGAAAATGAGGAGCATCATGACACATCATCTGGAAGCCAGCATCTATGGATTCAAAAAGTCTCATTGAACCCCAGAAATAGTTTTCAAATGATATTTTTTAAAATCTTAAATCAAACTATATGATACCTGCATTTTCTAATGACTCCAACCTGAAACTTTCCATTACTCAAACAGCAACATTCGAGGAAAATCTGCTTGATGTTCATAACTTTTCTTCATAGTCAAACAGAAAATCCTACTTGAAAAATCCTCTTAGGACTGAGAGTGAGTCAAGTGCCACATCTTTCTGAGGATCCAAAGAAGTGACGTTTCAGTCTTGGCGACACTCTCACTCAGACAACTTATAACGCTTGCTTAAGTGCATTCAAATATTCATCACTATGCATTTTGCTACATGTTATTTGTATTACACGACTATAATAGAGAGAATGTTAGTGATACCAGCAGTATAGCTAAGAGGAAACCAGAAGAACAATGATAGTGTCAAAGAAAGAATTTTAATCAGGCCACCACTTGTCTGATTTGGTGGTTGAATGCAACATGGCTAAGTCTACATCAAATGTAGTATACATGGCTAATGTAGAGTGAAAGGTGTGAACTAATTAAATACAAAAGAGGTTTAAAAGTTACTGACTTTGAGATAAATCAGAAACTACCTCATAATGATATGTGATATGCCAGGTGATAAAAGCCATCTTAGTGATTTAATGAGAAAAGTTGCAGGAGTGAGTGTTGAGAAACCAGAAGTGTTCAGAGACAATCACGGCTGTTCTAAAATGTTCATAAGGTGAACAGACATACACAGTGGATTGAGGCATGGCAAAGGGGCAAGTATCAATAAAGATGAAACTGATATATTTGTTGCTGAGTTTGATGAATACTTGAGACAGTTGAGAGTTTTGTTTCCCAGAAAGTGTTCAGCTGCAGTGAAATTTGACTTTTAAAAAGCCCAATAAGACCTTAGTTGCTAAAGAAGGCAAGACATTGCCAGGTTACAAGTCTATGAAAGCTAGGCTCACATTGTGTGGGAGTGCTAAAGGGAATTCAAAAATGAAGTACACATTAGTGTATTGTAACAAAACCTAATGAAAAATAGGTTATTTGTGCTTACTGTAATTTATTTTGGTATTTAGTCTATGGGATTTATTGTATGGATATATTTAAGGGGTTTTCCACAACTCAGGGCAATTAAGTTTGAAAGGTGCATTTATACATGTAATGTGGAGCCCTCAGATTAAATTATTTGGTTTTCCATTATTTCTTATGGGAACAATACATTTAGTTCTAGAATGTTTCAGGGTGCAAACGCAAATTTGGAATGAGTTGAGTTCTATAACAGATATCACTGTAACAATAAACAACATAAAGAGAGCTATTATTGCAGTGGTTAAGAATTCAACTGTTAATTGGAGAGTTCATCGGCCATGCCCAGCAATCACTCTGTGCAGAAGATCTGATCTCTGTGTACAAAGATCAAAGCCTTGCAATCCCAATGGGGATGTTTCTCTCTCACACAGGGTTGCTATGGTCTCAAATCAACTCAACGGTAAAGTTTTGTTTTACAACAATACATATCCCTAAGAGTCTTCTAAAAACAAAGCAATAACTTAAGTAGCAAAATAATAATAATAATGAGTCAGCTTTGAGCATTATGTCTCTTAAGTAAAATGACCAGACATCCTGCTTTTGATGGGACAGTGCCTATGTCAAACAAATATACCCATATCTGCAGTGTTTTAAAAAAGTCCTGATTTTTGGAAAGAATGCACGACAAGCTAGGAGAATGGGAAGGGAAGGAATATATCCCCCCTACTCCACCACCCCTAACCCGATCAAAGTTGTCACATTTTACCAATGTTAAAATCTGGGCACTTTATTGGAATCACATTAAAACAGCATTTAGAAATATTTCACTGGAACTTTAGTGAAGGAGCAGTGAGCTTTTGTCAATGAGAAGGATTCTTCCATAAGAGGACGGTGACCATGGCTTCACCATTGAAAGAACAGAGCCATTGTCATTGAAAAGCACATGCAGATATGAATGAGTTTAATTTGACTGTCTATGTTAACAACAAAAATAAGATCACCTATTTTTAAAAGAAAAAAATGATGAGGACTTCCAGCAATACGACAGCCTAGACAAAAATGTGGCATGCTGCTTCATAAAAAGGATATGAGAAAATGGATATGGAAGGGAAAAAATGGCGTTCTGAGTCTCTGAGGGAAGCCCTGTCGGGAAAAATATAGGGTAGAACCTACAGAAAATGGTTAAAGTGACTGGCGAATTCTCCACTGACCAAACCTGAGCTGAACAGTTCCATTCACAGAGCAACGTGATCTCCAATGCCCAACCACGAGAAAGCTTACAACCCCCTCACCTCCCCACCCCCCACTCTTCATACCTACCAGATGAACAGAGAAGTGGCTGGGCCCTCATTTCATGCTTCCCTCCATTCACATACCCTGGATGGCTTTCACATTCTGAAAGAGTGAGAGATCATGGGGGACTACGAAGAAGGGCTGAATGATCCCTGATCATCACAGCTCCCTGTGCCTGGTGTGGGTTTCTGGACATTCGCTTGGTTGGAAGTGGCAGAGACTGCAGTCTTCCATGGGGTCCTGGTACTGGGCAGAGGCTCAGTTCCAGTACAGTTAAACAAGGAAAAATGTGCTTTGATTCCATAGGCCAGGTAAACAATTAAAAAATTATAAACATAGAAGAGTCTAGTACTAATACTTGTGGTGTCTATTTATATATCTGCACCAAATGGCCTTTTAGGTATCAATTTTACACATGGTAGACATCAATAATAGGTTAAATGATGTGTTAGTCTGGGTAGACTAGAGGAACAAATTTCATAGAGATGCATATGGATATAAAGAAAGGGTTTATATTCAAAAGGAATGGAACACTGAAAAAGCATCCCTACCTAGTCCAGTTCAGTCATATGTCCGATATTAGCCCATATGTCTGATACCAGTCTATAATGTCTCCTTCCGACTCACAAAGTGACATGTCAGTGGGTGCAGAATCCTGACGCTGGCAGGGGTCTCTCCATGCCCCGTCGCTTCCAGGAATCAGGGTTCATCAACAGCATCCAGTGGTCGCAGAAGCAACTCATCAATGGCAGGGGTCTCCACGTGGCCTTTCCAGCTTCAGAGGTCAGGCTCCATCAGGGCCAAGCCTTCTGGCTTTTCCAGCTCCTCAGATGCTGCCATCTTGTCTTGTCCATGTCTCTGAGACTAATTCCCAACAACTGGAAAGTTAGTTTCTCATCTTCATGAGGGAAATATCGTGAGATTTCCCAGACCTATCAGGAGAAAGCCATGCCCACATAGAGGCCTCATTGGCTACTCAATGACTAACTCCAGATTAACAGTTTAGACACCACCCCCACATTTCAATCATGAAATTAACATGAGCACATGACCGCCACATACAATATCAACATAACAATGCTCAGAGAGTGTGAGGCAGATACATGTATGTGTGTATTTATAATTTTCATTTAATTCTCAAAATGGCTATGAGTAGTAAGTATTGATTAGAGGTCTGTGCCTGACAAAGGCATGCCTTGAATTGTTTTAGGCTCCAAAATATAGACACAAGATTCCATTTCCATTCAGGTTTATGGAACTTAACACTTCTGTGAGAAAAATCGTATAGTAGTCATAAAGTGACATCACATTCAAAATAGAATAGAGACAAAGAAAGTGTCCAGATAAGAATAAGCAAGGGCCAAATTTGAATTAAAGGGATAGGTAACAGAATCAATGTAGAAAGAAAATTGTGTTCCTCAAACTAAAGGAATGAACAGATGATGAAGAGGAAAAAGGGTCAGTCCCAAAGAAAGCTTTCTATTTTTTTTATTGGTTCTGAAGAATTGTAATTGCTTCTAGGCATGGAATTCAGTTTTTCAGGAGCTGTACAGGGAATCTTGAGAATATATAATGGGCTTAGTAATCAAAATAACATTTAAAAATTTATTTAGAGACATTTAGCCTTATTTAAAAATGTCATCCCTTTGATATCAATGCTTTATTTTGTGCAATTCACAGTTTTCCAGTACATGTGTACATAAAAATAAATTTTCTTTATCTTTAGTATAATGATACATGGTACATAACAAGTATTAAGTAACATTGCATTATGAACTAAGTAAATAATAACTGCTATAATTTTGAAAGTATTCTAAAAGGCAGCTTTAAAATGGAAAGTAAAGCATTGCGAAATTGTGAATCGTTAAGAAAAAATGAAAATCAAAGGCTTTAATCTATGAATTGTTAAATAGTAGTAATAATAACTGCAAACCTTTATTTGTAGACTTGTGAAAGACAAAATGAGTAATGTCCAAGTTTAAAATGATTAAAAACAATGAAAAGAGTGATAGTTCTATTTTCATTCTTGACAAGATATATCAACAAAATCTTGAACTAAAATTGTTGTATAATCTATTCACAATTGGAGAGGTGTCCATAGACCAGAATCCAAGGCAGATGACAGACATTAAAAGATCCTGAAAATGAAGAGTGATAATTAAAGTCTAGTAACTAGAGGACAAAATTAAGGACACATTCAATAATATTAATTACCAATTTAATGTGTTTATCATCCAACACATATATGACCATAGCAGTAAAAAAGACAGAGTTGAGGACACTGTGTTTGAAACAATGAAAGGAAGATTGACAGTATTAAATTATATCAGGAGAGGATGTTAATAAACTAAAAGAAGTGCATTAGGTCCACAAAAAGCAGTTATTACTTTTTCAGTTACCCATGGGCAATATGACAAACCTTGGACTTGGTGAGAAAATTCTTTATCACCTTGTAAAGCTCAATAAACTTTTTAGTCTTTTGAGACTAACCTTTATTAAGTTCAAAAATGGTGGAGGGGAAACTTTTTAAAAAATGAATTTACATCAGATAGTTGAACCATGAGATTTTTATGTCAAGCTTTTAAAGGATCAGTAATAATTACTAAAGCATTTGAAAATTGTGTGACCTTTAGATTATATTCTTTAAAACCTCTATTTATTTTAGGCAATCATCTGTACAAATTGGGTTCAAGTCTCCAGATAAGTTTGGACACCACGTAGAGTTATTATTTCCTATATAATGAAAAAAGAATAAAAAATCATGTAAAAAAAAAAACCCCGCAATGTACTCGCAATGTCATAGGTCGAAAACATTTTGAATATTCAAATAGTAATGAATATTTATGTGAAATATAATGCAAATTTCTGTAGTAAGTCAAAATGGACCATCAAAGTAAAATTAATACTTGGAAGTTGAAAGTTGGCTTGAATGTTCTTAAAATTGAACTATGTGCTCTTATATGCTGACTTGTAAAAAATCATTACCTTCAAAATAGAGATATTTATATAACCAGACAAAACAAGCTTAAACTTTGTGAGATAACTTTATTGTTGCTTCCAGGTGTCTTCTAGTTAGTTTTGATCCATAAGGACCCTATGTACAAAGGAATTCCATATTGTTTAGCCTGCACCATCCTCTTAATTGTTATTGTGCTTGAATTCACTGTTGCAACCACTTTGCAAATCCATCTCCTGGATAATCTTCCTCTTTTTCACTGTCCCTTTATTGACCAAGCAGGATGTCACTCTTCAGAAACTGTCCCATCTAATGTCATGTCCAAAGTACATGAGACAAAGTATCACTATTCTTGCTTCCAATGAACACTCTGGCTATCCTTCTGTAAGATAGATGGCAGTCCATGGTAGTTTCTAGCAGATAATTATTCTCGCATTTCATGATAATTTCCATATTCTGTGCCAGCAACATAATTCATGTGGATTAATGTTTCCTCTTTCTATCTCAGGATCATTTTTTCTTATCTGTATATGGCAATGGAAAATAAGCAGCTAAGATCGGGTGCACCATATCCTTGAAGTGAGATCCTTGCTCTTCAGTACTTCAAAATTATCTCATGTAGCAAATTTACCTAATGCTGCACATTGATTTCTTGAATGTTGCTTCCTTGCTTGTGGATGAAATCCTTTACAGTCTTCATTTGTGTCCTCTGTCCAGCTTTGAGGATTTCAGTTATTTTGTACAGTGAGTTGTAATCCACAGGATACAAGAGAAAGTAAATGGAGGGTTTCAGACATTTGAAAATTAAGTGCCAGCACAGATTATGATTAAATTGAAATAACGTGTAGCTGAAAGATTATTAATCTACTCAAAAAAGCATTTGAGTCACAGTATTTAGTGATGTTTTGACATATTTTGGGGAAATGGCATATAAAAATAAATTAGGCTTCATATCATCCACCCTATAGAGTAGTTTACTTATTGCTTATGTAAAAGATCCAAGAACAGTTATATGACTGAATACTAAGTACCTTAGCTATAATAGTATATGAAGAAAAGGTGGAGAATAAAAATTGGATATTATATATTAAGTCTTTGAATTCATAGAAGAGGATAAATGATGGAATAATTCATTCAGGAGGGGAAAACTACTGTGCCAAAACTAGAAGAATGTGAGCATGTTACCTTTTTGATATATATTATGAAAACATATATCAAAAATAAAGCTAATCAGAGAATCCACATAGTAGAAAAAAGCAGGCAGGGTGTCATTGAGAGCTGAGATAAGAAAACAACAATGCAAACAAACAAACCATATGTAAAGACATGATCAGATTGTAAAATTCATGATCACAAAATTTGACCAATAGAAATTTTCTAATAAATTTAAACAAAGGAAAGGCACATGTTGCCTTACTGTATCCCTCTCCTGAGTACCTCTTTCTATGGACCTCTGTCCCTCATCTCACACAATGTTTTTTCAATACCTATAAAACTTTGCTTTAATTGGATTCTCACTATCTATGAAGAAGATATATTATCATTGTTTGGAATTGTATCTCTCAATTGGATGATGAACATGAGTACCTTTTTTCATATGTTTGTTAACCATTTGTATGCCATCTATGGTGAATTATCTATTCATGTTCTTAGCCTACTTTCAAACTGAATTATTTTTATGTCTTATTGATGTATTGCAATTTTCTAGAGACATTAGGGATTAGTCCCTTGTATATTGTGTCATTATTAAAGATTTTTCCTAGTCCGTCAATATTTTACATTCATTTGATGAAGTCTTTTAGTGTACATTAATGTCTTATTTTTAGTAAATCCCAGTGATCAGTTTTGCTGTATATTGTGTTTCCTTCTCTTGTTAGATTTCATAGTGTGCCTATGCCACTGAATGGTGCCCTTCAATTTGTTCCCATTTTCTCATTGATAATCTTTATTTCTCTGGAATTTAGATGCAGGTCTTTGATCTATCTTGAGTTCATTTTTATACATGAGATAAGGTATGGATCCTTTTTCATTCTCTTGCAAATGGAGATCCAATTTGTCCAGTACCGTTTATTGTAAACACAATCTCCTTCCCACTTAATGTATATGTTTATTGGCCCTTTATTGATGATCAGTTTTGTCAAGTGGATGACTTTATTTCTGGTTTTTCTATTCTTTTCCATTGGTCTTTGTACCTATCAGGTCTCCAGTAGTAAGCTTTTTTAACTACTATAGCAATACACAGAGTTGGAAGTAAATTAATAAAAGGGCCTCCTATTTTGTACTTTATAAATTATTTCTTATCCTGGGTCTCATCCCTGTTCATATGAAGTTAGTAGTTATTTGTTCCATTCCTTTAAATAGTGGAATTGGGATTTGGATGAGAATTGTTCTGTAAAGAATACTTTGGTAGTTTTGACACTTTCACAATCTTATTTGGTCCATATGCATTTATGGTTTTAATACATTATTTAAAGCCTTTGTTTTGGTCTTGAAACAATTTTGTTACATATTAATATTGACAATTATGCTTTTATTATTTTTTCATATTATCTACTTTCATTTGTAGTCTACTTTTGTCTTATATGTTTTTCTTTTCTTATTATTCATAGAGGGGGCTGTTACAGCTTTTATAACAATCCATATATCCAGTATATTTATACATACATTGCCATCACTATTTTCTAAAGATTTACTTTCCATTTAAGCCCTTGTTATCAGCTCCTCTTTTTGCTTTAGGTAGCTAATTTATGGTTCTTGTTTGTTTTCCTGCCTGCTTTTCTCTGTCTTTAATTGGTGTATTTAATCCATTAGACTTTAGTGGTCCTATTTATATGTACAGATTTGTTGGTATAATTTTGTGATATGTTTTCTTCATGTGTCATTTTTTTACTAGTTCCTGTGCTCTTCTTCAATTCTCTTGTAGGAATGGAATGTCTCATTTTTATCCCTCATGAACCAACCACTAAGTCACCACGTCTACATACAAGTTACCTTAATTAATACATATATTGCTTAGCAGTTAACAGGTATATTCACCTGTAAGTGTGATTATTAAATATAAAATATAGCAAGTCCAATTTTTAAAATATTTTTAAAATACAAAAAGTCAGGATCAGTTAATTTTCATAATAAAATGCTACCAGGACTAGTAAGTGTTAAAACTGCTTTGTATTTTAAAAGGAGAGCTGAAAACATTTTTTTTCCCTCAAAAGATTTTTAACATGCTTATTCAAAGCCTTTTATCTCCAAGGACTAGATTTTTGTTGATTCATTTACCACTTTATCTGTTGTCTTCATGACTTCAAAAACTAAATTAACTCTCTCTCTCTCTCTCTCTCTCTCTATATATATATATATATATATATACACGTGTGTATGTATTTATGTATGTATATTCTGTCTCTCTTGATATATAGATATCCATATATTTTTCCATTGCACATTCATATGGATATGGAAAGACTACCTTTTTATATTTATTTTTACATTTGTCAAAGATTTCCCTTTTCTATGTACCTATGTTTTATTTACCTTCCTTAAGTTTACATTGTTCTACAATAGGACTTCAAAAAATGTACAAAAAAGTGAAGTATAAAGCTAATGATTTGGGCTGAGCCCCGGTGGCATAGTGGTTGTGCACAGGACTGCGGCCCACTGGGACGGAGGTTCAATTCCAGCAGTGGGGCTGGGCCTCCTACTCCCACCACTGGAGAGCAGTGATGCCAATAGATAAATAAATAAATAAATAAAGCTAATGATTTGGGAGGGGTGAAGTTTTTGAAGACACTCCCCTTTGTGACTCTGTCTTTGAAGTTGGTAACTTTTTAAATTAGGCATTGGGAATCTTTCATACATCTTTTTGTAATGGTAACTTTTGCTATTCCAGATTGTGTTGGAATCAGATTGCCTCTATTTACTAAATTTTCTTCTGAAATTTTGATTGCAAATGTTTTAAAAATATAGATCAATTAAGAGTTGAAATCTTTGCCATGTAATTCTTCTAATTCATAAATATGATGAATTGCTTGTTTTAAAACCATGTATAAATGCTTTGAACATATAATTATATCATATAAATTGAAAAATGCATTATTGTAAATAGATATATAGATATATACACATATACATATACCTTCGTTGCCTGGGAAGTCTTTCTCTGGCCACAGCAAATGTTTCTGTAAACACAGTCTTACTAGAATCTCATTTTTTTGTGATGGCCAATTTAAAAGAAGAGCATGAAACTGTGAAATTTTGTTTCCTGGTTGGGAAGAATGCCATAGAAACTGTTGTGATGTTGAACACAGGCTATAAGGATAGCTTTATGGAAAAAAAAGAAAAACAGAAAACTCAAGCCTATGAGTGGTTTTCTCATTTCAAAAACAATGAAAGATCAATTGATGACAAACTTCGTTCTGGATCTCACTGACTTCCCAAAAGGAAGAAAATGTTAACAGAAAGTGCATTTGGAGTTCATTCTACCACAACAGACTGTTAATCTAGCTTTTTATTGAGAAGTTCTGTAAAGATTCCATAACAGCATGTGACAAAAAAGACCTGTTTTGTGGCAGTTGAAGGAATAGTTTTGCCACCATGACAATGCACCTCTTCATGCAGCCATCTCAGTGCACCAGTTTTTGGCAAAAAAAAAAACCCCAAAAGAACAGCATGCCTCACTTGCCCCAAGCATCTTATTCATCAGACCTCACCCCATGCAACTTCTCATTTCTGAGAGTGAAGGGGAACATGAAAGGGCAGCAATTTGAAGACATTCTGCTGTCAGCCATCCAAACAGATGAGTCTAAAAAATGTTTCCAAGAATGGAATCACAGATTTGGCAAATGCATTTAGTGTAATGGAGAGTACATTGTAGGTGATAAAATTGTATTGTCAAAAATTTGAATACATAACTTTAAAAAATGCTGTTTTTTATTGGAGTATCCCCTTATATATACTTGATAAATATTGTTTTATTTTTCTTTTCTTTTAAGTTTGACAAAAGAGACAAGTATTGAAAGGACAAATTCATTCTAAAAATTAAAGTGAAGAAAAATAATAAGAATATAACTGCCTGAGCACAGGTAAATATGGAATTTGGATTTATATTAGAAAACTGTATTGTGATAGAATTCAGAAGGACCTCTCAAGTCCTTTAAAGGTGACCCCAAACCAGATAAATTAAATATCTTGCTGTAGCAGTTAGATGATATTGTGTCGACTTGAAGATGTATGAATATTTGAGAATTTAATCCAAACTGCCAATCAGTCTACAGCTTGAAGATTCCTCTTGGGTGTGTGGCCTTGATATATTCTTTTTGTTGTTAGGTGCCACCATTTTGGTTTTGACCCCTACTGACTCTATGCAAATCAGAACAAAACATTGCCCATGCCTGGCCTTGCTGTAATTGAAGGAAGTTGGGAAGCTCCTTCTGTCACTCTGTGACTTCAATTTCCTGTTTGCTGTGATCCTTGGAAGATCCTGAAAGCTGTTGACAACCTGCCTTGTTTCCAAAGATTTTGGATCCATGTCACTCTGCAACAGAGTCTGTGATCTCTGGTTTCCCAGATGAATATTCTGCGCCACTAGAATCAGCTATGCAAGTCTAAAGAGTGAATTAGGGACTAGCATTGCATTTATGAATGTGAGTTCGACAGGGCGGGGTTGCCTTCTTGATAGAGAATTGATTTGGGGCATAAAGGTGTTCTTTCTTATAAAGAGATAAGTGTCACTGGATTTTTTTTTTCTATATACAAACAAGCCCAACACAATTGCCTAAGGCAACAACTTCCTTGTAAAAACTAAAACAAACCTCTCACAATTGTTTTATTTTCATTAAATCTTTCACACAGTTCTTTATATTTTGGATAATATAGGAAGAGCAACTACAAATCTGAAAAAAATTCTATAGAACAAAGTGATTATTATGCTAGTTCATAAAAGAAACAATATATTTAATTCCAAGATGAAATAAAATGTTTGAGGACAACAGGGATATGCTTCTAAAATAAAGGATTAATTTGTAATGCAAAGAGTGACTGCTCTTTCGAAAGTATTTTGCCTTTATGAAGATAAGTTAGACATCTAATTTCTCTAGACTGCTATAGGGCAAGACAGATTTAATTTACCTTATAAAATCAACAGAACTTTTTTTGTACAAAAAATGGTCTTGTTGTGAATTAAATTGAGATGTTTTAGCCTTTCCCTTTTCCCTTTCATATATTTTATTTTGTCCAGTGGTCTTGCAATTTTGTGAAGGGCACAAAAATGTTTAAGATAAAATTTTATAGAACTAGAAATAGGAAGTATTCCTGGATTTAGAGTATATTTCTACACATATTCTGCACTTTGTAAAGGATTTATGAAAATTTGTAATGCTAAATTATGATAATTTTGTAGTAGAAATAGAATTTTTAGAGGTAAAATTAGGTTTGGATAGAAAATTCTGGGCAAGACGATTCAGTATATTTTGACTACATCAACTTGTCAAACTCCCAATCCGATGGACTGACCAATGGTTGCATCGCTAAAATGATATACATGGCCTATACTTTCATAATTTTCTCTCCTCAACTGGGTTTTGCATATGATACCATTGGCTAAATCAATGACATCATCAACAGTTTCATTGTGCCCTGCATGGAATGATGTGCAATGTTCTTTATCATAAGATGATAATGATATCTGTGAAGTGAACCAGAGACATGTATAAATATATGTATACATATAAGAATGAATTTGGAGATTGCACTTAATTCAAACCCAGTCTGAAATAATCAGCTCTATGAAAATACCAACTAAATACTCTCCTCATGAAAATATCACTGAATGTACTAGTGCCAAAGCATGTGCTCAGGAAACCAGATGGTACCTGGCAATCAGAAAAGTAGTGTGTGGAGACATACCTGATTATCTTCAAACTAGTAGCCAACTTAGTGAGGTGTCCATTAGTCTACATGGAAGAGCACCTAAGCTTCTTTGATCCAAGGATCACATTGACCTCTGAAGAGGAGACTTATATCATGCTTACATTGTGGACATCTGATTTGCGGAAGGTTGTGCATGACAGTGGAAGCCCAAAGTCCATTGACAGGGTTCCCACGTGGTTCCCATATGGATTAAGTCTCCAGGAAATGCCCTCTAACCAAAGTCCAAGGAAGCAAGTCACTGTGCTGTCAGAAAGCATGAAAAGTAGATATTGGCAAAAAGAAAAAGAAGAAAAAGAAAAGTAGATAATGGCAATTATAAAGGTACAATAAAACATTATCAGTTGGCATCCCTTTGGACTCATTTTAATATTACTTCAAATATTTCTGATTTTTAAAATTGTTTTACCATGGTTGCTGATTTGCTTACTTACAGCTTGTGTTTTGTATGATTTTCTGTGTATGAAACCAGGATATGTAAGTATAGAGTGACAGTAACTGGGTTAGTAATTGCTCTGGGGTGTGCAGGTGGTGGCATGGGGGTTAGTGCAAAATAGGGAGTCAAAAACAAGGAGCATGAGAAGAAAATTTTCTGAAACAGATTGTGATAAAGATTGCACAACACCTCTTAATATGATTGAATTATTAAACTGTACAACAATTATTAAACTGTATGCCGATTAAACTATTAAAACTCAAAAAAGTTTGGGATGTGATAAAACAAAAGCATGGGTATAACATATAAGAAAATCATGTAGCATAATATACAGTAAGTACTTGTGAACAAACCACTCAAGAACTATAACTTGATCAATTTCATTAGAACTATCTAGGTAAGTCTGTGAATTCTCCAGTGTCTGAACTCAAATATGATTTCTGTCTGGTTTTTTTTTTTTTGATAATTCTATCGGGAGTTCATACAACTCTCATCAAAATCCATGCAAACATCTATTATATGCAAAACACATTGGCACATTTATTGCCATCATTCTCGAAACAAGTTCTTTCTGCTTAAACCTTTGGTATTTCTTTCTCATATTTCTCCTCTCTCCCTCCTCCCTTATGAATACTTGCTAATTAATACATTATTATTATTTTGTCATATCATACATTTCCCATGTCTCCCTTCACCCATTTTCCTGTTGTCTATTCCCCAGGGAGGAGGTTATATGTAGATCCTTGTAATCCATTCCTCCTTTATATTCCATCTTCCCTCCACCCACCTGGAATCACCGCTCTCATCACTGGTCCTGAAGAGATCATCTGTCGTAGAATCCCCAAGTTTCCGGTTCCTGTCTGTACCAGAGTACATCCCCAGATCTAGCCGGATTTTTAAAGTAGAATTGGGATCATGATAGTGGGGGAGGGGGAAGCATCTGCTTGGTTTTTAATAGCTTCATCACATGTAGGTTATCTATGCATGAACAGTATATTGTTCCTTTGCTTAATGAAGCATAATTTAACATATGTTTTATGAGTAACACTATGACAAGTAGCATGCAATTAACAATTTAACTGATATTTTTCATTATAATTGGTGGTTAAACCATCCAATTGCTTCTTTTTATAGCTTGAAAACTAGAGTGTGCTCCTCTTTCCAAGCATATCACTCTGTGGCTCTTTCTGGCCACGAGACAGTAACAATGTATGCTCATTTTATGATAGTCTCACATCTCCAAAACCTGCTGAGTAGTGGGTAGGATCCAATCTTGTATAATGTTATCTATTACATCTGGTTTTTATCATGTAATTTTTGGCCATTCCACATTAGATTAGGCATTAGCCATTAAATTATCAATTTCAAAAATGAGTTGATAATTTCATAAAATTTATTAATAGTATAAATTACTGATAATCCTATAATAAGTCAAACACTACTGTAAATACTCATAATATAATATTTATGTATAAAGAGAGAGCTTTGACATTTATGAAGTATGTACTCTAAAGGTGAGAAATATTACAAATAGGGAAATAAATGAAGGATACATTTAAAAAGCAAAACAAGGGATATTGAGTACAAGGATGCAAAGTTCCAAGACTATGTAGACCTTTCTTCTATTTCAAAGTCTAACATAGTATCAGGTTTATAATAAAACTACATTTTAATAACAGTTGAATTTCTGAAAGACAGCAAGCAAAAGAATCACTGACACATAATATATAGAGAGATTTGTGAAAATAATTTCTCCAAACCTTTAATTGCCTTCTGTTATGCAAATATCAATAATCGTGAGAAGTTCTTCCACTGTTCTTTGACTTAAAGACTTCTCTTTGGTCTTCTTCTGCTTCAACCCTTCTACCTACACATATGTTGTAAAATACTATTGACCTGCTTCATAGCTTTCATTTTACTCTACATTTAGATGAATAAATTGTGTTTTTACTCTCCTGTGTTAAAGATTTTTAAATAATTACTTTAGTTGGAATGATTTATTTTGTAAGCATGTGACCTGAAGAAAAAATGCTTCTTAGGTCTGTTGAGAAACTCAATTTAATTTATCTTGGTATCTGTGTTAGTCCGGGTCAACTAGTGAAACAAATTCATAAGGATGTATATGGGTATAAGGGAACTGGTTTTGCACAACAGGAATGAAACATTGAGAAATCATCCGAACTCAGTCCAGTCCAAGGTCATAAGTCCAATATTATCCCATATGTCAAATACCAATCTATAGTCTCCTTATGACTCAGGAAGCATGTGCAATGGTGCCAGGACAATCATAGGCCAGTGGATGCAGAGTATTATGTATCCAGTGGTGGAAGAAGCATCCTGGCCATGGCAGGGGTCTCCCCAGGACTTCTCACTTCCAGGTCTCAGGATACACCAGCAGTATTCATTGGCCGTAGAAGCATCTCAGCATTGGCAGGGGTCTTGCTGTGGTTTCTCTAGCCCCAGAGGTCTGATTCCTTCAGGGTAAGTCCATGTGGCTTCTCCTCCAGCTCTACCAGTCTCCAGGAATCAGAATCTATGAGTATGTCATCATCTTGTCTTGTCTGTAGACCGACACAAGAGAGTGAGTCAAGTCACTCTTCTCTAATTGGAAAATATCACGAGGCTTGCCAGAATTCTCAGGAGAAAACCATGCTTACACAGAGGTCTCATTGGCTATCTCCAGATTGGCAGGCTAGATGCCACCCCTAGACTCCCAATCATGAAATCGACACAGGAGTACATGACTACTACAGAATCTAAACGCCTACGAGACGGACTATCACAGAGTTATCATACTCTAACAAAATTTTTGTAAATTACAGATACATGAAATCTAATCTTTAATGGTTTTAGCACGCACAGATGGTCTTTGTTACATTTTAGTACAAATGTTTCTTCATATGTCTGGTTTCCTAACCCAAAAGTGAGTACCCTGAGAATCAAACCAAGAACCAAGTCCACTTCTGTAGAGTCAATTCAGAGAAAGGATTTCCAAGACTATGAATGTTTAAGGGAGCAGAAAACCCCTCATTTTTTTCCTGCAGAGCAACTGGTGGGTTTGAACCACTGAACTTACAAGTATTAAGCCAACACCTCGCCTCTAGCACCACCTGGGGTCCTTACACCGAGGACAGTGTAGGATTATTACATAGATGATAAGACACTTAATTAAAATTTAATTTCATAGAATATTTTAATAGTTTCACTGAGATATAATTAGCATATTATAAAATAGTTCAATAATATTAAGAAAAGTTTCACATTCATCACCACAGTGGAGCATGTTCTTCTTTCTTGTGCCGATTGCTGTTAACATTATTGAATAAGAGTGCTGATGGAGTTCCTTGTCTAGTTTGTATTCTCAGGGGAAATGTCTTCAGTTTTTCACTATTGAGCATGATATTATTGATCACTGGATATTAGTATATGATCTTTATTGTATTGAAGAATTTCTCTCCTATTTCTATTTCCTTACATATTTTTATCAGAAATGGGTATTGGATAATTTCTAATGTCCTTTCTGCATTTTCAGAGTATATTTTCATGTGTTTTTTAATCTTTGTCTCATATGGGGTAGGTTAAACTACTTGTTTTTCTAATGTTCTACAATTACTTCATTTCTAGTAAGAATCACATTCAGAGATGGTGAATTACAATTTTGACCTATTGTTGGATTTTGTTATTCAGAATTTTGGTCATAATTTTCCCATGTTCACAAGTATTATTGGTGTATAATATTCTGCCTTTGAGAATAATCTGTCTTTTCCTGGTCTCAGGGTTATATTTGATTTCAGAGAATTCATTGTTCTCTCTTTGTATTGTCTGCAATAGCTGGTGTAGAATTAGTAACAGTTCTTATAAGATTCCCTAACAAAGCTATCTGGGACCACGCATTCTTTTGTTATAAATCTGTTGTTATTTTCTACTTCTGTTGACATTTATTTGTGTAGACAGGTTTCCTAAGTATTTTTTTCATTTCTTCTATGTTATAAAGTGGTTGGAGTATGGTCTTCCTTATTTGTTTGTTATTATTTGTGCTAGTCCAGGTAGACTACAGAAACAAATTCATAAACATATACATGCACATAAGGGAGAGATTTATATACAAAAAGAATAGAACCTTGAGAAAGCTTCCCAGCCCAGCTCAGTCCAAATCCATAAGTCCAATACCAATCCATAACTCCTCTTCAGACTCACAAAGCACGTGCATTATTCTGTTTGTTTGTTTGTTTGTATTTGTTTTCATATCACTCTTTTCACCTCTAATTCTACCTGTTTGCAGCAACTCTGTCTCTACTTCTGTTAGGATTACCTGCTTTGGGTCAATTTTGTTTATCCTTTCAAACAGCCACCTTTTTTTCTTGTTGACTTTCCCCATTGTTTTACTGTTTTCTAATTCATTGAATTCTCCTCTGTTCTTTATATCTTTTTTTCTCCTGTTGGAGGCTTTATACTGTTGCCCTTGCTATAATTGTTGCAGATACTGTGTTTAACTGCTAATTTTGTGTTTCTCCCTTTTTTCTTGTGTGCATTGTTTGCTATTAAATGCTCTCTGATAATTGTTGTTATTGTATCCCCCAGGTTTTTGTATGCTGTGCAGTCATCCTGCTTGTTTAGTGGAGTTTCTTAATGTTCCCTCCTTGTTTTTATCATTACATTTCTGCTCAATGTATTATTGATTTCAAGTTTTGTATTATTGTGAGAAAATGGAGTGCAGGATGTCAATGTGTTTGAATTTGTTAACATTTACGTTGTGGCAGCATGTGATTTATTATATTCTGTGTGCTCTGGAGAAGAAAGAATACTGTGCTGTTGTCTGTTGCAGTGTTCTAAGAGGCAATGTTTCATGATGCTGTAACTAAGTAGTATATAGAATGAACTCTTTGGCGCCTAACAACTCTAATATTCTTGGTTTTAGGAAACAGTGCTGAAAAGTTTTCTAAGGTAAACTGTGAAAATGTCCGCTCTTAGAGAACTCAGAGAAACATCCCTAGGACAGTATAAAAGCATAGTGTTACTTAATATTGCTTCTAGACATTTTCTCTATAGGAAAGAGATGGATAGATGGTATAAAAATGAAATCTGAAGATTGTGTAATTTTTTTTGGGGGGGGGCATCACTGCTCTCCGGTGGTGGGAGTAGGAGGCCCAACCCCACTGCTGGAATTGAACCTCTGTCCCAGTGGGCCGCAGTCCCGCGCACAACCACTACGTCACCGGAGCTCAGCCCAGATTGTGTAATTTTTGTAACCAAGAGATGAATTAGTAATAATCTAAATAGTTTTAGGTTTATATTTACTCTATACTATAATATGTTCTAAAGCCAACGGTAGGGAAGGTTGTTCTGTAAACTCTGCTCTGTCTGGCCTTTGACAAGACCTTGTTAAACTGGAAGGGTTCATAGGCTACCAGATGAGAAGTATTATTCTTATGAAATATATAAGAACTAATATTTGCTACAAGTGTCATTAGGACCAGGAATAAGACAGAGTTGCCCGTGCCGTAAACAGTTAGTGTTCCAGAAACCCACAGGGGCAATTGTGTCCTGTCTTACAGGCTCGCCATGGGTCAGCATCAACTGGACGACCGTGAGTTTGTTTGGCTTTTTTTTTTTTTTTTGGTTGGCTTGTTATGAACACAAATGTCCAGGCTTAAATATTTTAAGAATCTTTTCTGTCCTGTGGCAGTAATTTGGAACACATTTTTTTAAATGTTTCTCACTTAAAGAACTCTATGAGCAGTTCAAAGTGCTTAACATTGACAGAGGCAGCCAGGGATTTGATAAAAAGATAATAAATCAGTAGTGACACTTTTCTATTTCATTTTGTTGGGTGTAACAATGCATATTAAAGGCATCTGCTTTGTGGTATATTAAGGGGATTGGAATGTCTATTTCTTTCATTCTCTTTTCAAATTTGAGCTTTACTACCCCTTGAATATAATTTGCTAGAAAGAGAGTTTTTAGTATGAATAGCTTGGCAAAAAGTATAAAAAAAGATGAATACTTAATTTATGAATACCTAAATGCAATGACTTCCATTGAAACAATTCACTTAAAACCAGTATACAATGCAGACTTATGGTATGATTTATGAAGGAAAATGTCTATAGAAAATATATTCAAGAATATAATCTGAGCCAATTAATACCTAAATGTAGTATATTTTCTTCTGTATTAATTTAATATTGATATTTAGTCAAATAGTAGAGCACACTGTTGAATAAGCGAGTATGAATCTTAATGACCTCCAATCCTCTGTGCCTTCATTTTCATTTTTGAGCCTCTCTGAGTACCATTCAACCTTCCAGTGTTCTCTCAGTGCCTGAGCATGCTCTTCTGCTTGTTACACAACATTTGCATCCTCACACAGCATATGTTTTACTAATATTAAGTAATTAATATATATGAGATACTTTACAATAGACAAAGATAAATCTGTCCTGTCATAGTGTATCCTGATTTAGCAAGGATAAATATAAAATAAATAGTTAAAGCTGAGTTTCACATACTCATCAAAAATATCAACATCTGGAACATACTTATGTTCAGAAAACAAGTTGTATGCAAACACGGGATGTACTACCAGGTAGCAAGCATGAGAGAAATTCCTAAGAAAATCCTGGAGAGGTCCTGCCAGAAAGGGATCCTTTCATCTTAAAATCAGAAAGTTGATTTAAACTATGTGTGTTAATTATTTTCTTTTTCCCAAAACTGGAAAATAACACCACAGACCAAGAGTTTCTCATGTCACAACATCACTGAAGAATTGTCTGAAAGACTTCAGAATATGCTGCTTCCCATCTACCAGCCAATTGACTCCAAGCCCTACTCCAGCACAGAATATGCTGCTTCCCATCTACCAGCCAATTGACTCCAAGTCCTACTCCAGCACATTCAACCCTGCACCTGCTGCATAAAGCGAGCCTGCAGAAGTCCTGAGGGAGGGAGGCGGGGAGGGTGAGGACCACCCAATGCAGGTTTTCTCTTTCTAAATTTCTCTTTCTCTACCCCTTCTTACTCAAAGTCATCCCAACTTCCTTGAAGCACACATGTCCCTGCAACACCTGATTGACATGTCTAGGTTTCCTTCTAGCCTAACAAGTGTCAGTCAGTCCCTAACCAAATTAGGAAGTTCTGTTTTGCTTCCAGACTTTTGCTTGCTAATTTTAATGTTTTATAGAATAATTTCAATCCTCTTTTAATCCCCCTTTCTCTCTTTTAGAACTCCATCTCCCTGAGGCTCTTCATGTGAAATTAATTTCAAGTTGGAAGCCAGCAATACGGCCCACATCCCACACTGACCGGTGAGTGAGCAGAGCAGCTTCAGAGCTGAGAAAGTGTACATTGTTCCCAAGCCCTGGCCTAACTCACCTGGCCCCGCTCCTCATTTCACTGATCACCAGGGACTCTGCTTAGCACCTAGAATGGACTTGCTCACAGTCTAAGCAATAATTTTGTCACTTATTTATCTATTTTTTGGTCTTTTTAATCTCCTTTCCTATACCTCTGAATCCCACCTGAAAGACAAATCTGCATACCATTCCAGCACAAGAACAATCACCTACAAAGGAAAAGTGCTATGGATAGACTTAGGTGTCTCAGCAAGAATATTACGAAACAACATACTTAAAATTTTGAAGAAAAGGAATGGTGGGCTAACAATGTTCTATCTAGGATAGTTACCATTAAAATATGAGGGAGAACCAAAATATTTCCAAATGAATTAGAGTATCAAGAAAAAAAAAATATATATATGCATATATATGAAGTTAGTTTAAAAGAATGAAAAGAAATTAAAGAAATTAAAGATATCAAAATTAGTATAGGGGACCACATGTAGGGCTTTGGTAAGTAGTTTGAATTTGTTAGTTCTATGTGTGAAAAAGAAAAACTATTCCTAATGTCAAGCTTATTTCTTATACTACTAACTTTGAACTGTTTGATTAAAATACCTTGGCTTTTCCTTATTAAAGTTAGACAGTAAAGTTGTGAGTGAAAATGTCAAGATGTTTTCTGAAACCAAGCTTTTAGTAATTTATCTTTACTCTAACAGTACTTTTCTTAAAATTCACATCTTATTAATGTAACTTTACAGGTGAAACTTCTACTGAAATCACATTATCCTCATTATTACCATTTTCAAAGGCTAATTACACAGGTTGTTTGGGAACCAGTGCTTTAAGTGTGTACAAGATCAACATACTCTTATTTTCTCTTAGCTATAAAGAGATAGGACCTAACAACTACCAAATCACTCCTTGAGAGAAAATAATATCCTTTGAAAGTATATTGAAGTAGGGCTGAAAGAATAAAAATAATTAAATAGCAATTATACAGTTTCTCAAAATATAACGAATTTATAAAATATTAAAATATTTAAATAAAACTAAAAAATGGTATTTCTATCCAGAAATATCACACACAGAGATCCTTCAAATAAACTGTTTACAACATTGTGAATGAAAACCAAGTTAAAAATCTTGTTTGGCATACTTTTTGAAATAGAACATTCATACGGGAAAATTTGCGCGTCTTAATGGAAGAAATTGAATATAGAGGGCAATATAAGGCTTGGGACATAGTACATCACCATGCCAAAACAAAATTGATTTCTTTTCTATGTATTCTACAGAAAACTTTAGAAGAATCATTTAAATGTTACATAGTCCCTTTCCTCTATTTAGACAGTCATCTATTTATCTATATATCCATCCATCCAGCCATCCATTCACTGGAAAACTTAGGAGAAAAAAAACAAAGCCGAGAGTTCTACTCTATTTGGTTTATCTATAAGCTTGATAATATTAAAATATATCACTTGTGCAAGTTCTTAGATGATTTCTAATTATTAGCCCTTAAACACTAAGGCTAGAAGTCTACCAAATCAAAAACCAATATATTTTGAACCAATTATAGAATTAGAATGGTTTGACATTATTTATCACAGAAAGGCTAGTTCATTAGGTTAGCAATAATGAAACACATCGATAACCTATAGAATTAGTCCATTTACTTAAGCAAGAGATTTTCCCAATGGTAGGGATTTAATCAGTGATAGCGTAGTAATCAGCCAATAATGTCCTGATAGAACAGTGGGTAAAGCGCTAGGCTGTTACCAGAAAGGTCCACAGCTCAAACCTATCAGTCTCTCTGCAAGAGGAAGAGGTCTTTGGGAATCAAAATTCATACTATTTAAAAGAAGCCGAGTCTTTTACGGTAGGTTTTGTTGCTTCTGAGCTAGATGGCTGCTCATTTATGCTCAAGCCTTTGAGACCCCGGATGCTCTATTTTCTGATAGCTGGGCCCATCTGCTTTCTTCACCACCCTTGTTCATGCTCTTATGTGTCCTCAATTGATACATTGGGGATGTATGCACACAGTGATATATGTTTGTTTTGTTTTTTTCCGCCCCATTTGATGTCTATTACCTAGATCTTTTACCACTTTCACCACCATCTGACCACGCTGGCTGTTGAGCTTCTTCTGTGTGGCTGTGGTCTCTTCTCAGGTAAATGGTCTAATGTTTATCTTCAGGCTTTCAAGACACTTGATATATCCTTTGATGGCTGGGCACCTTCAGCTTTCTTCACCACATTTGTTTGTGCACCCCTTTTACTTCAGTGATCGTGTTGGGCCATTGAGCCTCGAGGAATGCCAGATTCCTAGAACAAAGTGTTCTTGCATTGAGGAAGCACCAGGGTAAGGGCCCAAGGTCCACCTACTACCCTAATATTTGGCCTATAGATATGTTCTTAAATTTATTTCTAACTTATAATAGATAGTTGTATCTATGTATGGACATACCTATATTTAGATCTCTATAAGTGCCCTTTGCCTTCTAGCACTTCCCTCTATTTCCTTCCATCTCCCTCCTGTCCCACCATTATGTTCCACCTTCATTGGCATTTCATTGTTTTCTCATAGATTCATTGGGCTTACTTAATCCTGAACAGACCTCCCATACATTACTTTCCATTGATTCCTAACCACTTATTGCTCCCCCAACACGCCCATGTATTTGTCCCCCCCTTCTCCTCTCCTCTCTCGTGCCCCCAGGAATCATTTGCCCAGTCCTTTCTGTGGCACAATGGGTCTCCAGAGAGATGTAGTCCTCTGAACATCATGTGTCGGCATGGTGCTCAGACCAGCTCTCTTCTTCTTCCTCCCTTCTTTTCTTTGTCCCTGTGGGTATGGGATGCTGGCCTCTCCCTCACCCTGTTCTCTGCCACGTCCACTACTAGGGATAGAGTCTATCTGACTGTGGTTGTGTCCGGCTCTATAGCTCTCTTTTCTTGCATCCTTCCATGCGTCCACATTGTGCTTATGGTTGGGTGTTTCGTGGTAGGAACTGCTCGCCCACTCTGGCTTCTGTGGAGACAAGACCCATACTCCCTCCCTGGGTGGATTAGTGCCCCATTCCCTCTGTTATTCTTTCACTTTTGAACTCCCTTTTAACTCCCCCTCCCCACCCTTTCCCCATTACTGTGTTGCATCCAACATGTATCTCCCTGGGCTTGGTCCTCCCTCCTCCCCTTACCCTATCTCTTGGGCCAGCTAATATGGCATAAAAGAGTCTTCCCTTTTATACTCACCATACTGTTTCTACTTACCTCAGGGGGCCCATGCCATACTTATCCTTTTGTGATTGACTGACTTCAGTGCAGAAACAGCAAAGTCCACATGCAGGAAGCACACCAGCATGCGTGATCAAGAGGGGCCGAAGGGAGCAGATATCGAGAACCAAAGAACAAGAATCACATCATTACATAGGAGGAGAAGAGCAGGGTAGGGACGTAAGGTCCACTGGCGGGTAATTGGTCACCCCTTTACAGGGGAGTCGCGGGGAGGAGACAGACCAGTCAAGGGGCAGCCGGACAGTGATGATGCATACAAGTTTCCTCTAGTTCCTGAATCCTTCCTCCCCACCCCCCAACCATCAGGTCCCAACTCTACCTTGCAAATCCAGATGGACTGGAGAAGTCACACTAGCATAAAGGGAAGCTGGAGACAAGAAGAAACCAGGATGGATGGGCCCCTTCGAGCCAATGGTTAGACTGGAGATACTGGAAGGGTGGAGAGAATGGGGGTATAGAGACGGAACCAACAATAAGGATATATACATAAGCTCCTATTTGAAGGATGGGTTGGGGGAGAGGTCGGGCAGTGTACGATATGACAAAACAATAACAATGTATAAAGTATTGAGGGTTGGTGGGGAGGAGAGACCAGGGGAAGAAAGGAAGGAATGAAAAAGCCGATACTAGGGGCTTAAGGGAAAAGGTGGACGATTGGAGAACAATAATAGAAGTGGATATGTGAGGGTGCTTGACGAGTATGCTTATTTATATATTGTGAAAAACGATGTATGAGCCCCCAATAAAATGATTGGAAAAAAAAAGAAGCCGAGTCTTGGAAAATTAGAACTGCGGGTCAGTTCTACTCTGTCTTATAGGGATGCAGTGATTTGGAATTGATCAAAAGCAAAATTTTTGAATTCTAGTTGAAATCAGAGTGAAAACCCTATGGATTAAAACATAAGGTCTCTAACAGCCACAATGAGAATATTTTAAAGTGTATGTTTTTTACTGAAGAATGAAAACAATGATAGCAAATTAATTTTTATTGTGTTATTTTGGGCTTTATAGTAACCAAAAGATTAAACCCCACTGATGCCAAGCCAATTGAAACTCCAACTCCACTATTATTAAGTTGAATATTCTTCCACCATTTATTGTATGGAAATAAAAATTCATGTAATAAATAATGCAGTACTCTTTTATGGACAATGACTTTTATGTTTACATAAGTAAAGATTTCTTTCATCATTAGTGGCTACTAGATATTTTAAATATATTACATAAATATAGAATGGTAAAAATACAGATTCACCCTATTAAGTGAAATAGTTAATCAAATATTAAAATAACCACAGTGTTAGGATATATTTATTTTCACCAACATGTTTTGTTATAATTATAACTGCTACTGAGATTTTTATGGCTCATGGAGACTCTATAGGAAAGAGCAGTTGATGCTCCTTGAGGTTTCTGAGATATTCAATCTTTGTAGGAATTAAGCCCTCATCTTTCTGCCATGGAGTCATCAGTATGCTGAAACCTCGACTCTGTAGTTAACAACTCCATCTGAAACCCAGTAGGCTATCAGTTGATGCTTTTAATTATCTTGAAGTGCTCAGCTTTTCTCCCACTTGAAGTTGCTGGAACATCTAAAACAGTATCGAATATTCAGTACTTGTTTTAAATCCTAGCTTGCCTTTGGTTGATGTGTCATCACTACAACATCTTCTAATATTTCTATTATATGACAGGGAAGAAATCAGAAATGTTTAAATCTGAACAACCTTGTCTCCATATAGTTGCTTGTTGGGGCTTGCCAAATGCAAGTTCCTTAATTTCTTAAGTGATTGCAAGGAATCATGTCAACTTATAGATGACAAGAATAAGGTTAGCAAAAAGCTGCTCTGTGACCTTATTGTGCACCGTTTCATTCAAAGCTTCATGCTGACAACTTCTGTGCAGATGTTACCTTTAATCCAATAGAATGCCCGAAACCATGTTCTCAGTCCTGTACCTTAGCACCCTGTGCTGTTTACACTTGTTCTCAGTATTGTTTTCCTGACCAAATATTGGTGTAAGATCCGAGGAAATGTGAGAGAAAGAAAATCTGTCAAATTTCACTTCATTAACAAATCATCAACTTTTCCTTTTGTATCTCTTTCTCACTCTGTGAACATAGTATATACATTTTTAAAATGTTCATTGTGTTGATAATTTAATTTTTGTGTTACATACTTTAAAACAAACTTGAATGCACCTAACAATGACAATATAATTAATATTTATCACCTTGATTTAAGCCTATGAATATATTGTATCCATTTACCTTTATTTTAAAGTTGAGGTTTTTAAATTATTTTCTTAAAATGATATGTGATTGAAAATGTTATCTAACTCCTTTTTTTATACATGACTTATTTGACATAGATGAAAGCAGAGAGAGATCTTACTCTTTTTCCATTTAATATCCCAGGAAATTTTATACATATAGTTCACCAAAATAGCTTATGTTTTTCCTAAATCTGTGTGTTAATTGTTTGCAGCCAACTGATTATTATTTGAGTTACTACATTTAAAATTTTTCAATTAAAAAAAGTAGTAAGACATAATATCAACAAGACACTCAATAACTAGGGATTGAGTTAACCAGTCAGTCAGAAGGGAGCTTGATGGCATCTCCTTGTGGTGTAGCCTTTGTGTTAAACTGGGTCCTCTGGGAACTGCTCATTCTCAGCACATCTGCCTTGCTGCCTGCTGGGATTCTGCTTGCCTCAATACAGGGCCTCAAGTGTGTTACCTGACTCTCACTGTAAGAACGCTGCGATGTTTCCGAGAATTTCAGATCCCCATGATTTTGCACCCACTGGCCTATGATCTCTCTGCTTCCCGGTTCACCAGTTTGTGTCACTAGCAAGGAGTTAGATGAGTTTGAAGAAAGAATTGTGAAACAGCATTGAGCTTAATGACTTAGAATTGTTCAGAGTTGTGCTGGGTTAGAATGCTTCCTTGATATACAATGACTCCTTTTTTCAATATTTATTTTCATATTTTGTTATTTTATTTTAAAAATCATTTTGGGGGGCTCTTACAGCTCTTATAGCATTCCATACATCAATTGTATCGAGCATATTTGTACATTTGTTGTCATCATCATTTCCAAAACATTTTCTACTTTAGCCCTTGCCATGAGTTCCTCTTTTATTCCCTCCCTCCCCTATCTGTATGTTAAGTATTAAGATACCAGACGAACTTTGTACCTCTACTCAAGGCCTCCCTGAGCAAATGAAAACTTTATTCTAATAAATCATTGGTACTTACTCTTCGTTATTCACCTCCCTGTCACGATTGCTGAAGACAAATTGGGTACATAAGTAAATGTGGTGAAGAGAGCAAATGGTGCCTGGCTATCAAAAGATATAGCATCGGGGAAGTCTTAAAGTCTTGAAGTTAAATAAGCAACCATCCAACAGGGAGGTAAACAAATAAGCCCACATGGAAACATATTAACCTGTGCAATCATGAGATATCAATGGGGTCAGGTATCAAGTACCAAAAGATCCCAAACAAAAAACTATACTGACGTGAACAAAGGGGTCTGGAGTAGAGACCCAAAGCCCTACTCTAGACAACTGAATATCTCCTCACAGCAGGTTAATAAGGAAGGGATGATTCATCAAGGTGCAGTAAAGCACCACTAAAACATACGTCATCTCTGTGCTACCAGAATGCTTCCTCCTCCCAACTACCAGGACCTAATTCTATTTTACAATTCTGACTAGACCAGAGAACACACCTTGGTACAAATAATCACTCTAGACACTTGGAATTCAGGATAGATATACTCTTCAGGAACAGTTGTGGGAGTAATGCTATCATGAGGTAGGGAGATGGTCTGGGAGGGAGAAAGGGGAGAAAGAAGGAATCCATCAAAAAGTTGGGGACTTACCACAATGGGGACAAGTATCAGAAATGTGGGTGAAGTGAGACAACAGTGTAAGATATGTAATAATAGTAACTTATATATATATAAAACTACTTCTTTATATAGTTCTTTCTTATGTATAGCTGTGTCACCAGGCATGTTACTTTAGACAACCTCACATAAAACAAATAATAAAGAAAAATTATATTCTATATATTTCTCTACTGTCTGAATCCTGATAGAACCTTTAGTTTGGAAAAGTCTTGCTTTAGTATTTACATAAGATGATTCCCATGCAGTTGTGAACATGTCAGGTGAGAGAAATCAAGGAGATATGGGAAAAGGTGGGGAGACAAGGGAAGAAAGGGTAGCTGATAGCAATGATGAATATATAATACCACTTCAGGGGAACAAATAACAGAATTTCATGTGAATTACTGCATTGGATGGTGTGTGATATGACAAACTAATAATAATTATTATTATTGTATATATATGTATATATATAAAATATAAAAATAAGGATTCCTGAGAGGTAGGGTGGAGTAAGGAAGGGATCAAGGGGAACTGATATCAAAGATTTCAGGAAGAAATAAAATGTTTTGAAACTGATGGTGGCAGCAATTGTACAATTATGTTTGATCTACTTAAATTATAGATTGTTAAAATATCTGAAAGATCTCCCAATAAAATGTTTAACTTTGTAAAAGGAATTTTCCCCCCAATATTTCAGTTAAGTCCTCAACACAATTTATTATTCTATGTTCCGTTATTTAAGAATTGTACATATTCCTGGTAATAGATTGGAAATTCTTATTTCTATAAGTTTTCAATACACCTGAGGAGCTTATTATAAATAAAATGAGCTTCATATATTTTCATTTAACTTGCAAAATCTCCGGAAATCATTGTGTTTAGCCTATGCATGGAGTTAAAGCATGTCACATTTTTAGGCTAGACAAATTTACCACAATCGTTCACTTACAGAAAATGTATTTTTAAACTGTTGATTACAGTAATAGTATATATTTGTTGTTTGGCATATATACTCATAATAGATGTTATAAGTATATTTTTTGCATGGTTCCCTTATGACATATGAAAACTTATAGGCTGAAAGAATTGAGAGCGATTTTGATCATGTGATTACCCATAATAACCTAACATGACCCCATGGTTTTAAATTTTATGGAGTTAGTAAGATTTTTTGAAAACCCTCTCATTTATAAATATTTATCGAGGGTTTAATACATGTCAATACTTTGGTAAATGCTGTGAGAGACACAATGGTGAATAACACATAGTTTCTCGTGTATAGTAATTTTAGTGGCACTGGTTTAATTAAATGTCCAGAACATTATTAGTATTGCAAGAGAATTGCATAAAATTGTCGGGAGATTAAATTGGTCATAATAAAATCATCATTCATCAGAAAATATTTGCAATATTAAACAAGTTTTGTACAAATGTATTGGTATGAGTTTTAATAATATTACACCACACAGAACAAAGTGAAAAAGCAAAAGTCTCACCTAAAACAAGAAAAAAATGATTTTGCTCAAGTTCTTGAAATTTTCATTATTTTGATCTATAAGAAGAACATTCAAGAAAATACTTGGTATAGTTCCTCTTTTATTTTGTGATATTTACTTCTCTTAATATTAGAATAATTTTTTTCTTCTTAGAATATTAAGTAGGTGGATGAATCCATGCTAGTTGCTTTTTTTCCCATCTATTGTTCATCACAGGATTATAGTTATCAAAAATTTCTGTTCAGCAAGTGAGTTATGAGAAAAGCTGGTTTACATTTAAAAAAGCAAAATGACAACATCCACACACACTGCCATCAAGTCCATTCTAAATCAGAATGACTCCACAGGACAGGATGGAACTTTTCCTGTGGATTTTTAAGAATGTAGCTCTTCGAAAATAGAAAGCGCCATCTTTTTCTGCAGAGTAGCTACAGTTTCACACTGCCGCCCTTGAAGTTAGCAGGCCAAAGTGTAATCCACTATTTCTTTTCTTTTTTATAGGAGGATATAACCCACTTTTACACGAGGTAGAACTCATCTCTCTTTTCACTATTTGAAAGTAGAAGACAACGCATTTTAATTTTATTCATGCTCCATTTTTCCAGTGTTTATAAATACCTTATATTTTGATAACAAAATTGACTAGTGGAAAAAATCAAAGAGAGTTCAGTGAGTTTTCACATATACTTCTGTAACCTATTCTCTGTACCCTATTTCATGTATGATTAAGTTATTGTGGCATATTTGCCATAAGTTGAGATAGTTCTATTCATATAATTATGTTTATTGCAAATATAAATATTATTAACACAAGCCCATTGTTTTCATTAGGACCTGCTCTTTGTTTTGTACAGATTAATAGATTTTGACCTGTACATAATGCCATATTTCATGATTACAGAATTGTAGAGTTTTTCTGTTCTACAAGAGCCCTGAGATTTACCTAGTCCTCATAATACCCACCTCTACAACCTTTGGCGGCCATTGGTTTTTCACTGTCACTGTCCATGTAGTTCTTATTTTCCACAATATTTTGTAGTGGGGATTATACAATAGCTAATTTTTAAAATATCTTGATTCTTACCCATAGCAATGTGCATCCAAGCTTCTTCAATATCTTTACATAGGTTGACAGCTCATGCGTTTTCATTGCTGAATAATGTCACACTTTATGGACATATTACAATTTGTTTATCCATTCAATTATTGAAGGCCATAGTGGTTGTTTCCATGTTTGATAATCATAAATTCAGTTGCTATAAATACTCATCTGCAAATATTTGGGAGTGTGTAATTGTAATTTCATCTTGGTTAAAAACAACACAAAACAATGAGAAAACAACTGAAAACTCAATTGCTTGATTATATTATAAACCAATATTGAACTATGAAAAACACATTAAACTCTTTTTCAAAGCATCCATATCATTTTTTGGGGGGGCATCACTGTCCTCTGGGGTTCGTGGGAGCTACCCAGTGCTGTTCCTGAGAGCCACCGCTGGATTTGAACCGGCAAGCCTGCGGGGCACTGTCCCGCTCTCCACCACTTACGCCACTGGGGTTCAGCCTCCCGATCATTTTTGATACCATTAAAATGAATGAAAATTATTGTTGTTTTATCTTTTCATTAGTATCAGATGGGCAGTACTGAAATTTGGCATTTTAGTCATTCTAATTGATCTTTACTGCCCAGTGTTGTGCCTTTACTGCCCAGTGTTGTGCCTGATCTTGCAAATACGAATCTTGATAGGAAGGATGGTGGGTGGAGTATCCTTATTTAAAATTCGATGGAGCGGGGCAATTGTGACACACCTGGTTGTGAACAATTTTTGCATACTTGTACGGCATCTGAAACTTCCTAGGTCAAATGTCTGTTCAGATATTTTGCCTCTTTGTAATTGGATTGCTTGCTTATCTTTCATTGTAGAGGTTTAAGTGTCCTATCTTGGAGATGTCTTTTATTGGATATTTAGGGCCTTTTATAAATGTCTTCTCCCAGACTGTCTCTTGTCTTTTAATTTGCTTAGCATGGTCTTTACAGAACAGATTTTGAAAATGTAATTGAAATTCAGTTTATTAAATTATTCTTTTATGGATCATGATTTTGCTGCTGTATTTCAATACTCATCATCAAGCTCAAAGTCACCTAGACTGTCTCCTCTGTTGTCTTGTAAAAGTAGCACAGTTTGCATTCTACATGCTAATTTATTATTTAAGTTTACTTTTATGAAAGGCACGACATCTATGTCTGCTTTATTAACTTATTTTAATTGTATTTATGTTGTTTCTTTACCATTTGTTGAAGAGTACATACTTTCACTATCATTGCATTTTTCCTATATCAAAAATCAGTTAAGTGTCTCTGGGCGGTGTTTTTATAGATTTTTATGGTTGTTATATTCCATTGAAAATGGCAACCTTTGAGAATACTTGTTCTGTCCATCAGCTGTCATTAATCAATAGAATCAAAATACCAAAACATAAAAGTATAGACTTCTCTAAGATACATTAAAAACAAATGAATACAAAAACAGATAAGGTGAAATTTCTTGTAACTTTGATGACATAGAAAATATGGTACCATTCTTCATAATTTATAAACAGTAACATTTTTCTTGACATTACTTCAAGAAATAGGAATATTAATCCTGTCCCATTTGCTTCACAGATGATTGTGGTCTAACTTTTGAAGATAACAACCAAACCTTCAAACTCACCGCCCTTGAGTTGGTGCTGGCTCCCAGGGATCCTGTGCATTTCCCAGGCTCTACTTCTTTATGCTGCAGACCTGCTGTTTGTTTTGAGGTGTTGACCTTCAGGTTAGCAGTGAACAAACAACCAACATGCCAACAGGTTTAGGTGAGGATTACACAGGACTTCTAAAATTCTATAATTAGGCTTATTGAATTATATTCATAAAAGTTTTCATATATGCCAGGTACTATTACTAAACTCTGTGCTATCCTTACTTTGTCTGTTTGGGTACTCCTGTAAAAATATCACATTAATTAATTATGATAGCTTTAAATTAAACCTCAAATTTTGAAGAAATATTTTCTTTTCACTGTCTTCTTTGAAAATGGTTTGGCCTCACTTGCCTTCATGTCTTCTTATGAAAGGGCAGTTTTCAGTTTGTTCAATTTGGGGAAAGTTTTCAGTGCAAGTTGGACAGAACATGAGGACTTCTTTTATTTAGGAATAATGATCATCCCTATGATAGTGAACTTAATTGTTAGAGTACAATTTAAAATTCTATATTTCCTTGTATTCAATATAACAAGAGGTAAAAGCAAAACAGGGAAGAAGTTTAAATATTCAGTAATTTCTTATTTTATATGAAGAAAAACTTATTTCTAGTTTATAATACAGCAAAGGATTCACTTCATGTGTGGACTATGTGTGATTTTAAAATGTTCATTGCTTTAAAGATGAAAATGTAACTAAATATCTTTATTCAGCTGATAAAAAGGGAGCAATTAAAATTACTAAATGAAAGCATACTACAAAATACAAATATGCATGTTGATAAACTTAGTTTGTAGTGCACAGATACACAGCAATAATGAAGAAATAAACAGGACAAAAAACTTATTTTAAAGATCCATAAGTTGTAAAAAATTCAATTAAAATATACAAAAGATGGTGTTAAAATATTAACAACAGATATACATTGACAGGCAAATTTGATATTATTGGAATATGAAAATTTGACAAATTTGACCGTCCATGACAAAAATGCACAAGTGAGTATCAGTATTCCAATATATTATTTAAAATTTTTAGATGTAATTATATAATGTGTCGTTCAGAGTATGAAGAAACACAAGCTTTAATTTACCATTAAGAGTTTTAAAAGCACTACAATAACTTGAAGAGTGATTGAAAAGTCATAAAATGCAGACAACATAAAGGTAGATTTTTAATTCTGTGTATATGAGGTGGTAGCTAAAAAAAAACCCTCAGAACAAGTCTGACCAGAGATTTCATAGCATGCATTTTTTCCCACTAGGCGAGCATCAAGTAACTCTTTCTGAGTTAGTGCACCCAGTGGCATCACCTGGTAAGGTTCTCTCTGATCACAGTGAAATTTTTCATAAAAGCAGTTTTACTCAAATCTCATTTTTTGAGGGCTGATTTAAGAGAACAGTGTGTAGCTGTAAATTTTGGTTTCCTGCTCCATAAAAATGCCTCAGAAACTGTTGCATAGTTGAACACAGCTTGCAAGGTCAGTACTATGGCGAAACTTTAGTATATGGGTGTTTTTCTCCTATTGAAAAATTGAAATGTTGATTGATGATAATCCTTGTTCTACATGTCCATCAACATCTCAAACAGGTGGAAATGTCAATTCAGTGCATTTGGAGTTCATTCCACCAGGTCAGACTGTTTACCAAGCTTTCTGTTTAGAGATTCTGAAAAGTGTGTATAATGGTGCATGACAAAAAGGCTGACATTTGGCAAACCGGTGGCTGGTTTTGCCACCATGACAATGCACCTGCTCAGGCAGCGATTTCCATGAGCCGGTTTTTGGCTAAACAGCATGCGCTTTGCACCATGCATCTTGCTCACCTGACCTCACCCTGTATGATTTCTTTCAGTTTCTGCAAATGAAGAGGGAGGTGAAAGGACAGTGATTTGAAGATATAGAAGACATAAAAAAAAAAGGAGAGAGGTGTTATTAGCCATCCAAACAGAGGAGTTTGAAAAATGTTCCCAAGAACATAATCACAGCTTTGCCAAATGTATTAAATGTAATAGAGAATACTTTGAAGGTGATAAAAGTAGTGTTGTTAAAATATATACACAGAGGGGCTGAGCCCCGGTGGCGTAGTGGTGGTGCGCGGGACTGCGGCCCACTGGCACAGAGGTTCAATTCCAGCAGTGGGGCTGGGCCTCCTACTCCCACCACCAAAGAGCAGTGATGCCCAAACCAAAAAAACAAACAAACAAACAAACAAAATATATATACAGAGCTTTGGAGCAGGGATTCTTATTTTGTGGTGCCCCCCACCCCATATAACTAGGACTATCTGTAGCATTCATACCTTAATATATTTTCGAGGCAGTTACTGTATATTTATTTTTATTTTATATTTTATTTTATTATTTTATAATATATTTTATTATAATATAATAAATATTCATAACATGATGTATTAAATATTAATATAATAGAGTAAATATTAAATTTAATAATATAACATAAATATTAAGCATAATATATATAATATAGACATAAAATACATATAATAAATACTATAATATGATAATTTTATTATAATGTAATATTTTATATTTTTATTTTTTAATATTTTTAGGCAGTTACTGTATTTTTATTATTCAAAGAAGTTTCTATACCTCCAGAAAGTATCTACACAGTATTTCTCCATGATCTCGCTTTTCTCTTCTCTTCCATCTGCATCTGGCAACTGCTAATAACAACTGACTCTTCCAGATAATTTTTATACCTTAGACCTTATTTATTTTTACTATTTGGCAGACACTTCCCTCAGTATAATGTCTTCCCAGTATCCATCAGGATCTCATGCCCCTTAAAGGTCTAGCAATATTCCATTGTATGTATGTAGCATATTTTGTTGATTCATTCACTTGTCGTGGGTGTTGAGGATTTTTTTTTAATCATTTGCCTAACAGTGTCACAGTGAACATCCTGAGAAGCAATGGCTTGTTTTCTTGGAATTGCTCAATAGCCGAGTAATCCTCTATTTAACATTTTGAGGATCTCCCAGGTTATTTTCCACAGATGCTGTGATGGGTAGGTTTGTTGTGCCAACATGGCCAGAGAAGATTGGTGGGTCAGTTGTGACAGCACGGCCAATGAACACACAGGATGAATTGAAGGCCAGAGACAGGAAGAGCTCAGCGAGTCCCGCCCTCTCTCTTGCTTTTGGATCTTCAGACCAGAGAGCTGCCTGGTTCATCCTGTGCCTCCACCTCCAAGCAACACTACCTGTAGGACACCTAATCGTGGACTGTGTTGCTGTGAGTTCAGGATCCTCCAAGCCCTACTTTGCCACACTCCTGAGATATACATCTCTTGAGCTGGGGACTGCTGGACTCTGTCATCTGGCTGACTGTTGGCAACCTGCTCTGCTGTTTGCTGCCTGTGACCAGATAGTTTGGATTGCTCTACAGAGGACTACTCTGTGGCCCTCAACACATGCAGGACTGCCAGTCTTCTAGCTGTCTCATTCAAGTGAGTTGCACCGAGTAATCTGTCCTGCTTTATAGATAGTTAACTGTTTCTTTCTTATCTTATATCTTTCTCTATATATAAATATATAAAAATAATTACTAGTGTCCTGATTTTATTTCTCTAAGAAAACCCTGTTTGACACCAGTTTTCCAAACATCAGTAATGGATGAGCTTCCCCATACTTTTCCTATGTTTAAACTTTTTATTCTCCTCTCACGATTATGATTCCTATTTAAATAACAATAGGATCAAGGATTTTCCATCCAAAAGAAAAGTTATCCTTCTGTTATATGGACACCTCAACAATGAAAAGATAAGGTAAATGAATAAAAATAATAAATAATATAATTCACAAGAAAAATCACTCTATTATTTCATAGAATAGTATGATAACTGTGTTAGTCCGGGTAGACTAGAGGAACAAATTTCAGAGATACGCATATAGGTATAAGGAAAGGGTTTATATACAAAAGAAATGTGACCCTATGAAGGCATCCCGATCCAGTCCAATATTAACCCATATGCACGAAGTCAGTCTATAAAGTCTGCTTCCGACTCAGGAAGTCACAGGTCAATGGGTGCAGAATTCTGGCGCTGGCAGGGGTCTCCCCATGGCTTCTCGTTTCCAGGGCTCAGGTCCATCAACAGCATGCCACTCCAGCTTCAGAGGTCTATCTTCATCAGGGCAAAGCCGAGTGGTCTCTCCGCTGGCTCCTCCAACTTCTCCGATGCTGCCAGCTTGTCTGTGATTAATTGTCTCTCAAACTAACTCCCAACAACTGGGGAAGATAGCTTCTCATCTTCACGAGGGAAATACCACACGATTTCCCAGGAGTCTCAGGTGAAAGCCCACACAGAAGCCTCATCAGCTACTCAATGGCTTTCTCCTGATTAACAGGCCAGACTCTACCCCTACGTTTCAATTATAAAATTAACATAAGCACATAATTGCCACAATAACTTAGCAATGGAAAGTAGTACCATTCAAAATTTGAAAGGGAATAAATATTTCATGTGTTCTGGTCACAAATGATGGAGGATTCATAGATTTTTGGAAAATAATTAGGTGAAGATGGCATTTTTTAAGTTGAAAAATAAGTGTATTTAATGCTGATTTTAATGTCAAATACAGTTCTATAAAATAAACACTGATTAAATATTAAAATAGAACAATGCAAATTTGTGTATTTAATATAAGATTAGTTCTGATAGCATCCACTGGGAATGACATCAGTGTAAAAGAGAAGCTATTTGTATAATTATTAATAGTATGTCAGTCTTGCACAATGCTTAAAATACTAAGAATAGTTTTTACCAGTGCATTTAAGGGAATACAATGTTCACAAATATTTTATACATAGAAATAAGACATTGTAAATATTACACTACAAAGAAGTACATGAATATTCATAAAAAGAAACATGACACTTTAAAATGATATTTCTTTATCTTTCACTATATGTATAAAAATAATGCTACTTTGAAAGTCAGAGAAACTATCAAGCAGTATGACAAGATTTATAAAAACAAATAAGCAATAAAAAGAGATTGTTATGATCTTGAAAACACAAATTTCCAAAGGCCAAGTACCATGAAAAGAAAGAAATAACTCAAAATGTCCACTGTAACCAGTTGTGATGTTTCTCTCAGTGACTACCAGTCAGAACAGGAGAGGTGAAGTGGACATGCAATACTTTCTTCAATTGCTTTCATAAGTCAGCAAATGCCAGTTTTCTGTCCAGGCATACTTTTTTTTTTTCTAAACCATTTTATTAGGCGCTAATCCAGACATCATACCCTCTCACGTTTCAAGCATATGAAACAGTGTTTTACAATTGGTACCAAAATCCGATTGAAAACATTTCCTTCCTCTTCGAGCTCCTTGATACCAGCAACCCCGAGGTTTCCTCGCACTCTACCTTTCTAGTCACTGCCTGCATACATTTGGCAAGTTGCTTAATTAAGAATTAAAGGGTAGTTGTCTTCCAGAATGCCTGCATTAAATGAAAATTAGCTGTCCATGTCACAATAAACAGGTTGGAAAGAAATCAGGCACACCTTTGAGAAAATCCAAACTGAGCGTGACCAGACCCAAGTCATGTAACACTTGGTTGGAGGGACACCAGCGCACAGACTGGGGACCAGCGGCATGACATCACACAGGTGCACCTAATTTCACAGATAAAGGCGGCCGATACCCTCAACCATTCCTGGCCAGGTGTAAGGGGCATCTCTTTACTCTCTTATAGCTGCCCTCTTGCAAGTTGAGATTCCACACAGGTGCAGATATGCATGTGCTATGTGCCCCCAACCCACCTGCACGCCCAACTCCCAGCAGCCCACTGACTCTCTTTGGATCCACTGCTCTTGGCCATGCTCGCAGATCCCTGCCGCACTTCGGCACTCCCCTCCACATATTTATGCACGCTCTCCAGAAATGGACAGCCTCAGTCGGGCCCTCCCACTCGGTCCCTGTGCAGCCTGTACGCTTTCCAGAAGTAGAAGCTGTTTTTTGGAGAAGTAACATCTGCTTTCCTTTCCCTCATAAACCTCACTTGGAGTTACAAAAGTGCTACTGCTGCATGGAACCTTTCACTATTGCAAAACAAGAACCAAGGTAAACAAGAACCAAGGTAAATCACTCGAGAAACCTGAACGATTAACCTCTCCTGGGTTTCAAGTACCAAAACGCATAGAAAAACATATACTGGGAGTCAAGAAGGCTCTGGTAATGACACAATACAACAGAGATAACTATATATATATATATAGTTATATAGTTATATATGTGTGTGTGTATATATAGTTATATATGTATATATATATATATATATATATATATACTCAAAAAACAGATCAAGCTCCAAGTATATCAGAAGAGAGAATAAGTGACAAGGTTTTTGTTATTAAAGTTAGATTAATGATTTTAACCTGCTCTTGTTGTCTGTCCAGCACTCACTTATAACCAAGTTAGTACTATCCCTTGATTGCAGTTAGAGGGAAATCTCTGTAAGCTTATTCCCTGTGTAAATCCCGCTAATGTATTTTGGGCTTCCACTACCATTGATAATCTGCACACCAGAACATCACATTTAAGTTCTGATACTCTTCCCTCCTTTGGATTTGTATAATATAATTTACAGTTCTTGTTTTATGGATGTTGGTGTGCTTCTTCCATAAGGACTTAGTTGACATCTTACTTAGATGGCTTTGTTGGGAAACACACCTTTAAGAACTCAGATGCTATTCTTTCTGGTAGCATGGCATAATGAAATTTCTTCACACTTTGCTATATCTTCTGTGGTTCTTTCATGAGGACACATATACAATAAGGCCATGTTGTAAGAACTACTCTTAATGGAATTGTGATTTTTGATGCTTTATTTACATCCTGTTATCTGGGTAATAATTTTATGTGCTTATAATTACATGTTCAGATCCTATGTGTTCCTATTTTGTGTTAGAATTGCCTGAACCTCAAGCTGCCCTCATTCAATTATTTCCAGTATTTAACTTACCAAGCAAAGTTACTAGTTTCCCATAATTTAATAAATTGAAAAATGTAACTATTTTAAAGTCTACTCTTTTTCTTACTAATCCATAGTATGTCAAATCACTCACAATACCATCCAGGTGATTCATCCATAGTGGTATTTGACTCCTTTGCAAAATGGTGCCTTCCAAATAGAAGTATGTTATGGTCTAGAATAGTCTTTCCAAGTAAGGTATTTGTTTTATCTATCTTATTCCTTATTGAGCCAAGCAATAATATAATACTTTATGCCAAATAAGAGAAATTGTTATAGTTGATCCATATAGTCTCAGGACATAAGAATACTTGCTTCCCTAAGAAAAGAGATATATGAAGAGGCAGGGGACCATGGACTAGAGATACAATGATGACTATGTAATGTGTAATTAGTATTTACAGAAGAGCAATTGTTTTCCAGTTTTTAAAAAATGATAATCAGCTAATTTGAGCAGAAAAAACAATCATCCTGATTACAATAGTGGTTTGGTGATTTCATAAAATATGTAAAATCAAAAGGAATTTCAAGAGTCTTAAAAACATGGGAGAACATGTTTACCAAATTTTAAATCCTGATGAAATTATGAAGACTACAGTTTTTAATATGGATTACAGTTCAAAGTAACCAAAACAAGTTATCTCAATGACATCAATAAGAAATTACATGATAAAGAGAGAAAAGATTGAAGTTGTCAATGGTTTCATTCTACTTAGATCAACAACCAAGTTCATGGAAGTAATGGTCAAAAAACCCAACAATGTACCGCTATAGACAAATCAGCTGCAAGAGATCTTAGAGATTTAAACAAAAAACAAATATTGTCAGGCTGAGGACTAAGGCATTCCTACCCCAAACCAAGGGATCTTTGATGATCCCATATGCATATTAAAACTTTATGCTAAATAAGGAAGAACAAGAAATAATTATTACATGTGAATTATTGTGTTGAAAAGAATATTGAGTGTATTATGGGCTGCCAGGAGAAACAATAAATCTGTCTTGTCTTACACAAGTACAACCAGAATGTTCCTAAAAAGTGAGGAAAGTGAGCTCAAGTCTCATATAGTTGGCAGATAATATCTAGAGGGATCAGAAGAAGCAGGACAGTACACTTGATAAAGTGGTCAGTGAAAAAGAGGAAGACCCTTCAGGAGGCAGGCTAGCAATAGTGGCTATAACAGTGGTTTCAAATGAAACAGCACTTGTGAGAATGGCCTAGGACTGGGTGTGTGGGCATTCACTCTATTGTACAGAGTGAGAACCAACTCCATGGTGCCTCAAAAAGCCTAAAAATTCACAGGTGCATACTTAGATTGGCTGTGCCCATTCAATTCCAGATTACATCCCAAACTTCTACCAATCAAAATAGAAAGGATGATTGTCAAAACATACAAATACTTTCAAAACTACACATAGAAAATGACACAGAATTTCTGTGACAGCTAATATTGAATATTTTACAAGTATGTCAGCACAGAAATAGACATTTATTTTTGCTGCCTGCTATTAGTCATATTTTAGAATATTTAAGCTGTTGGAAACTATTTTATAACTATTTTGCAATAGAATTTGACTGTTTTGAAAATGAGAACATAAAATTTGGGTTGCATTTGGTAAGATACCAGATGCGAATCTCTAATCATATTATATAACAAGTGAAATGTTTTCAGCTTCAGAGTCTTTATTGATTTGAAATTTATAAAAAATAAAATTTGAAAGGGAGAAAACAATGAAAATTTCCCTCCCGAGGGTAATGGGAAATTATGCAGGTTAAATTATTAGCTGTCAAAAAATGTTCAAGATATAATTTTTGAGATTTTATTATTGTACTTGGTATAGCTTATCTAGTGGAAGTATTTTTTAGACTGAGCTCACATTTTCATTTCCATAAATTTGTATTTTGAACCAGAATCAAATGCATTTAAGAAAGCTTGTGATTTTATAATGACATAATTTGTTCACACATCCTAAGAAGTCTTAATACAGGGCATATACTTGGTTGGTTAGTAAGAAATATTTCTACCTAATGAAATGTCCTTTGAATGAGAACCATGAAATAATGACAGGAAGAATAAGGTACTTTACTAAAAATATCATTTAAAATATCATTTAGTCATCAGAATTTTTATGGGGACCAGTCTCCATAATCAAATAGATCCAAGGCGGTCGGTTGTGTAATTCAGGCAGGCATACATTAAAGAGACATGAGCTAAGGCATGCAAGGACTCACTTTCCCCATGGCAACAGGAACCAGGCTGAGACAGTCATGTGTTCTCTCACAGCATGCAAGGCAGAGTAAGCGCATGTGCAACAGGAAGGAGTTGTATTGGAGGCATACGCATAGTATAGCTATAGGAGGACAATCTAGGAGTGCACAGACAATAGAAATGGAAGTACTAGAGGCATAACTATGACATCCACAACAAGAAGGATGGATTCTAGAATCAAGACGGCAGCCTAACCTTGGTCATCTCTGAGCTCGCTTGACCTAAGGACCCCAGAGCTCTTCTCCAGGGGAACAATCTATGATTCTCGCTAGGAGCGAGTAGGCCCTACTCAGTGTGCGGTAGACAATAGGATCTGATTGTTCTCAATGGCAGACAAACTTCAAGCAAATGGCCTTCATGAGTTTCTTCTTGACTTTCATGAGTTTATAGAAGTAAGTATATGCTTCCATGTAGCACGTTGAGATTGGCATTTTATTGGGAGACATCATGGGGAATAACTTTTCTTGAGGAGAATCTGACTGGTATACATCTCCAACCTATAAATGAAAAGGACTCCCTCCATGGAAGTCCCAGCATCCCAGCCTCCTTCATACAATGATCCTCAGACTTGCCAATGACTCAACTCTTTAATAGAGTTCCTCAGGCTGTGGTGACACCTCAACCATACAGTTATTTCCACTGCTACTTCCTCACTGTCATTTTGCTACTGTTATGAATCGAGCAACGCTGTTGAAAGGGTCGTTCAACCCCCAAAGGGGTCACGGCCCACAGGTTGAGAACCACTGCCTTAATGTATGACTGTAAAGAATAGCATTCAGAGCTTGTCTGCATACACTCTCTTCCGGATTCTGCATCCCATATTTTTTAAATGAACATAGAGGTATTTCCTCATCTTTGGGAAGACCTTTTCTGTTAGTTTAAAATAATATAACCTCCAGAAAATAGCCCAATTACTGAATGTGTCAATAATTCTTCAGATATACAAATTTTAAAAGATTACCAATAATCATACTAGAACTTTAAAGATGGGACAATACTAATCATAGAGATGGAGAAGATATATAATGGATAAGAAGCTCACAGATTTATGGATACATTTGAATTATGGTTTTGGAAAAGAATAACGAAAGTACTGGAAGATACTGGAAAAAAAGAATTTTGTTTTGGAAGAAGTGCAACAGAATTGTCCTTAGAAACCAGGATGGTAAGGATTTTTCTCACATATGTCGGACACAAGTTGATGAAATACTGGATACATTTACTTGCGCTATGCAAAAAAATCTGAAGACAGCTACCTGGCCAACTGACTGAAAGAGATCCGTAGTTCTCTAAAGTACGGCGACTCAAGAGAATACTCAAATTATAGGACAATGTCATTAATATCATAGGAAAGTATAATTTTGCAGAATATTATTAAACAGTAATATAGCAGTCCATCAACAGGGAGTTTTCAAAAATTCAATTTGGATTCAAAAAGAGGATGTGGAACCCGTGATCTCCCTGCTCATAGCAGATGGATCCTATACAAAAGCAGAATTAAAGAGAGACATTTTCTTGTGCTTTATAAAAAGACATGTGACTGTGTGAATCATTACATAATTTCAGTAAAATTAGAAAGACTTGTGTGATAGCTACATAACCTGGTGTCAATTCGAGGATTACGAATGGAGCGGTGGAGTCTAACCTGTCAATCCAGAGATAGTCAGCATGAATGGTGTGTGGGTGTGACCTTCTCCTGCTTATTAAGTGAGAAAAGAGGAAGACCATGGTGAGTTGGAAGAAAAGAGGAAGACCATGTAACCGTGGCTGCAACAATAGGCTCAAATATAGCAATTGTGAAGATGGTGTGAGAAATAGAACGGTTTTCTTCTGTTGTGCAAATGGTTGCTATGAAATGAAATGGATTTAAAGGAGTCTAACAACGTTCCTGAACCTCTCGAGGACCTTCTTCCAAACTAAACCACTCCCTTCAAGTCAGTGATGACTCATAGCGGCCCTGTAGGAGCAGGAAGAACAACTCCTGTGAGTTTCCAAGACAGGAACTTTTTAAGTGAGCAAAAGCCCATGTCTTTATAGGGTTTTGGTATACAAGTAACTTAATAAAAAGCAATATATACTCATGGAACTAAGTTAAGTCTTTTTGTTTCATGTTAGAAGGTGTGAACTCATTTGGAAAATTAAAATCAGAGTAAGAAAATGATCCTTAAAATGAAGGAGTGTGGAAAGATTCAGAATCATCCTCATTGAGAATGTGATTTATGATAAAAGTCTTGAAAGAGATGAAGGATGGGGAGTGGGCTAGGGAATTATTAGGAAGAATGTTTTAGGCAGAGGAACTGGTCAGTCCATTTTCCTAAGAAGGGAGCATGATGGAGTGAAAGTTAGCGTATCAGTGCTGTGAAAGTCAAATGAGCTAGACAGAAATGACTTGGAAGTGATTTCTGAGAGTTATTATACTTGGGGTATACTTCAAAAGCATGCTTGCCAAGTTCAAGAATTTTTACTCTGAAATTGATCCATTTGGATGGATTTCCCAAAGGACCCAAAGTGAATAACAGTATGCTGGCTCTATTGAATTAAGTAAGTTTGGCAAATGCTGTTAACTGAAGAAATATAAAAGATTCTGTTACTCATTATACCAAGCAAAGCTGTCTTATTGATGCTCTAAATTTAAGTTACAAGAAACTTAAAATACAGCTACTTACATTTGACTTTGTATGTTGCAACAACCACTAATAACTGATATGAGACATTAGTCTTTGGTGCAAACATATGTTAAAGTTTTGCTAAGTAAACATTATATTTGCAAAACAAAGCATACAGTTAATTCATTTAATGAGTAATCCATGTTATGATATGCTGAGTCATCATCAACAATAAAATAAAAATAAACTCTTAAAATTAGTCATAAAATCAAAAAAATGTTATATTTTCCACCAGCCACAGGGAAATAAAATAAAAAGGTCAACACAGTCCAGTTAGAACAAAGACAACTTTTAATAAACTCTACAATATGGAACTCTTAAATAATGCAGGGAAAGTATTTTATAGATCTTTCAGAACTTCATACCTTAATATAAGAACTTCACATTTTATGTGAAGTTTAAATATTCCTTTAAATATCAAACTTTAAAGGAATGTTGCATTTTCTTTTTCCTATATTGATTATTTTAAACAAAGCATAAATTGTGTAAGTGTATATATTGGTCAGCAAGTTTTAGGTACCTAAAAAAATCCTTTCTATTTTGAATTTAAGGAGGCAGAGCTTGTTTCTGCTTGAGTTGGATTCTCAGATGAGAAAATATATTTAGAAATAAGTTATAAAATCATTTCATTATTACCTTATATAAATTATTGATTTCATTTCCTATTTTATATATAAATATTTCATAAAAACCCAGCTTGTGGATTTTTCTATCCCTACTCCACTTAAAGCTCATGCAGACTTTCATATCTGTTTTCCAAAATACTCATCCGGCTACCATTATATTGCAGCCTAACGAAGGTACTAAAACTTACATAAGATGCGTAAATGTTAAAATAATTTATTTCACAGTACCGTGCTATTCTTCTCTAACCAGGTCAAATCATTTGACTTTCAAGTGGAAACAATTATGTAATGGTGATAAGATTTTTCACATAAGAAAAATAAAATTGCTTAATCAGAAGATTTATATAACCAGTATCAGGAGAGAGAAAACAAACCCCAAACCCCACTGAAATCCATGTTACACAAAGGTGTATATTCTAACCTGAAAGGAATTAAAAGTATTTGCACTTGCCTTAAATCCGACACCTACTCTCCTATAGATATATTTCCTTTTCCGAAAGAATCAAGTGATTGTACCATTCTAGTGACCAAATACGTGTATCTGTTGCTCTCGGTGTTACATGGCCAAGTGTCTCCTTCAACTCCTGGCTAAGCTACGTACAATAGAAACAAACACTCAGTGGTACTGCACCTTTCTCACAAGTTTTATTATGTAGGAGTCCATTGTTGCAGCCACCTGCTTCCCTACTCATAATGCCATCTTCTATGGTCTAATTCCTTCTGATAGCATGGCCAAACTACATCAGACCAGTCTTGCTATTCTAACTTTTAAGGAGCCCTCTGACTGTACTTCAAAATAGATGGGTTTGTTTTTCTGCCAGTTTGAATATTCTTCGTCAGCACCATAGCTCAAAAGCATAAATGCTTATCCAGCCTTCCTTATTTGTCATCTAGCTTTCACATGCATATGAAGCAATTAAAAACAGCATGGCTGTTCAGCGCAGAGCAGCAAAGCCTACATGGAAGAAACACACCAGCCTGTGTGATGAAGAGGGGCTGAAGGGAGCAGGTATCAAGCATCAAAGAACAAGAATCAGATGATTACGAATGAGGAGGAGAGCAGAGTTGGTACTTAAGGTTCACTGGTGGGTAATTGGTCATCCCCTTACAGGGGAGTCATGGGGAGAAGACAGCCCAGTCCAGGTGCAGAGAGGCAGTGATGAAGCATACACATTTCCTCAAGTTCCTGAAGGTTTCATCCCCCTAACTATCATGGTCCAAACTCTATCATTACAAATCCAGCTGAACTAGAGAAAGTACACTGGTAGAGAGGGGAGCTGGAGATATGTGGAACCCAGGACAGACGAGCCCGTGGGGCCAGTGGTGTGATTGGAGTTACCAGATAGGTGGAAGAAGATGGAGTAGAGAGACAGAACCAATTACAAGGATCTACACATAACCTTCTGTCTGGAGGACAGACATCAAAGGAGTGGACTGGGGGACTGAACAATAATAATGTATAAAGTATTGAGGGTTGCTGGGGAAGGGAGAGCAGGGACAGAGGGGAAAGAATGGGGAGCTGATATCAAAGGCTCGAGTGGAAAAGCAGATATTTGGAAAATGACAGCAGCAGACATATGAAGGTACATGACATAGTATATGTATATATGTATTGCAAAAAAGCTATGTATAGTTCCCCAATAAAATGATTTTTAATTAAAAAAAATGGCTTGTGTCAGATAACCATGGTTCTCCAGGAGGCATCTCTGTGCTTTATGATTTTAAAGAGGTTCTGACAACAGATTTACCAAATGTAATGGTTTTCTTGATCTTTTGACTGCTGCTTTTGTGAACATTTAATGTGGACTTTATTCTTATCCTTACAGTTTACTGATGCTGGCTTTATGGTTTCCTGAGAAGCCACTTAATAAACTCCATAATTGTGTGTATTGTGTGTTTGTTCTGTGTAGTCACAGCAATGGATTATCATGGCCAAGATAGCAGGATGCTGGGAAGGGAACTATAGGATAAAGAAGGATAAAAAAGGCTTGTCCAGAGCTGAGCCCCGGTGACATAGTGGTTGAGTGCAGGACTGCAGCACATGGCCTTGGCAGTTCAAATCCAGCAGCGACTCTCCAGGAGCAAGGCTGGGTAGCTCCCACGACCACCCCTCCGCAGTGATGCACCCCTCCACAAAAAAAAAAAAAAGGCTTGTCTGACTTCTTCCTTGTACAAATCTGTCTGGGCTAATATGTAAAGAGAGTCCCCCTCTGCCTTGTGTGAACATAGGTGGACAGACATTGGCATTTGCACCTATTGTATACTGACACATTCAGATTTTTCACATAAAATAGGTATATAGTTTAGTGTTTAAGGCATACTATTGCCAGGAGACTGGACTGCATTATTTGAATTAAGGCCTCAATTTGGTCATTCTATTTCAATTAATAGCCTTCAATATGGATGGCTATTCAATGTGAAAAAGACAAAATCTTCACAACTGTCCAACCAGAAAACATCATGGATTACCAGAGATAAGATGCCGATGGGAACAACACCCAAGGAATCAGAACATATATTGCAATAGGTATACTGCTGTGAAAAAATTCCAGAAGAACAATATTGCACTTGTGTTTGGACCTGGATGAAAAATAACACCTTATGAAGGTTTTTTTTTTTTTTTAATCTCAAAACTCGATTTTTGAGGGGTTGGGGGGGATGATAGGCAATTTGCACTGAGAAATTTTTTCCTTCTTTTTTCTTATTAAAACAATGTCATCTTGTACTTCTTCAAATTGGCTTGGGATGTCTTGCGAAAATTTTGTTGGGAAATCGTATGCCATCTACTCTAATTGGTCTTGATATTGTCTTTTAAATGGTTGGTTCCTAGAAGTAAAAGAATATTGAATAGGAACATAACATGGGTCTCTTAGAGATGCACAAACTGCTGTTTCACATGATATAAATCAAAGAGTTCACAAATCTTTGGAAAAAGATTAAAAAAATGGAAAAACCATCTTAAAAAATCTACAGACCTTGATGTAAGTAATCTCAAGAAACAGTGGAGTTAGAGGATGATTTTAAAAATATAAAATTGCCATGATTTTGTTGAAAAATATTTTGTTTTGCACATGTGTACTAATCATTATATCTAGCCAATATGATTATCCATTTAGCTTCAATCTTTCTATTGGAAGATCTATCAAGAGATAGCAAGTGTCAATTTGTCATCGAGCAGATTCTAGTTCATGGAAACCACATCTGTCTTGTAAAAAGAACTGTGCTTTCTAATGTTTGATGGCAAATTTTGAGAAGTAAATCAAATTTTTTTTGAAATGCACTTATGGATGAAGTAAAGGCCCAACTTTTTTTTTTTGAAGCCAACTGAATGAACAACTTAAAGGCCAATAAGCTCTACTCTGGCAGGATACAAAGTGCTATGTAAGAAGTGGAAAGAGCAAAATACTTCAAAATAATAGCATGCAGTTGAATGCCTTTGTATAGTCAATAGAACACAAGTAAACATCTTTCTGGCACTTTGCTTTGGGCCAAGGGCTTTCTGTTGTCAACAGTGACTTCCCTTGTTCCAAATCCTCTTTTGAATCATGTTTGATTAGTCCTAACTTTCAATCTAGGAATGTGCTAGGAAAGCATAAGGTCATTAGAAATGAAATAGACTACAAAAAGATAGAAATTATAGAGCTGAAATCAACTGACATTGGCCATTTTTAAAGGAACAATGCTATGCTTTTCTTTGCTGTAACTGTAAATTAAAAGGGAGCAACAATACATTAATACCGAAAGATGACATCTCAATATCAATCTTGTCATTCAATAATGGATATGGTAGGATGTTAACATGTATTCCTAAAAGGAAGAATAGTTAATAGTACTACTATTCAAGTTTACATAGCAACAATTGTAGCCCATAATAGAATAACTAAGTTGAATAATTCTACCAACTTATTCATTATGAAATTGACCAAGCATTCAATGAAAACACCTTGATAATTTATTCTACTTAGAATATGAATACTGGAAAAGTGGTAGAAAAATTAATAATTGGAAAATATGGTCTTGATGCTAAAAAGAAAGCTATAATTTGCATGATATAATTTTTTTTGTTTTTTTGGCATCACTGCATGATATAATTTTGCAAGACAAATGATATTCATTGCAAATATCATTTTTCCGACAGTAATACAATGACTATACATATGAAGCTCACCTGAAGAACTATACAACAATAAAGATGATTACAGCTGTGGAAGAAGATGAAGAAAGTCAATATCAAGAAAAAAAAAAAGCTAGGTAGCACCTACGACCACCAGAGGCTGTGATGCCCCCCCTCCCCTAAAAAAAGAAAGAAAAGAAAGAAAGAAAGAAAGAAAGAAAGGAAAAGTCTGGTATTGCCCATCGAACAAACTTTTAATTGCTCATATATAAATTCATGTTAGACTGGGTAAAGTTCAAAGAAGTCCACAAAACCTTGAGTGGATACCACAGGAGTTTGTGGAACTCCCAAGCCCAGATTGAGCACATTGAATATCAATGGCTGAACACAAGATGAGCTGTAGGACAAAGAATATCATGCAGAAAGAAAACAAGCACCATTAAAAAAAATTCTAAAGACCAAAGAGAGAGAGTCATCAAATAATATTAATATTTCATGCATGAAATGTTTTGCTGAAAATAATAATAATAATAATAATAATAAACTATTTCAGCAAAATATAGGCATTAAGTTGACAGATATTCAACCCACATACTTGAGGGAAGATGTCAGATGCGTGTTAAATCAGGGTTGCAGGATAACCATTCTGGAGAATACTAGAAAAATGTTTACCTGCATTTTTAGACTAGGTAAAACCTTCGGACTGTATTTTTCATAAAAAACTATAGAAATGGCAAACAGGTGTTCAAATAGCATCATATTGCCTCTGCCACAAATATGTTTTCTTTGGAATTGTGAAAAGAAAAAAAAAGGCTTTAAATATTTTCAAGCCGCTACAATTTCAGGAATACCCATTATGTTATGTTGTTAAATTATTAAATTTTGTAACATGCACATAAGAAAAATGTGTATGATAGTTAATTGAACAGTTTATAAATCCACCATGTTATGTCATTTTCAGTGCATGGTTATTGTACACCATGAACGCTGTTATAAAAATCGGTTATGTCATTTTAATAAGCACTAAAAGATGTATACTTTCTAAATTATAAGTATAAATGATACTGGAATATCCATATATTTATACACTGTGTTGTCAAGACCAATAATTTAAGCAATGGAATTGTTGTTGCTAACCATATCTCCCTAGTTTTCAAATTGATTTCCTTTGCAAAGAAGAAATGTGAAGCTCACTTGGAGAAAATCTATGCCTGGAGGCATTTTATAATGAATGATGACTTTTGTTTTTTGGAAGTGCTTGTACTATTTTGAGAAGTGGATATACAGTGGGACAGTTACCAGCAGTTTCCTTTGTTGTAATTTGTGAAAAGCACCTTCCTATGTTTCAGAGAATAATTGTGTTGAAAAAAAATAGTACTCGCATAGAGACAGGAATTCTTTTATATATTTTTTCTTTTTGCTTTTTTAAAAAGGATGCTTAGTTATTAAAGATGCACAAATTAAATATCACAGCTGCATTTATGTTATTGTGATTTAGCATTTTTAAAGGTAAGATGAAGTTAAGATAAATATCTTTAGCACAGATTAAGAGAATGGCCCAATATAAACTGTGGTGTAGTACAGTGTTTAATCTTCCAGTTCAATAAGTATAGACAAACCAAGCTATCTCAAAATTCCTTAATAAGTTTAATGCTATATGCTCAGTGGTAGGATTTGGTACTTTTAAAACATTAAATATAATTGTGGTATTGAATTTTAGAGAATAGTATAAAGTGAACTGGCCAATTAAAGAGAGATGACTTAACTTATTTAAGCAAAAGTTTTGAATTTCCATTCACTTTTGTTTAATTTTTATGAGTTTTAGAGAGACAAAGTGGATTGCAACTTATTAGAACAACGCCAAACTTTTTTTTCAGGAGGTGGTTCTTCCCCAGCTTATTCACTGATGGATTTGAGTCACCTATCATTGTTTTCATAACCAAGGATATTTTATGCTGCCAGGGCTTTTTAATTGTTATTTAGAAGTGTACAACTATAAATGATATATTCTTGTTTAGCATGAATTATCTAATGAATAATTTGATTTGATGAATTATTTGTTATTAAATTAAAATAAGTCAATTATATGAGTTTTTCCAACTTGACTTTTCACTATTTTCATTGTTCCTTTTCCAGTTGTGTTTGGAATAATTCTTCTTAAATTCATGGACACCACCTACTCCTGTCAGCTGCCTGCTGAATAAGAGTGTATGAGACGACACATCAGACTGGGCGAGATGTTCTAGCTGGTGAGTAGGGTCTGTATTTACTGCCATGAAATATTTTCTTCTCATGTCGTTGCCTCAGACCAGGAGTTAGAAAGTTACAGTTACGCAGCAAATAGCTTTGCCAGAATAAACAGCTCTCGTGGCACTAGAGGACGAGCATTGTGCTGATCACCAGGCACTCCTCAGGCAAAAGGTGAGGCTTCGGCTGGTGTCAATCACTGCATTCTTAGACATTCAAAGGTCAGCTGTATGCTCTCTTTTCAGCTTGTTATGACTCAGAATTGACTTGATGGTATTGGCTTTTTGTTGTGACCAAATGCAGTCTTGCTAAATTTATATCACGCCTTTTAATGGAAAATAAGTGAACTTTCCTTCTCTGACAACTTTCTTGCCATAAAGAGTTACAGTATCTGAAGCTCACAGGGGCTGTTCTGTATCAAGATACAGGGTTGCTCTTTCATGGCCCACTCAATGGCAGTGAGTTTGATTTATAAGAGTGGAGGTGAACAATCCTGGTATCTCGGGAACTTCCTGGCTGGGTTCTTGTAAGGCAGTTTAACTATTCTTCCATATAGTCAATATTGGACAAAGTCATAATTCAAATTACAATTTCTTCTGTAGTGTTTCTTATTCATTATCTAAATATCTCTCATAGATGAGGAAACACCTCACATCTTAGTCCTTAAAACCATATCGTCACTGTTTAAAAATTTAAATTGTCTTTTGAAGCTGGCTTGCCAGCTGTGGTACTTTGATTTCTCCACTGTTGCTTCCATGAGATTTGATTGTAAATTAAAGTAAAATCTTTGTAAATGTCAATCTACTTTCCATTCATTATGATGTCATCTAATGGACCAATTGTGAGACTTTTTTGTTCTATTTACTTTGAGGTGAAAAAGGCTCTGAACTTTGACCTTCATCAATAAGTGTTTCCAATTCTCTTTGTTTTCAGCAAGATTTTGTAATCTATATATCACATATTGTTAATGAGTCTTTATTTAATCCTGACGCCATGTTATTTTTCCTACATTTATCAACTCACATTTTTCTCACAGAATACAGTTAGAATAAGGATGTTGAAAGGATGCATTTATAAAGTATAAGGATAAATAAAAATATTGCTACAAAATTATAGAAAAGTATTGAAAAATTAAAACATCAAAAATATTGTTTCTCAGCATACCTCTAATCTCCATGAATACAATTTGAAGATGATGCTTCCTTGTTTTCAACTCTTCCCTCAATATTTCTGTTTTTCAATACATATCATATCTAAAAAGCATTTTTGTATCCTTTTCAATATCATTTGAGTTGTCTCAAGAGGCAAGATCAGAAACTTTTGGAGAAAGAACAAGTTTCTCAACAAAATGCTTGAAGGATAGACCTTGATAGTCACAATGATGAGCAAATGCATTATCCTATTGTGAAAAATACTTAGGCACAACTTTTCTGTACTTTATCTAGCCAATGCAGGTGTACATTGTCATAGCTATCTGCTTAAAAAGCCCTCATGACTGTCCTGAGAAAATAAATCTAACAAGCTTATTCCTTTGGTTCACAGAAAACAGTTGTCATAAACTTCTGAGGCCTCTAATTTTGGGATCCATCAATCTGAAAGATTGCAGAGACCAAGATATTATCTTAAAATTAAAAATGATGAACCATGTGCAATATGACTACAGCAGTATTTACGGAGTTAGGGGAGAGTGTACATTCAGGCTTTTCCCACTGTGGGAGTCACATGACCTGAGTCGATTTGAGTGTTAAGAGCGAACGCAGTGGGGGTTAGCCTGTCAGTAATATTGCAGCTTGATGACCTCATTTGCAAGTACTAAGGAGCCATGCGATAGCCCTGGAGGCAGAGGAGGCATGTGGAGACCCTTGCCAGCACCGAGATGCTTGCACTGCCTACTGAATCCAATAGGCCTTCAATCTTCCTGCATTAAGTATCGTTGCATGTGTTGCGTGAATCTGATGAGGACTTTATAGATTGGCATAGGACATATGGGATTATTTCAGATTTATGGACTTGATCTGGAATGGGCTGGGATGTTTTCTCAATATTCAATTGCTCATGTATATAAAGCTATTTGTTATACATATACGAGTCTCTATGAATTTGTTTCATTAGCCAACCCAGACTAACACACCCACCATTTTCTGGAATTGTTCATAGTTTTAAAATTTAATAGTACTGATGATCTTCCTTGTCATAGTTCATTGATGAGTTATTCTTGATCTTGAAATAGATGTTTGATCTATTTAAAACAGCTGCAATTTGTCAAACTGTTGAATTATGGCTTTGGAATACGATGCTTCTTGGGACTCCATTTCAAAATCTGGATTTACTAACCCATAGAAATAGAACAGAATGCATTCTGGTTGAGGATTACAACAGATAATTAAACATTTTGAAATTTATTGGCAGTTCACAAAGAGTTTTGTAACATTATAGGAGCAGAGCAGAACAGAGATCAACAAGCTGGATCATTGAAAGAAAACAAAGACTAAACATAGGTATCAGCATAGGTAAAAAGAGGCTGTCTTGTCCACCTAGTTTTCACCTCAACCCACAAAACCTTCCACTCACTGATCTGCCATCTTTCTTGGCATCATTGAATGTGTTGCATGAGTCTAAAAATACTTTATCTATTAGTATCAGACATATGGGGTAATACTGGACTTAGGGACTTGATTTGGAAGAGCCTGGGATTTTTTTCATTATTCAATTGCTTGTGGAAAATTTGACACCTCATGAACTTATTTGACAAACTCAATTGTTTTTAGATGCCATTGAATCCATACTCACCCATGGTGACCCTATGCACAAGAGAATGAAACACTATCTAATTCTATGCCATCCTTGCAATTGTTCCTGTGCTTGAGTTGCATTGAGGGTCTTCTTTGTCAATGTCCTCGTACTTTACCAAAATGATATGTTTCTCTAGGACTCTTCTCTCCTGACATACCCTAAGTATATAAGACAAAGCTTCTCTATGTTTGCCTCTCTATCCTTGCCTCTGACTGTACTTCTTCCAAGCCAGATCAGTTTGTCCTTTTACCAGTCCATGATACTTTCAATATTCTTCTCTAGCACATCCCATTGCATCAATTCATCTTCAGTCTTTCAAATCCAATGTGAAATTTACTTATGCATATTAAGCAATTGAAAATACTATGGTGTGGATCAGGTCCACCTGAAAGTAACCATTAGAGTTTAATTCTCTAGAGATGTCTGGTGCAGCAAATTTACCCAATGAACCCAGACTTTTGAAATCTTTACTACTGTTCCATATGCACTGACCGTTAATCCACACAATACACAGTCCTTACCATTTCAGTCTCTTCTCCATGTATCATGATGCTACCCATTGGCCGATCTGTGAGGATTCGGGTCTTCTTGACATTGAGTTGTCATCCCCACTGAAAGCTTCATCAACATGTGCTTGGATGCCTCCTTACTCTCAGCAAACATAGTTGTGTCATCTGCATATTGCAGGCTGTTCATAAGCCTCCTCCAATGATAATGCGGAAGGCTTCTTCATATGATTCAGCTTCTCTGCATACACATTGAAAAATCATGATAAAAAGGTTCTAAGTATGCAACTTACCTTTTCTGATTGAAAACCATGCAGGGTTCCCTTGTTTTGTTTGCACAACTCTTGTCCAAGTTCCACATGAGCGCAGCACCATTACTGTACACAGACCATGGCATTTTCACCTGAGAACAGTAAAATGAATTTCCATTCCTCTTAAAGTGGTACATGGTTTGTTATGCTATGCATAATAGAATGCCTTTACATAGTCATTAAACATAAGTAAGCATCTTAATAGTATTCTCTGTTTTGAGCTAAAATTCATCTGACACCAGTAATGATATTCCTCATTCAACATTCTCATCTGAATTCAACCTGGATTTCTGGCAGTTCTAAGACAATCCTTTGCTGCAACAATTGTTGGAGATCTTTAGCAGATTTTTGTATGTATGTGATATCAATCATACTGTTCTATAATTTTCACATTCTATTAGGCTGCCTCTCTTTGAAATGAATAAAAAGATGGATGTCTTTCAGATGGTTGGTCAAGTAGCTGTCTTCCCAATTTCCTTTCATCAATGAATAAGTTCCTCTAGTGCTTCATCAGTTTGTTTCAGTATTTCTATTGGTAGTTCATTAACTCCTGATCACTTCTTTTTGGCTAATGCTTTCAGTCCAGCTTGAACTTCTTCCTTCAGCACGGTTGCTTCTTTCTCATATGCAAATGGTCAGAAATCAACTACCTCCTATTGGTAATATGGCTCTGGCTATTCTTTGCATCTTCTTTTGACGCTTCCTGTATCATTCAGTATTTCTCCCATAGAGTCTTTCAATATGATGTTTATGGAATTAATTCCCCCCCTCGAGTTTGTTCAATTTAAGATATGCTGAGCATGTTATTCACTTTTGGTTTTCTAATTCCAGGCCCATTAAAATACTTTATTTTGTTTTCATGAACTGCCTTTGATATTTTTCTGTTCAGCCTTCATCACTTCATAGCTATGCTTTAGCTGATTTACGGTGCAGACTGAGTTTCACAGGCTCTTCCACTTTGATCATAAAGCACTCCAAGGAAGAAGTCTCTCCTCAGTCACCTTCCGAGGGCCCTATTAACTGAGGAGCCACACCTCAGGGACCCACTTGGATCACGTTCTGCATCCATTCATTAGGCCTTCAGTTTCTTACCATGTTTCAAAATGATTCATAAGGGTTTCAGTGGCCACTCATTCTCAAGCTGGAGTTTTATTCTTCCTTAGTTGTGCGTTCTTAATCTGGAGGAAAGACTGAGACCTGTTCACTTAGTGTAACCCTGCTGGCATTTAAAGTAGCAGTTACATAACTTCTATCATCACTGTAACATATAAACCACCACAGAACCAAAAGCTGACAATCGAGTGGTAGAGCAAACCCATAGCCTCTAGAAGTGTCTCTAAATTCTGTGCGGCTATTGCAATAAATAGAACTCATCCGAGAAGCAAAATGTGCCTTCAGAGACATGGTTGCTGTCAGATTTGGTAGTGTGGGCCATATCTGGCCTCAAACTCCTTGTGATTGGAGTAGACAGCTGATGATAATGATTTTCCTTTCCACGTTTGTGGCTGGAGCAGATAGACTTGGTACCCACATAATTCTCTTTGACAACCCTTCTAGAGATTTTTGTTATTTCAGCTATTATTCTTATAAATTGTCTATTTTGTACTTTGTTTAATTTAGAATTTATGTAGCTTTATTACTAGTCTCACATTGTCTTTATACAGTTTTCTTGAATTCCTTGAGTAAGATTTTAATAATTGCTTTAAAATATGGTTCTAGTAGGCCCCCTGTCTCTTCATTGGGAATGATCTCTGTTAAATGTTGCTGTTCTTTTAGATGACTTTCCTCCACTCTTACTTGGTATGGTATTTTGATTTTTTTTTTGTTGTAAGCAAGTATATATAACTGAAACATTCTTGTAGTCATAATCACTTTTGTATTATATAATCTACTTTTTATGGCCGGTTATAGTCCAGTTTTAGAGGAAATTATCTGCAATCATGAAAGGCAGGATTAAGATGGGTTATGTTTTGAGTCTTCAGCTTGCTAGGTGTGCCTCAAGTCACCACCCTTTGTTTCTTTGGGGATGCAGCCTTGTGAAAGACTGATTGAAAGCCTTCCCTGTTTGACTGCTCCTTATTGCCTGAACATTGGTAGAAGTAAGAAGCCGACTTTGACTTTTGGACATTATTGGTTTCTGTCTTTTGACCTTTCATTTGGTCTGCATCTGTATAAACTGATTCTTGGAACCTGAGTTTTATTCTGTCTCATGACCTGACCATGCCAACTTCCGCAGCTTTATGGATAAGGAGGATCATACAGACTGGTGTCTGAAGTTCATAACTGGGATTTGACAACATTCTCAAACACACTAATCATTTATGAGAGTGTTAGATGTTCTATTTTGTTACAGAATCCAGGCACATGATGAAATATACTAAGGGGAAAAGTTGTTGTTAGCATCATGGAAAATGGATTTATGTAACAACTTGGGAAAGTTATACATTTGAGATACCTTCAATCTCCACATCCTTGAAACTAGTGTGGTATCAATTTTTCAAAAAATATGATGATGATAATATTATGTATATAACAGTGTGGTATTTAATGCATATTTAAATATATCACATGGCAACTTTAATACTTAGGTTTTCCTTCTATATAAAATGTGATTCATATACTTTTCTTCTTTTATTTCTTAATGTTGAAATCTGTGATAATGCTTTAGCTATGTGGCTTTTTGAAAATATTTTCTGTAGAACACAATGAAAAGAACAATCCAAGGAGAGAACTTTATTGACAAATTGTGAGAATTTAAATACTATGCTTCCCTGAAATTAAGGCCTACACATAAAATAAGCCCTAGGAGTTTTCTAAGCATTTGTGCAATATAAGCCCAATCCCCAAAATAAGACCTAGCAGTGATGGGCGTGGCTACACAGTATGTGCATAACCCATGCATTTCATGGGGAGCCGTGACAGAGACGGGCAGCCCTTCTCATCTGCCTCATCATGACATATCTGCATGACTCTTGATATTGCCATACGCAAACCGTTCAAATCGATTTGCACTTGAAGATTATCGACATTAAAAATAGAATGGCAAGAAATCAGCGTGGAAACCTTGTGAAGCCTACCCTACAAGAGATCATGGTTTGGGTGAAGAATCCATGGGGTAAAATCACTGACCGTGTAGTTACCAATGCACTCTGAGCAGGTTACGTGAATGAGGCTGCTCATTTCATGAGAACGCTATTGCTGGATGTACAAGATTGATCTCAATGGTTCTAAAGGAAAGAGTTGCAAGAAATTTAGGATGGAATCTGGGGTTTGTAGAGTTATGATGATGCTCCAAAAGAAAATGACTTAATATTTGAGTAAATGTAGATTGCTGTACTGTACTCAAAAAATTTCCATTATACATCTTCTGAAAATAAGCCATAGACTGTCTTCTTTGGGAAAAATAATTATAAGACCCTATCTTACTTCCAAGGAAACATGGTATTCAAAAGTGGGTAAATTTCAGAGACCCAAAATTTCTCAAGAAAATTCTGTTCCTGGGGTTTCCACACTGTGCCTCTATCATCTTTCTTTACCCTGAGCTTCTGCCTTATATTTCTTTGTTCACTTTACAGAATCCCAGCTATCTTCACACCTCTCTTTGCCTCTACTAGCTCCAAGATAGAGACAAAAAGAGAGACATCTTTGCTTTTGTACTTTAAGTGGTCTCTCAATAGATTTGAGCAGACATTGTTCCAGTTTAATAAAGAATTCTCCTCTCACTTCAGAACTACAGAATGACTACTCTCCAAAGCTGAAAATTAGCGAACACTGAACCAGATGCTATATAGGGACAGGAATGATGCATTACCACTATTAAAAAGAAAGGGGGGTGCCTCAAAATCTTGCTCATCTCAATATTTTGCCCCATTGCCGTCATCTCCCAATTTTACACTAGCATTCCAAAAGAGCAAATTGTTTTCAGTTTTGTTGCTTTGGAGTGTGAATTGGGTTTACTATTCAGTCCTCTTGATTCTGGTTACTAGGACTCCTCTGATTTGAACAAAGTTTGGTGGGATACTTTGAAAGGCACTGTCTTAAATGGAAAGACAAAAAATCATAAGTTTAGTTCTGTGTTCAACTAGCTATTTGCTTTCCTCCAAACATCATTTTTTTCAATTTCTTATTTCTTCTTCTTCTTCCTGTTCTTCTTCTTCCTCCTTTTTTTTTTTCTTTCGTGTGGCATCACTGCCCTGGTGGGAGTAGGAAGCCCAGCCTTACTCCTGGAGAGAATTTATTATTTCTTAAAGTAGCTTAAATGAGATGGATGTTACCTAATATTCACTGTAGCCCTAAAAGTTATTTCAAAATACCACCAATAGCAAAACTTCCTAGCAATGTCAGCATACTCACAATATCTAAAATGTTAATCCACTGAAAAATGCAGATTATTGAGGGAAAATATAAAATAAACACACAAATATTTAAAATAAGAATATACACAAAAAATATACCCTGGAGACTTTCTGGTGTACTGGTTAACATGTTGGACTGTTAGCACCATGATCAGCAGTTCAAATTCAAGAGCCACTACTCAAGAGAAAGATGAGACTGTCTGCTTCCGCAAATGCTTGCACTCTTGGAAAGTATGAGTCAGAAATAACCCAGGGGCAGTGGATTTAATGTTCTGGGTTCAGGACTTCAACCTAAAGAGGGTTCCAGGGATACCAGCTACTGCCTTTCTTCTAAGGTAAGTTCATGTTTTCTCCCTTAGTTCTGGAAGAAAACACACACTTGCTCTGAATCAGGGAGTGTAAAGTAAATAATTGTTTGTTTTTTTCTTCAACTTGCTGACCACCAGATATATTCTTGCTTTCCACGTCTCCAGCAGTAGAATCTTAGCATGGTTTCACAGAGGCCATGTGCAAAACATCAATCACCAAGCAAAATCCAACACTGACTGCTTGCTACAAGTAGCCTTTAATTTCCTTTGATACAGCAGTCAAGTATACCTTAGCCAGGGGTCAGTGGTGTGTCGGTGCATTTCTTGTTTCTGGAAAACATTTCAAACTAATTTTTCACCTTTTAGAGTTAGCTTTCTTGTGACATCCATCATTATTCTATCCAGTGACACAAGAGAGAATCATAAAATACATAAATCATATATTCACAAATACTTGTTCCAACAAAACAAAGTGAGTCAATAAAATTACATTCACAAAATATTTTGATTATTTTTTTCTGTATTTAATTAACTATATTTCTATTTTATGTATTTGTGCAAGCTGCAATATATATATTTATACCCTACTAGTATTTTATTTAAAATACTCGATTTTTGTTTCTCTAGTCCCTCAAAAAGATTTTCTTAATTCAAAAACTTTTTAAGAGTTGAAAATTGCTTAAAACCTCTAGTATTCTAACTTTAGCACCAAATGAAACTTGTCTGAACAGAGAGACAGAGAAATTATTAGCAATATGATTTTAAAGTCACTTTAGCTGGATTTTAATTTTATCTTTAAATGAGTGAATGCACATATTTTCTTTCCATTAATCACTCTACCTATAATATACATAATGAATTTCCTCATAATATAATACATTTATTTTGTATATAACAGAGTATGGTACTTATTCTATGTAAGAACATAATGTCACTAATGCTACTATTAGTGTTTTATGTCAAAATGTTTAAGCACATTTTGAAAATGCATCAATCAAAACTTTTTTTCTCAAGGATGTCAAGAAAATTCTATGATATACGCAGAATAAATAAAAAACTATTTAAAAATTCAAAACTATTATAAAATTCATATGAATGTGTGATATTTAAGTTAAACAGGTTATTTTGACTAGAGAAATATCTTTAAATATTGTATCTAATTTGATACATTTGGTTAGTAATATATCAATACATAACACTCTCTATAAAGACACACATTTTTCTCACTACTGTAAAGTTTTCTTCTTGCTTGAATTTTTTAAGAAACACACTACACCATTCATTAAAAAGTGAATAATTGGGATGAGCCCCAGTGGTGTAGTGGTTGAGTGCAGGACTGTGGCCCACGGCTTGGCAGTTCAAATCCAGCAGCAGCACTCCAGGAGCAAGGCTAGGTAGCCCCCACGACCACCAGATGGCAGTGATGCCCAAAAAACAAACAAACAAAAGTGAATAATTTGCAAGTTTAGCACTTGATTCATTTTCATAAAAGGTATGCACTTAGAGTTTATTTTCATTGCAGAAAACTTATTATACTTTATCTAAGATTCCACCAACTTTCAAGGAGACCATTGTCATTAATAACCCTTACCGTCAATTTATATAACCTGTTTTGAACTTTCTCTAATGTGAACTGCACGATATCTACTATGTTTGTGACTAGATTGTTAATATTGAACACTTTTTACTCCTTTTTTTTGTTTCTGTAACATTTTATTCCTTGTTTGTATGTTTATTCTGTATCACACTTTGCTTTATGCAATTTTAACTCTTTATCAATTTTTACAAAGAAGAGGTTTGTTTTAAATTCTGAAGCATTTAAATATTGCTGTTCATAACATTCTTGGATGTGTCATTTTATAGACATATACAACTCAGAAATTAGTTTTCGGTGTATTGGATAAACTCTGTAGAAACAATAATGCCACAGGTGAATCACATACACTTGATTGGTGACAAAAGGGAAAACAATCTTTAGAGATTTTACAAATTTACATTTCAACCAAAAAAAGGCACCTTCCCAAGACTTGGTATTGTTGCTGCTTTTAATTTTGCCTTTGTTGTCATAATCTCGTGGTGCTATTTTTCATCTTATCCTGATGACTAGTGACCCTGACCCTTTGGCATGTACGGACTAGCTCATGCCCCCTCTTTCTAAGTCACTGTTCCAAGTGCTGCTATTTCTGAGTAGGAGGAGAGCATCTTCTGCATTTATAAAGACTTTAAAATCGTCTCCACAGGGAATATGTGTTTTTAATTTGTGTGTAGTAATAGCCCTTTAAATTTTATTTTACACTGTGTTATTGTTGGCCTTTAAATGCATGTCAGATTGGGTCATTTGCTCTTTACCAGTAATATTTTTGTCTTAAACATACCCTTATATAAATAATAAATATATTTTCAATATTTCTCTTTAATTTAGAATTCATTTATAGATTTTGTGGAGTTAATAGCAATATTTTTCATTTCACACATTAATATCCAAGTTAACTATCACAATTTATTGGTTAGACCACTTTTCCCATGAAGTTGAGGTTTCATTCTAATAATATGTGAAAATAATGTAGCAATTTATGTGACTGCTGATGTACTCTCTTTCTTCTTCCTACTTGTCTTTTTACCTTGTGCCAAGACTATGTTGCCTTAAAACTGCACCTGTATATTTAACCACTCGCTTCCACAGAACTGATTCCCTACCTGTTAAATACTGACAGGGACTGAGTTTTTGATAGGAGGTGCTATCTGGCACCCATGTTTGGGGCTCCCCATATCATTTACTTTAGAAAAACTTTCAGAAGGGAAAAGCACCCCGGGCCGAGGGATCCCTTCTTTGGTGATGTCAAAAGTTGTGAAAAGTAAGACCATTTGTGAATGGACTGACACAGTGATTGGGGTCAAACTTAGTAACTAACAATCAGTGGACATTTTCTTGACTTAAATTCTTGCACTATTTTTGTTCTAGTTTGTCTATAATAAATTGGCATTTCCCATAGAAGAACTGTCTCATTTTACCTTATTCCCACATTTTAATCTTAATTCCAGTAAGGCATGCACTAATTTGTGTCATTTCAATATCAATAACACATTTTAATACCACTTACCATAATCACAAATTACTTACATTGTGTCATTATTTGAAAAGTCTTATAAGAAGCCTGTATGCTTAAGGTCTGGCATTGGTTTGATAATTTCAATACCAGCAGTTCTCATTTATACCCACTCTGCATGTGCTAGGTGAGGCTACTGCTCTCATAAAGATTTATAAGTTTAAAATCCTTATGTTTGGACTTGATGGCAAACAGTGGGTTTATAGTATTAGCTCAGAGTTCCTGCAGATGAAAAGTCTCTATAGGATTTTTTTTTTGTGGGGTTAGGGTTAAAAAAAATTTCCTCTGGGGTAAATTTTTATGAACCTAAGTGTTGACCATGTTGAGTTCTTTTCAGCAGACCACACAGGAAACGTTTGTTCAATGAATCTCCCAGAATATTGAGAGAATTTCTTTCCCTTTGACTGAATTCTCAGAAGCTCTTGTCTATGAAACCAGCCTGGAAAGGAAAGGGAGAAGGAGAAAAACCTTTAAAAAGCAAAAAGAAAAGGATCTATTGCTTTGGAATAATGATTTCTGCGATGCCTTCAAACTCCACCCAAATCAATGATCACAGGGTTGATTTTGACTCAAAGGGCCCTTGTGGGACATCATATAGTTGTTCCTCACTGCTAACCTCTAGCACTTTCAACCCGAGGTAGACATATGTGTAGCTTTGCTTTGGTAATGATTCATAATTTTGGAAACTCAGTCGGGGAACATGCATGTCACGTTTGGGGTCACACGCACCTTATTCTTGGAAATGACTTATTTTCTCTAACACTTGTGTAGCAGATTTGCCCAATCCAATATATTGTTTGATTTCTTGACGTATGTTTCATTGGGCATTGAATCAAAGCAGGCTGCCACCTTTACAATTTCAATCTTTTTCTAAATTTACAAAAAATAGCTCTTAGTCCACTGCTTTCCTTCACTATGAGGTGCAATCCATACCAAAGTCTGCCATCCTTGATTGTTGTCAGCAAATGCTTCACATTCCCCTTGCTGTCAGCCAGCTCGGTCGGATCACATGTAAATTTATTTCATGGAGGTCTTTAATAAGCCTCCATCCAATCCTGATGCTAGTTTTCCTCCTGTTGCTTTTCAGATTTGTTCAGCATACAGATTGAATGAGTATAGGGAAATGATATGATGTTGATACACACCTTTGTTGATTTTATACCATGCATTATTTCTGGTTTGATGATGGCTTCTTGGTTTGACATTCAGACAGTCTCTCAGTAAAATGAAATGGCCTTTGCGTCCCCTTCTTCTCAATGTTATTAATAGTTTGTAATGATTCACATAGTCGAGTGCCTTTCTATACTAAATAGAACACAAAATAACATCTTCCTGGTATTCTCTGCTTTCAGAGATGATTCCTCTGGTATCAGCAACAATATGTTCAGTTTTCCTGACTCTTCTGAATGTATATTGAATTTCTGGCAGCTTCTTATCAATCATCTGGTACATTCATTTTTCAACTATCAGCAAAATTTTGCATATGTCACTAATTATACTGTTTTGTAATTTGAGCATTTGTTGGGACACCTTTCTTTAGAATGGGTACAAATATGGATCTCTTCCAAGGGGTTGACTAGGTAAGTATCTTCCAAATTTCTAGGCAAAAGTGAATGATTGCTGCCAGTGCATCATCAAGATGTTGAAACATTTTGAATCCATCAACTCCTGGGTTTAGATTTTTGCTAAGGCCTTCAGTGAAGCTTGGACTTCTTCCTTCACTGTCACTGATTTTTCATCACATGCTACCTCTTGAAATGGTTGATTGCTAAACAGTTCTTTTTGGTACAGTGACTTTCTATTATTTTTATTGTCTTTTGATAAATTGCAGATTATTCAATATTTTGCCCATCAACTCCTGGGTTTAGATTTTTGCTAAGGCCTTCAGTGCAGCTTGGACTTTTTCCTTCACTGTTATTGATTTTTCCTCACATGCTACCTCTTGAAATGGTTGATTGTTAAACAGTTCTTTTTGGTACAGTGACTTCCTATTATTTTCATTGTCTTTTGATAAATTGTTGCTTATTCAATATTTTGCCCATTATCTCTTTCAATATTGCAATTCGAGGCTTGATTTTTCTGCTTTGACATACTCCAGACATGTGCTTCATTTTCAGTTTTCTAACTGCATCTTTGTGCATTTCATTTTTATACTTTCTTTTCAATCTACCTTATGAAATGTTCTGCTTAGCTCTCCTACTTTATCATTTCTTATGTTTGCTGTACCTCCTCTGTGGTATTATATACCATATATATGTATGTATAAGCCAAGCCTTTCAGCAAACACATTTTTAATGCAGTTTGTGGTAAAATTAGATGCCTTAACTTATACTTGGGCTGGCATATACTCAAGTATATATGGTAGTCTGTTTTCAATTTAAGAGGTTTAAAAGTGAAGAGGTGGAGGTTAGCCTGTCGATCAAATTGCAGCTTCATAACATCATTTGGAAGTGCTAAGGAAAGAAATACCTCACTGGTGGCAGGACACAGACTCATTTCCCGGGAGACATTGCAGCTGACAAGACACATGGAGCTAAGCTACATGCCTGCAGCTAAAGGATTCACGTGGAGACCCTTGCCAGTGCTGAGATACTTACACTTTCACTGATTGCACTTCCCTCCTGCAGTCGGCATCATGGCACGTCTTAGGAGATGGAGGAGGACTGTGGATTGGTGTCAGACATATGGTTTCACATTGGACTTGTGTGCATGGGCAGCACTGGGTTGGGATGTTTTCTTGATGTGTACTTACTCTCTATATAAAACGCTCCCATATATATATATACATACACACACACATATATATGTATATATATGTCTCTAATGTACCTAGACTATCACATGTGTGTTTATGAGTTATTTTCCCCAGTCTACCTAGATTAACACATACTCCATTATCGAGAGCAGAAAGACAGAGCTTCTGTCATGCACTTTGAGATTTTCTTCCTTTCTTGTCTTTTGCTGTCTTCATTTAGGATGTCATCGATGTCTTCTATGGCTGGTCAGGCTATCTGTCATTAGTGCTCAGTGTGTCAAATCTTTCTTGAAATAGCCTCGAAATTCAGGAGGGACATATTAAAGGTCATATTCAATCTGCCATGGACTGGGTTTGCTTTTCTTCAACTTCAACCTGAATTCATATATGAGCATTTGATGAGACCCTCTGCAATCACCCTGTGGCCTCATTTTCTCTGTCCATTTTGAGCTCTTCCATTGTCTCTTCCCACACATTTAATCAATATGATTCTTGTGTAGAATATGTGGTAAAATCTAAATGTATAATTGGTAACTGTGTTGTTTAAAAAGGTATTTGTAATGAAGTAGTAGGGCGAGTAAAATCCTATCATGCAATTTCCACCATCCTTTGTAGCACAAGTACGTGTGGTACTGCAAATCTCTGCCTCTCTTGTGCTGCTCTCCACCGTCTGTCGCTTTGCCCTAGACCAAACTCACTGCCGGTGAGACGATAGAGACTCAAAAGGAGCCACTTGTGGATTTCTGAGACTGTACCTGTTTACAGGAATAGAAAGCACTGTCATCCTCCCATGAGCAGCTGGTGGTTTCAAACTGCTGACTTTGCAGATTGCAGCCCAATGAGTAAGCCCTGCATCATCAGGACTCCTAGCTTAAGGCATTTTTAATTGCATATTTTATCAAATTTGAACTTAAGAAGCTGGTAAAAATCTCCTTTTCTCCATCACTTTAGTAGTTGGTGCATAAAATTTAATAAGTTGCAGTAACTGAATTTTCTTATATTAATGTAGACAGTATCCTACTACAGACAACATTGCACTTCAAGATAGGTTTTAAAATGTTCTTTGTGGCCATGGATATGATGACATTCTTCTTGAGTTTGTCATTCACAGAATAGTAACACATACATTTGTCTGTTAGTTTGTCACGTTGTGGTGGTTTGAATGATGCTGAGATGCTAGAAGCTGTCCCCAGGAGATAAGAAATATGCAGCATCCCCCAAGATGAATAGGTTTCTGAGGAATTACAGACTAAGAACAGAGCAGGAAAACCGAACAGGCTGCTAGTTATTTCCTACATAGTCAATCTTGCTTCTTCAGTGTTATAAACTTGCTTTAGAAATTAATTCGATTTGAATATATTGACAAGAAAATCTGATTTTTTAAATTTAGAACGCCTTTTTATGTTGGTATTTCCAATTGACTTATAAAGGAACAGTTATTACTATTATTATTTATTCAATAGTGCCAGAATCTTTTCCATTTTTCATTTAAATGCTAACTTTCACTCTTCTTTTATGCGTTGATCATATTTCACCCTTGTATATCCTCATTTAGAATTATTCTATTTCTAATTGCATTGTAATTTCTTATAATAAAATAGTTATTTACATTTATTATAGAACTATAAAATAAAAGCATGCTTAAGTTTTTAGACTATCATATTCCATAACATCTTCAAAAAATACTGTTATTCTATATTCATATATTATTTGAATCTATTCCCACCCCCTCTATTTTCCACATTTGAACTCCGACCAGAATGGTCACTTGTGATTGAAAGTAGTTAATACATAAATGTGTCTAACTTTTTTTTCCATTTTAAAGCATCGTTATTTCTTTCAGCTCAATTAATGGGTGATTATCATGAACTTCTGCTATCTCAAATATATATCTTTTTAGACAAATTGTGTGGAGCACCCAATATGTTCTTTACATGATCTAACTTAGACATCACTTTCCAATCTACATTCCAGAGGTTTAATTTGAGGTTCTATTTGGTAGGCACAGTATAGACCTTGAAAAGAACACTTCTTTCTTATATAAGGCTTTTCTGCCTCCTCATCTACCTAGAGAAAAACTCTGTCTTCCAATGCTACCCTCATTCTGCCTTTACGAAGTTTCTGTTCAACTCTATAGACTGATTTCTAATAAACTAGCCTAGGCCTTTCCCTTCTTAAGTTCAAATCCATCTTAAGCTAAGGACTAAAAGGAACCCTCACACAAATCTCTTCCCACCACACCAACAATTTTTCTGTTTCTTCTTCCCTACAGATACCATGTTTATTAGCAAACCTCATCTTTGATTATTGCCTCTTCATCTCAAATGGCTTTGAAGTGCTTATCAAGGCTCTGATGTCCTTCTCTGGTAATGCATTGTTTTTGGAAGTAAACACAAAGGCCACCATGGACACACGTCATGATTTCTTATTTTAGGAACCAGTCTTGACCCTGCCATTTTGCTCTTGATGAATTCCAGATAATTACTTTCTTGTGTATTTTTTTAAAGTGGTTGCTCTCTTTCTTTTTTAATATAGACAGGAATAATTTGGTACCATATATCAAACTTTTCTATAAAGTACATGTGCTTTTTGAGAAAATGAGATGTTTTGCTCAAATTTTGATTTCATAAACTCTGCGATATTAGAACTTCATTTGTGAATACCCATAAATTCAGTGCTTAAAATATCACATAACAGTGGTCAAAAATATAAAATCAGATATTGGTAACATCAGTTATTTTTACACAAATCCATGTTGCTGTAATTTTTAAGTGTATGATTTTCTAGAAGGGCATACTAAATACCAACCTCAACCAGATATTTCACATGAAAGACAAAGGTCAGCATCTTTGGACTTCTTTATAGAAAAGTTATGCATGACTCATTTTTAATTTGTAGCTCTCAAATTTTTCAACCAAAAAATCTCATGGTATCCATATGACAAATTACACATAATGTCATTTCTTATCACACAAAAATTAGCATAGTAGTCCACAATTTACATAATCCTTAAATAAAATAGGAGACTATAATAACCTAAAGGGAAAGGACAGATAAATACTCAACAGTAACGTTCCTACCATGTTGTGAAATAGTTGGCCATCCCTATTGAATATGTGTGTCAAACGATTATAAGAAGTGTAAGTGAAATTTTATACTAAAGACACACATAATTGAGTTTATTATTTTTTTTGCTAGCACTAGTTTTACTGTATATCTTGCTTGTGTTTTCTTTGGAAAGTGAGAACTTTCAATCTCCGAAATTTAGCATTCATTCCATGGGGGCTTATGTGATTTAAACAAGATTTATATTAATTGATAAAGCTTGATCATGCATTAGTAAGTTTAGCCTAACAGACCTGGTGCTATATACACAAGTGGGAAAAAAAATCACGTCTTCTAGTATATTCAACTACATAACATGCACAGGTTTAGTCTACCCAAATGTGTCTGAATATGTCATGTCGATAAGTAGATCACTATTAACAAATCCTACATAGAATATACCTGTCTTTGTCTCAAAGAAACACACACAGACACCCACACACCAAGGTCCAGTCAAAATAGCGGATTCTGAGGGCTAATTAAATTTAAATGAGAAAGACCATTTCAAAAGTTTATGATGACTGTATTTTAGGATTCTAAAATAATCTGGATACATTTTTCACATAGGACCTAGTGTGGCTGCCTCAGAGACTTCAAAAAGTTCAGGAAATAATCACAAGGCAGCAAGATGTCATCATTGTCAGATGAATATTTGGAATATCCATGTACTATTAATATTATCAAAGGGGCCTTGGTTTTACTGTCTGTTCAAACATTTCACTGCTAACTGTAGTTCAGCTCAATCTGTCACTCTACAGAGGGATAAAAGGTTATCTACTCCCATAAAGATTTACAGTTTATATAGGAAACCATATTTTGGGTAACTGTGAATCAGAATAAACTCAATTAAATGGTTGGGATTTGCATTATATGTAAAACTCTCATTATAGGTAATTGTTTATGACTGAGTCCAACAGCTGAAAAATGGTGAGGTTTATAAAATGGCAACAAAAGTTAACTATCTATTTCCTATTTCCTTATCAATTTGAACCTTTGGTAGAAACCCAATAGTCACTCAGCAGGAGAAAGATGCCTGCAAAAATTTATTGTCTGAGAAACACCAAATGGGGACAGTTTAAGTCAGAATCCACTCTATGGCTATGGGTATATAAATGTATATATTTACATTTATGTACAGTTGTGTGTATGCACACATATATGTGTGTTTATAAGCAAAAGCATTCTGCTGTGTGGATCATAACAAACAATGAATAGCCTTGAGAGGAATAAAAATTTCAGAGTATGTCACTAAGCTCAAGTGGAGCCTATACATAGATCAAGAGTCAGTTGTGTAAGCAGTAAAAGGACATATTGCATGATTCAAAAATCAGGGCACCTGCATATCAAGGATGTATCATCTTACCACATTGAATATGCAGGCAGTCCATTATTTGAAGTAGAATTCAGCATCAGGATTGGAGGAAGTCTCCTTAACAATCTCTAGTATGCAAATGCACAATCTTACATATTGAAAGTGAGAAGATCTTCAATCATTTACTGATGATCAAGGATTGCAGCCTTCGTTATGGATTGCAACTCATTGTGAAGAAATGAAAACCCTCATAAATGAACCAATCGGTAACATCCTGACAAATAGAAGAAGATAGAAATTGTCAAACATTGCATCTTGTTTGACTCTAAAATCAACACTCAAAGAAATAGTAGTCAAGAGATCAGACCCTGCATAGAATTAGGTAAATCCGCTTCACATGGTAACTTTCAAAGCTCTGAAAAGCATAAAGTTACTTGGAGGACTAAGGTACCCCTAACCCAAAGTATGATATTTTCAATGGCTTCCTAATCATATAAAAGTTGGAGGGGAGTTATTTTGTTTGTTTTTAGAAGAGCTGATTCTATAAGGGCTCAAGTGGAAAATGTTTGGAAATGAATGTGGCAACATGTGTGCAAATGTGCTTCATATAAATGATGTATTGAATGTTATAATAGCTGTAAGAGCCCCCAATAACATTATTTTTAAAAAGTTGGATGTTTAATAAAAAAGATCACAAAAGAATTGATGCATTTGAATTATGGTGCTGACAATGAATATCGAAAGTACTGTGAACTGCCAAAAGAACAAACAAATCTGTCTTGGAAGAAGTTCAGCTAGAATGCTCTTTTTTTTTTTTTACTCTTTTTTTTTCAATCATTTTATTGGGGGCTCATACATCGTTTTTCACAATATATAAATAAGCATACTCGTCAAGCACCCTCACATGTCCACTTCTATTATTGTTCTCCAATCGTCCACCTTTTTCCCTTTAGCCTCTAGTATCGGCTTATCCATTCCTTCCCCTCTTCCCCTGGTCTCAGCTAGAATGCTCTTTAAGAAAGCAAGATGGAAAAAAGAAAAGGCAAGATCATGAAACTCTGTCTCATTTGCTTTAGACATGTTAGGAGAGCTCAGTCCCTGGAGAAGGACAGCCGGCTTGGTAAAGTTGAGGGGTGGTGAAATAGATGAAGTGACACAATGGGCTCAAATATAAGAACAAGGATGAAGATGGTGCATGTCTGGGCAGTGTTTTGTTGTGATGTACATTGGGTACCTATGAGTTAGAACTGATTTGATGGCACCCAACCAGGAAAACAGCATGCAGAGAGATGCATATATTATATTTAGCTATTGAAATGAAACCTTTGGATAACAAAATCTTTGGCTCTCAGGTTCCTTCTCATTTATGATTATTCCCTCAGGGTTTCACATCTGTGAACTGTACAAGAAATGCACCAGGCCTTTATTGTGAGACTCTCTGGGTAAGTTGGGAATCATCAGAATCATCAGAGCTGTGTGCTTTACTTATTGCGAACTCCTTAGAAGCCTCAAGTAAAACCCTTCCTCTGAGTTCATTCCCACTCATGGCGACCCTTTAGAAGCGAGAATAGCCATCTTGTAGGGTGTCCGAAACCATAATCTTTACAGAAGCAGAGTGCTGCATGTTCTTCTGTGCTGCGGTTGATGGTTTCCGCCTCTGAGCTTTTAGTTAGAAATTAAGGGCTGATTGGGGTTCTTTTTATCTCACCCAGTTACTTTTCATCTCTAGTTAAACAATATACATTAGAAGAAACCTGACAGCAAAAGATTTTGTTATTTTATGTGTATCTATCATTCCTGCGTTAGTTCCAGCTATTGTTTTTCCCAGGATGCTTTTGTTCACTGAGGGGTAGCTTACATTAAGCTAGTCATCTACTAGCTTGGCTTAGTCATCTACTCCACTTGATGTTACTTATCAGAGTTCATTTTTGATGTGTGATGTTATTGCAGGCTTTATTGGATAGAAGGGCACATAATTGAACAGTCAGGGAAAAACTGGTCAAATGACAAATTTTTGCTTCTTAGTAAGCATGGACATGAAATTTCTTCCAAATACAAAGTAACAGTTGCTTTCATGACTGGGAAATATAAATTGATGTTTTTAAGAAAGGAGAAACAAGTGAAAAAAATAGGTAAGATAACCTTTTAAAAAGTCTGCCAATCAACTGGACATTCCCTTATAGAAGAGTTGCAGGAGGAGATGAGCCAGTCAGGCAATGATGAAACATACAACTTTCCTCTAGTTCTTTAATGTTCTCTCCCACCCCTGCTATCATGATCCCAATTCTACCTTACAAATTTGACAAGACCAGAGGATTCACATTGGTACAGATAGGAACCAGAAATACAGGGAATCCAGGACATATGATCCCTTCAGGACCATAGCGAGATTAGCAATACTGGAGAGTGGAGAAAAGGTGGGGCAGAAAGTGGGAACCAATTTTAAGAATCTACATATAACCTCCTTCCTGGGGGGACATACAACAGAAATGTGGACAAAGAGAGAGGTTTGGACAGTGTAAGATATGAAAAAATAATAATTTATAAGTTATGAAGAGTTCATGAGGAAGGGGGGAGGTGAAAAATGAGCTATTACCAAGGACTAAAGTGGAAAGTAAATGTTTTTGAGAATGATGTTGGCAACAAATATGCTTGATACGTGGATATGAATTGCAATGAATTGTATGAGTCCCCAATAAAATGATTTAAAAAATTTAATGAAAGGAAAAATAAATTTCCAAATGGCCTAAAAAAAGAAAAAGAAATAATTTATAAATTATCAAGGAACCTTAAGTAAGGGAGGGAAAAGGAGGGGGGATAAGCTGATACCAAGGACTCAAGTAGAAAGAAAATGTTTTGGGAAATGATGATGGCAACATAATTACAAATGTGCTTGACATAATGAACATATGTATGAATTGTGATAAGAGTTCTATGAGTCCCCAATAAAATGATTTAATTTAAAAAAAGGGAGAAAGAAAATTTTAAAATTTTGCCATTGACTTTAAGTGGGTCATTGTTAATTCCATTTAGTTAAGTCCTAACTAAATTAGTGTTAAATTTACGGATGCCTTTTATTTTTCTCTTGAATTATCAGTCCACAGTTTCAATTTATTATATCCTCTTGCATTGTTATCAATAATAATTGAAAATCTAAATTCTATATAGTGAGGAATACATTTAATACAATAAGATCAACGACTATGCTTAAGATAAGTTTCACCCATAAGTCATATTTCATAGGTGTATTTGGGTTCCACCTTATCTGAAAGCAACAGTAGGCACCTGAATAAAATTAAGATTATTTTATTAAAAAATGTTGAGAAGATCAGAACCATTACTGATTAGACAATCAAACTCCTAATTAAATTTATATTTTTTATAGACTCATTCATCCATGAAAGAAACATTGAACTTTTTCTTTTCTACATTGTTAAGAAAATACTTAGAATCAGATAAATATAACAAATATTATCATAATTTTACTTCTTTCCAATTAGGGGATGAAAAAGAAAACATAATAATATTTGTTGCTAATGTTTTAGAAGCTTTGATATCATCATCCTATTGAGTTGTCTAATGTACACTTCCAAGTCATTTTGGTGAATACCTCTAGCTGGAATTTCTGGAATTATCAGTAAAATAAAGAAACAAACAGACAAAAAAAAATCCATTGTCACTTAGTGGATCTAGCCCCACAGCTTTAGTTAATGTAAATCTTTGTAGGGGAAGAATTAGGTAAAATAGTTGTCCTTGTTCTGTTCTTGTGCTTGAGGTTTATTTTGTTTGGCTATTAACACATTGCTAACACATTGTTCATAACCCACAAAAGTTGACATTGAGTTTCTTACCTGTGGCATTTTCAGGTATAGAAATTTTCTATTTCTAGTTTATTAAATTTTTTAATCAGGGAAAGAGATTTTATTTTGCTGAATATGTATTATATATAGCTGAGAATATATTTTTATCTTTATTTAATTCTATTAACATGGTGTTATAGTTATGTATTTTCATCTGTTGAAGTTCTCTTGCATTTTTGGGATAAAAATCACTTGGTTATTCTATGTTATCCTTTTGATCTGATGTTGGAATCTATTTGCTCTATTTGGTTAAGGATGCTTACATCTATATTTTTAAGGGATATGTATTTATCTATAATCTCATTATGTTTTCATTTTACTTGACTTTGTTATTAGAGTAATGCAGGTCTCAAAAATTGAGTTATAAAATGTTTCCTTTTTTCAATTTTTTCAAAGATTTTTGGAAGAATGCAAGTTAATTTATCTTCACAAGTGTCATAATTTCAAATTGAAACCATGTGATTCTAGATTTACATGGATTTTTTGTAAAAATTTCATCTTTTTACTTTATTCTATAGTCAGTACTCTATGGCTCTGAGTTTAACCCAACTTAGAGGGACTCTACTTCAAACCATTGAAATAAAAAACACATGTATTGGCATCAAGTTATTCCAATTAATAGCGACCCTTTAAGACAGAGCATAACTTCTTCTTATGGTGTCTGATGCTGGACGCCTTTGTAAGAGCAGAAGCCATATGTTTCTCTGGAGAAAACTTATTCCCCCCTTTTATAGTTGCTCATAAGTTTCTAACATTCCTTTTTATTTCAAGAACCTTGTTGAATGAGAATTATAGGATCATTTCAAATGTATCACAATAATCTAAAAAGAGAGGAAATTGGTTGATGAATTGATTAATGGCACAACTAAGGGAAATTAATCTGTTTTTTTTCTCTGTGATTACTTAAAACAGTATTCTCTTAACAATTAGTATTTCTACTGTCCATTTCTAACATGTTTGAACCTGTTAGAAGTTAGAATATATTCTAGACCCAGCATATCAAATCAAATGCTACAATTTCTCCAGGCACTTAATTTTTGTAAAGCCTACTTAAACCCTGAAAATAGCTTTCTTGTTAGAAAGATATTTGTCACATTGTAAGATTAAAAAAAAAATTTCAACTTTTGCCAAGGGGTTTACTCATTTTTAATTTATCAAGTAAATTTAATTCATTAATTAAGCTTCATTAACTTTACCCCTTTTTCACAGAAACTTGTCTGACTGTTATTTTAAGATTTGTAAGTAACTTAATCATTTGTAAGTAACTTAATTTGTAAGTAACTTAACTTAAGATTTGTAAGTAACTTGGACTTCTGTTTGCTTACTTAAAAATAATATACTTGCTTTTCTATGTATCAGCATCTGGGGTTTTCATACAGAAAAAAAATCCCTACTTTGATGGATATTAAGAATGGGAAGAACTGGGAGTGTGAGAGAAGCGATAGGTGAGAAGGTAGAGAGGTGTGAACTTGTATGAAAGAGAAGCTCTATGCTACAAGAGGAAGAAGAGAAAATAGGTGGCAGTCCACAGAGCAAGCTACCAGGAGGTTTGAGCAGTGATTTAAACTTTTGAATATAAAAAGGATGGTCTTAATTAGAAATTTTGAGCTAATTTACAATAAAAGGGTTTTTTGTTTTGTCTTGGTTTGGTTCTTTGGGTTTAATTTTGAAGAAATCACAATACAGGTGGTTTGGGTTTTGTTGTGGTTTGTTTTGGGGGATTAATTTTAAAGAAATCTGACCACTGGATGAGTTTAACTTTTTAGTGAACTTTGTAGGTACAAATTCAGGATAAAACTATGATTTTCAATTAATCTCTTCAATTTTAGTGAAAACAAATCCCACTTCCCCTTTATTTCCTGAGAAACAGAGACCATGTATTGCATCATTTTAACATTTTCTCCCAACTTCATGATTTCCCCTCTCCCCCACACTTAAGTTCACAAATAAGCGTTCTCATTTGTGATCTCATAAATAGCTTGTTCTCTAAACCAAGTTTAAATGAATATATTACAAATCATGTTTAACAAATATAATTCAGGAAATGAGAGTGAAATTAAGGAACAAGGTAGGGACCACATTTAACGTCCTCTAAATACACGAGAGGGGTGGAGAATGCAGTTCCCCATTTACACCGGATGATTCCTATGAAGCAGAGGACAAACCTACAGCTATCCTTCCTCCTCCTTCTATTTTTATTTGGGGGAGGGGGAAAGGGATATCACTGCCCTCTGGTGGAGGGAGTATGAGGCCCAGCCTTTGCTCACGTGGAGCTGCTGCTGAAATTGAACCTCCATGCCAGTGGGCCACAGTCCCGCAAGCAACCACTACGCCACGGGGCTCAGCCCTCCTTCCTCCTTCTTTATGCTCTTCATAAGTCATTCCCTCCCAAGGCATTCCATTTTTCATCTGGCTTCCACAATTCATTGCAATATCTGCCAAGAACTCATAGACAATGCTCATTACTAGAGAAGTTAACAGGATCAGCAAACATTACGAATATAATTCTTAGGGTTGCAGGGCTTCTTCTCAACCAGGCCAGCAGGCAGGGTCCACATGTAATTCCTTTGTCTCTGTTTTGTTCCAACAATTATTGCACATTTTAGTGATGACAAAAGGCTGAAAGGCACTCCATTCTGTTAGGCGGTCTCCTGCCAGAAGGTACTCAGCTTTACTCCCTCTTTGAGTCTAGAAGCCCGCTATTGTGCCTCATGGTTCTGACATGTCTTTTTCTCTGTTTTATGATCTCTGTGTTGTAGCATCTGGTTCCTCTGCTTCCTGTACCACTTCAGGCAGGATTCTTGTACATGCTGTTCTGGGGGTTCTTTCATTTGATGTTCAGGGGCTTCTTGTTTCTACTTCTGAGATCACTCACTTTTGTGCTCATACTGGAAAAATTGACACTTTATTAAAAATACACTTTATTTGTATTTGAACAAATGCATTTGAATTATGGAGCTTGAAGATAGTATGAGAAGTATCATAAACAGCCAAAAGAACGAACACATTCGTCTGGGAAGAAGCATGGGCAGAGTCTCCTTGGAGGCAAGGGCGCGCATTCTTCTTGCATACCTTGGATATGATGTGACCCTGGAAAATGACACCATGATTAATAAAGTAGAGAGGCAGTGACAAAAAGGAAGGCCCTTGTAAAGGTGGGTTGACACTATCCCTGCAACAAGGAGCTTAAACTTCAGGACAATTTTGAGCATAGCACAGGACTGGACAGTCTTTCATTCTGTGGTACATGGGCTCTCTGAGTTGGGATGAACTTTATGGCATCTAAGAACAAGAACAATTTAATTCCAGAAATTTGGTGGGAGTTATAAAGATATGGATAGAAGAGTTGCACAACAAATAACTTTACTTCACCTAACAGAATTATTTATTCTTTCCTCAGAAAAAGGAAAGAAAAGAAATTATGTGTTTATAGTAATTCTAATTAAGGTAGCTAGCCAAATGTGTATTACTACTATTATTATCACTACTGTTCTAAGCAAGTTCTTACACATATGCCTGGTTTTACCAAAATCCCTAAGTGCGTTGGTATTTTGTAGACTTTTAATTGTTATTATTTAAAAGATACTGTCCTGGATATGAAGAAACAAAAATGGCACCCAACTAGTTGCACATAAAAATTCATTTTTACTAATGAAAAAATTATGTCTGTGCATATCATAGCACTGTGCTGTATAATCTCACCAACTCTTGGATTGCAACCAGTCATTTTTATGTACATGTGCATCTAAATGATTCTGTTCAGAATAATATCATGATTCAGTGACCTCATTTTATGCACAGTTTATGGATTCCATGGCTCACAGCTTGACTGGTTCTTCTACTTAGAGCAGTTTGTCTTTTTCTGGTGGCTTAGCAACTCCTTGGTGCACTTTTTGGCTTGTCTTTCATCATCTGCTTAATTCAAAAATTTCAGCCTGTACACAAAATCTCAGACTGTAAAGGGACTTTAAATGAAAGAATGAGAATAGAGTGTTTACTACATCTTTCTGTAAGATTTTTTAAAATTAATACATATTCTACCCTCAATGGACAGAGTATTCACAAGTGTCATCAGCACATCATACTTTAATCAGATAGCCAGAAGAAGCAACAATTGCAATCACTAAGAAAACAATTTGCATTAGTGTACAAAATTGTTCGGTTTGCAGAATTCAAAAGCAATAAGTATAATGCCAGCCAGATAAGTTTCTAATTTAAATATTATAATTTGCTTTTTAATTTACTAGGTAAGAATATGACAATGCTGTGGTAGGAAACTAGATCACTGTTAAATAGCTTTCCATTTTTGTAGAAGGTAAACTATGAAGAGAAAATTATATAATCAAGAAATAAAATTACTCAGAAACCAGACTACAACAAGAGATGTAATCAAACCTTCCACTGAATTTCCTTACTGCTTTCTTATTTCACTGAAGCAATTCAGTTCACTGAGTGTCATTATGTAAAATGGAGCTCAGAAGTCAGAGTCATTACAAGAGGAAAATGTTGAGAAGATTTAAATAAGTCCTAAAATGAGACCCTGGTCCTGATGTCATACTGTACAAGTATGCCAGCTTTATGTTTCCATTTTAGCACCTGTCCTTCAGCAAATTATATATATACACACACACATATATATACATATATATATAGTTTTCCCTCCATTTGTTATAGAACTACTAACAATCATTTAACCTCATCTTGTCTAAGCTGGGAGAATTTTAACAGTTCAAATCCAAGTCCCAAACAACCTGCAGTTTAATCGCATGCATTTTAATCACATGCGTTTTAGACTATTACATGGGTCTAGCTTCTTATCTCTTTTAAACAGCAGTTATCTCTTAAACTTTACTCCTACCCTCATGACTGACACTGAAATCACAGTGCCTGTTCCATTCCTCTTCATGGACTTCCATTAAGTCTATTTTGTATTTGTGTCTATATTATAAACTGTCTATATTATAAACTGTAATTAGTCTCATAAGTTACTAAAGGGTGGCAAAAATTGCAGTGTGAGGCTGGTAGGATCATTGACTTTAATAAAATTTCAAAGGTAAATGTTACTGAAGTTAATTCGAAGAGGCAAAGAGATTCTCTCCCAACCTTCCTCTAGTCAAGACTATTATGGGTATTCAGAGACATTCATTATTCTTTCATTTTTTCATTTGTACTATACCAATTATTACATTTACCCTTCTAAATCTGGTGTTAGATTCATAAAGATTAGATTTTTGAAATACAGGCTACTGTCCCTTATCCCAACACATTCCAAAAGGGAATTTTAAAAAATGAATTGTTTATTCAGTGGTTCCCCGTCTTTTAGAAGACTTAATAGCCTAGTGAGCTACTTGTTGGACTCTTAACATCGGGTTCAATAGTTAGGAAACACTGTCCAATTTGCCAGAGAAAGAGGAAACTTTGTATTCCCGCTAAGATCTGGGTCCCAGAAAGGCCTGAGGGACAGTTCTCCTCTCACCTGTAGGGTTGCTGTGAATCAGAATAAACTGGATAGTTCTCCACCTGTTAACCATGGCAGTGCATATTCAAGCTTTATGTGTATATGTATATATATATATATATCACAATGTATGCTATCCATGACACTGAAGGTAGTGAGTTTAGTTATATGATATGTGATGTATATGATATAAGATACAATGCAATGTATAATATAATTAATGCAGCACATTTTCTATATTTTTTCTTAAAAAACATTCTTGAATTTTCATTGCAGATTTTGATATTTCTGATGATGAGGAGGAGTGATGATGTCATAATGATTAAAAACTCGACTGCTTACTAAAAGTGAAAGAAGAAAACTTATCAGTCATTTGGTAAATAACTCTAGTTTTGTAAAGTCCAGGTAATGCTCTGTGTTAGACAGGGTTCTCTAGAGAAACAAAACAAAGACACTAATAATTCTCTCTATATATTTATATATAGAGAAAGATATCTAACATAAGAAATAGGCAGTTAATCTATAAACAGTACAAATGGTTCAGTGCAGCTCACTTGCGTGAGACAGCAAGGACACTGGCAGGCCTTTGATTCTTGTAGTCCTTTGGAGATCAATTCACGCTATTCAGCCATAAGCAGCCAACAGCAAGGCAGCCAGATGACAGGATCCAACCGTCCCCAGCTCGAGAGATGTATATTCCAGGGATGTGGTGAAGCAGGGCTTGAAGGAACCTCAACTCACAGCGAGACAGTCCACAGATGAGGTTTTCCACGGGTAGCGTAGCCTGGAGATGGAGGCACAGGACAAGCAAGGCAGCCAGTTGTTCTGAAGATCCAAGAGCAAGAGAACAAGGCGGTGATTGCTGAGCCATTTGTATCTCTGATCTTTAATCAATCTCACTTGTTCATTGGCCATGTTGTCCAAACATCCCTATTTTCTTTGGCCACTGTTGGATAACAAAGCTACCTATCACATGCTCAGACCTGTCCAGCTTATATGGATTTATGTACAGGTAGTGGTGGGTTTGCCTTGGAATATTATTGTCAATTTTTAGCTTAATTATGTTTTTATGGGTACAAATTTTTGAACAAGTTCAGATATAAAGTACTTTATTTTACATACAGAAAACACAAGAAATCTAGGCTTCTGCTAGATAAATAAGTTTTGACTGAATCAGCAAGGGAGTAGAGGGAAACATATTATCCTGATAACACAGCATATTCATTTCAGATAGATGGGCCTTTGATAATAAGAAAGGGGAGGAAATTTGCTACATGGAATTATGGTGCTCACAAAGAATATAGAAAATACTGTGGCTGACCAGATGATGAACAAACAAATTCATCTTAAAAAAATACATCCACAGTGCTCCTTAAAAGGGAGAGGAGATATTTCATTTCATATCTGTGGGATATGCTATCAGGGCAGCACAATACCTAGAAAAGAATACCATGCATGGTCATGTAGAATATCAGCAAAATGAGGAGTGCCCTTGAAAAAATAAGCTGACAGCGTTTTTTTGTTTGTTTGTTTTGTTTTTTATACCTCAAACCAAAAGCAATACTGCATTCCTGGAGGGATTGCAGAGATCAGTGATCAGTGCCACCATCAAAGACTTGAAAGATGCAGGGGTGGTGATTCCTACCACATCTCAATTTAACTCAACCATTTGACCTGCAAAGAAGACAGATGGATCCTGGAGAATGACAGTGGATTATCATAAGGTCAACCAGGTGGTGACTCCAATTGCAGCTGCAGTTCCAAATGTGGTCTCATGGCTCGAGCAAATTAATACTTCTCCTGGTACTTGGTATGCAGCTATTGATCTGGTCAATGCCTTCTTATCAATACCAATTTCAAAGGATCACCAAAAGCAGTTTGCCTTCAGCTGGCAGGGGCAATAGTACACTTTCACAACTCTCCCCCACGGGTACATCAACTCTTCTGCCCTGTGCCATAATTTAGTCCAAAGGGACCTCGATCGCCTGTCTATTCCACAAAATGTCACACTAGTCCATTGTATTGATGACATTATGCTGATTGGATCCACTAAGGAGGATGTATCAAGGACTTTAGATTCATTAGTACAGCATCTGCGTACAAGAGGTTGGGAAATTAACCCAACAAAGATTCAAGCACCCTCAACCTCGGTAAAATTTCTAGGGGTCCAGTGGTGTGGAGCATGTCGAGATATTCCCACTAAAGTGAAGAACAAGCCATTGCATCTGGCTCCCCCAGATTTTGGAGGCAACATATCCCTCGCTTGGGTGTTCTACTTCGACCTTTTTATCAGGTGACATGAAAGGCCTCCAATTTTGAGTGGGGCCTGGAACAAGAAAAGGCTTTGCAACAGGCCCAGGCTGCTGTGCAAGCTGTTTTGCCACTGGGACTATATGATCCAACTGACCCGATGGTATAGAAGTGTCAGTTGTTGATAAAGATGCAGTGTGGAGTCTTAGGCAGACCACTATTGGTGAATCACAGTGTAGACCATTGGGATTTTGGAGTAAAGTCATGCTATCTTCTGCAGACAACTACTCCCCCTTTGAAAAACAGCTGTTGGCCTGTTCCTGGGCTTTGGTGGAGACTGAACGCCTCACCTTGGGCCACCAAATCACCATGAGGCCTGAACTACCCATCAAAGACTGAGTCATCAAGTTGGATGTGTGCAGCAACACTCCATTGTTAAATGGAAGTGGTACATATGAGATCGGGCCAGAGCAGGACCTGAAGGTACAAGTAAGCTGCATGAAGAAATGGCCCAAATGCCCACAGTCCCCACTCCAGTCACATTACCTTCTCTTTCCAAATCTGCACCTATGGCCTCCTGGGGAGTCCCTTATGATAATTTAACTGAGGAAGAGAAAAGTCATACTTGGTTCACGGATGGCTCTGCACGATATGCAGGTGCCACTTGTAAGCGGACAGCAGCAGCACTACAGCCCCTTTCTGGGATCTCCCTGAAAGATAGTGGTGAAGGAAAGTCTTCCCAACGGGCAGAAATTTGAGCAGTGCACCTGGCCATTCAGTTTGCCTACACGGAAAAGTGTACAGATGTGAGACTGTATACTGATTCATGGGCTGTGGCTAATAGCTTGGCTGGATGGTCAGGGACGTGGAAGGAACATGATTGGAAGATTGGTGACAAGGAGGTATGGGGAAGAGTTATGTGGGTGGATCTCTCTGAATGCGCCAAAAAAGTAAATGTAATTGTGTCTCATGTGAATGCTCATCAAAGGGTTACCTCTGAAGAGGAGGGCTTTAGCAATCATGTAGATAAGATGACACGCACTGTGGAGACTGGCCCTCCTCTTTCCTCTGCCACTCCTGTTATTGCCCAATGGAGCATGAACAAAGTGGACATGGTGGCAGGGATGGAGGTTATGCATGGGCACAGCCACATGGACTTCCACCCACCAAGACTGACTTGGCCACAGCCACTGCTGAGTGCCCTATTTGAGAGCAGCAGAAACCGAAGTTAAGTCCAAGGTACATAACTAACTCTCTCTCTCTCTCTCTCATTCTGTCTCTCTCTCCATATATATGATATGTGTGTATATACATGTACATATTTCTCTCTCCAAATAATATTTCTCTCTCCTAATATATGCATATATATGTAAAAACACCTAAAACTGAAGAAGAACGGTTGTGTTTGAATTATCATGCTGATGTAGAATACTGACAGTACCATGGATTGCCAAAAGGACAAACAAATGTATGTGTGTAGAAGTACAGTGTGGTTGTTACATAATCCATTGTCAATTTGAGAGAATTATGAGTGAAGGGGTGGAGTCTGGACTGTCAATATAATCATAGCGAATGAAGTCACTGTGTGGGCATGGTCTTCTCCTGAGAATTCTGGGAATTCTGTTTTCTCCTCCTTGGAGGCGTGTAATGGGTAGGTTTGTTGTGCCAATATGGCTCCAGAAGACTGGTGAGTCTGTTGTGACAGCACGACCAATGAACACATGGGATGAATTGAAGGGCATAGATAGGAAGGGCTCAGCGAGTCCCGCCCTCTCTCTTGCTTCCGGATCTTCAGACCAGAGAGCTGCCTTGTTTGTCCTGTGCCTCGACCTCCAAGCATCACTAACTGTGGGACAGCTAATCGTGGACTGTGGAGCTGTGAGTTGAGGTTCCTTCAAGCCCTACTTCGCCACACTCCTGGGATATACATCTCTTGAGCTGGGGACTGTTGGACTCTGTCATCTGGCTGACTGTTGGCGACCTGCTCTGCTGTTTGCTGCCTGTGACCAGATAACCTGAATTGCTCTACAGAGGACTACTCAGCGGTCCTCAAGACTTGAAGGACTGCCAGTCTTCTAGTTGCCTCATGAAAGTGAGTTGCACCAAGCAATCTGTACTGCTTTATAGATAGTTAACTATTTTTTTCTATCTTATATACCTTTCTCTATATATAAGTATATAAAAAGAATCACTAGTGTCCTGATTTTATTTCTCTAAGATAAGCTTCCCTGACACACCTTCCATTGTTTTCTATTGCAAATGACATTTGTTTTAATTTGACTCTCCTGCTGGAAATTTGGATTTGTGCTACTATAGTTTTAGATTTCCCGACCTGGAATTAGTTGAAGGAAAAGAGACTAAAATGACAGTGTATCAAAGCCAAGGGAAATGGTAAATTCATGACTTTCCAAGCCTCTGGGTTTTTTAAGGTATAGAAACATAATGATGATGATATTTCAATCTACTTTCTAAGATGGCTTGTACTTACTGAAATTTCCTCAAAAATATGATCATTTTATAGGGTCAATTTGAATGTCTTCTATTTTAAAATTTATATTAGTGTGATATTTCCTTTTGTTCATAGAGCAATGAAAAATATGTAAAGGAAAGGATATATCTTTACAAAACATTTTATTGTAACTATAGCTGTGACACCAATGACTTAAGAAAACTTATGAATTAATGTGTGCTGCACTGTGGTGTGGTTTATGCTGCTGTGATGCTTGGAAAGGCATCACTGGTGTGCCAGATGACACCAGGGTCACCTAAGTGAAGAGAGTCCAGTGGAAATTCCAGAGAACAGACTATAAAGAAGCAGTAAGCTGTCAGACTTCTGATGAATTAGGCACTGAAAATCTATGGACAGAACAAGAACATTGACAGATACTGAAAATCTCATGAAATAGAATAAAACAATCTCAGAATATTGCCAGAAAATTAGTCTCTAGTTCAGAAGAAACTCAACGTATGACTGGGGAAGAGCTGCCTTCTCAAAGAGTCAATCATACTGATGCGGATGGAGTAAAATCTGTGGGAGTAAAACCTTCAGGATCTTTATTTACCGATGGGACATGATTCAAAATGTGAAGAAACAGGTGAACAAATCAATTAATAATCATAACTTGGTTGTATGAAGTGTGAATCAAGGCAAATTGTGTGTTGCCAAAAGTGAAATGGGCTGCATAAAAATGGCCAATCTAGGCAGCAGTAAGATAAAATGGGCTGTTCTCTGCCATTTTGAATCTTGAAATCATATATGGTTTACGGTGGCAGCAATTCAAGAATTGAGAAGAGCGGCATTGAATCCTTCCTCCAAAAGGACATTTCAAGGTCTCTCTTGACGTGCAATGCTGTCTACAATATCGCATGTTCGCATTCGAGGAAGTCCAGTGAATACAGCTGCTTTCCAAATTTGTGCAACAAGCAACAAAGCTAGTGCTGCTAGCCTAAAATTGAGTAAATATGCAATCAAGTTTCACTGACAGTTATTGGTGCTTGTAAAATGAAAGCTGGAAAGAAGAGGAAGCAATAGCAGCAGTTGAAAAAACAAGCATGATAAATGAGAACTGTGAAACTGGTGATATATACGAAGTTGGAAGTGTCAAGATGGAATCTGGCAGCCCCAACACTTGTACCAAGAAAGTGTAAGTGAAAAACAAAATAAAACACCGCAATCCAGAGTACTTCCTCAATCAGGAAGGTAACCTTGCCCCTATCCAGTCTTACTCTGGAACCCCAGTGATCTGCGACCTGTTCCCAGGTTTGTCTGGGCCGCACCAGCACAATAATTTGGATGCAGCTATGACCATCAATCACTGATTACCATGTGTCCCCAGCTTGATCTCCTTGCCAGGCACTGGCCAGCTTCGCTTCTGCATCCCTCACAGCCACGCCTGGGGCACACAGACAATTATCCGCAGACTGCCCATACCACTGTGGGCTGCTCTCTTCTCCTGAGGCTCCCCTCCCCGATGTGGATCTGGATCCCTCCACCAGACGGGTCCCGCTCACCATCCAATGAGGCCCCAAAGCCATTCCGCCTGCAGATAGTGTAGTGACCTGAATCTTCGAGAACTCTCCCCATCTTCTCCAGACACCCACATACCCTGTCAGCAGAAATATTTCTCATGCCTGAAAGAGGCAGCCCTGGTCACTCCACGGCCCCTGTGGCCCAGCACCGCCCGATCTCTCATGTGTGCCGGGGTTACCCACACCATTGGCCCTGGCAGTTACCCACACTGATGCTCAGCATCTCCTCCCAATGTCAGTCATGATTTTCCTACTGTTGGCTAACACCCCCTCACACGGCAACAAGACACTCCTCACATTTGCCCAGAACCTTGACCCACAGCAACAAGGCTTCCCCCGTGGTAGCCTGGCACCTCCACTAGTGGGAGCAGGACTTTCCCTGCCTTTGCTTGGCACCCCTGGCCTTGGCAACAGCATTTCCCCCACCAATGCCCAACATCTCAAGCACAGATCTGCACTTGCTGCTTCCAACTGCCCTAGGAGGCCCATGGGACCTGCCCTCCTACTAGGCATCACCAGCTATCTAAAGAGAGTAAGACTGGAATGGGATAAAGAAGTTGTCCATTCCTCCAACACAGTTGGTTTTAGCAGCCTGTTGAAGCATTACTACCAGGCCCCCAATAAGAGAACCTGAAGTTTTGACTCCCTGGACAATGGTGCCAACCTCCTCCACAATGGCAGGCAGATAGCAGTCACCCAAAACGACCTCAATGAAAAAACAGGAGAAACAAAACACATTGTCAAAAGAAGTCCTGGATCTATTAACATGCATAAAACAAGCAGAAGTTGAGATATTATTGAAAGAAATCTTCAGACACCTATTTGAAGCCATAGACAATATGAGGGAAGCATTGAAGATGAAATGATAGTGGAGATAAAGGCCACACACCAAAGGGGAATACAGAAAAGGAGCTATGGGATGGGCACGAAATACCAGATGTGGAGCTATGGGATGAGCACCCAAGGAAAGGTAAGAGTTAAAGGACAAGGTAACAGTAAAAAACAAACTAACAAGCTTAGAGAACAGATTACAAGAAGCTGAGAACGTTATTGCTGACCTTGAAGATAACCAGGTAGACTGCCAACAAACTAGAAAGAGAGTCAAACAAGATAATCAAAGAATAATACCTGAGAATAATTTCGGATGCCATGAAGAGCGCATGGTACATATTCAAAGATAGAACACAACTGGAACACAATAGGACGTTCCTATGAATAGTAAAAATAAATAAATAATAAAAATTAGGACAGAAATATATGAGTGAGAAAACAAAAGAAAAAAATCAATGCAGCAAGAAGCTGGTTCTTTGAAAGGATTAATAGAATAAATAGACTGCTGGAAATCCTAAGGAAACAAAGAAAAGAACAAATATCAGTAGTCAGAATGAGGGATGAAACAGGAAATTTCAAACGATCATAATGAGACTGAAAGCCTAATTACACAGCACTATAAAGACTTGTACTCCAATTAATTCAGAAATTGGAAGACATGGACAAATACTGGAAAATAATCCATTTGTTAGCTATCCCAGATGGATGTCAAACAACTCAACATATCCATATCAATACAGGAAATAGATAAGTTTATCAAAGAAATAACAACTAAAATATCCCTCAGGCCAGATGGCTTCACAGCAGAATTCTACTAAATATTCAGGGAAGATCTGAGACCAATCCTACACAAACTCTTTCAGAGCATAGAAAAAGACTGCAAACTCCCAAACTATATCTATGAGGCTAACATAACACTGATACCTAAAGTGAGCAAGTATCCCACATGAATTGAAAACTACATCACTGAAAAATCCCTTAACTAAACACTGAAAACAAAGATTTATAAAACAATTATTCAACATGACCAAATTGGATTGATTCCAGGGATACAGGAAGGGTTCAGAATCTAAAAGTGCATCAGCATTATACAGCATATTCATAAGAAAACAGATAAAAACCATATAATAATAAAAGTAGATACAGGAAAAAACATTGAACAGCATCCAATACCAAAGCCTGTTAAGTCACTCAAGAAGATAGGACTGAAAGGAGAATTCCTCAATATAATACACTCTATATATGAAAAGTCAACTGCCTATGTGCTATTCAATGGGGAAAAGAAAGAAACAATCTCACTGAAAAATGGGACCAGACAAGCATGCCCTTAATCTCCATTACTATTTAACATCTTGCTGGAGATCCTACATAATGACATAAGGTAAAAGAGAGACATCAAAAGTATTCTTCTGGGGGTAAAAGAGGTGAAGCTATCATTATTCACAGATGATATGATTTTATATATAGAAAACACCTAAAGTTTTTATGAAGTTTTATGGAAATGGTAGAGGAATATGGCAAACATTGCAAGAAATCAGATCAACAGAGAAGTCTATCAGACTGCTATGGTCATTAAATGGGAAAGGAAATAAAAAGGGAGTATCTTTCACCATATACAAGCACAAATTGAAATATTAGGGAATACCTAGTCAAAATAACCTCAACAGATTTGTATGAGCAGAACTAGAGAACACTATTAAGAAAAACCTCAATAAACAGAAGGATATTGCATGTTTCTGGATCAGAAAATAATATGGTTAACATGGCAGCACTGCCTGAAGAACCATACAAGTCAAATGTCATCCCTATACAAATACCAACATCCTCCTCCAAAGAATCAGAAAAACTGACTACCAACTTCAAATGGAATGGGAACAAACCCAGAATTAGCAGCAAACTCCACAAAAAGCAGACAAAGTTGGAGAGCTAGCTTTACCTGACTTTAGCATCTACTATACAACTGCAAGGGTTAAAACCATGTGGTGCTGGTCTAATGACAGAAATTCAGACCAGTGGAAAATAACTGAAAATACAGAAATAAAATCACTAGAATGCAGACAACCTATCATTGATAAGAGCCCACAAAAGATCAGTGGAAAGCAGATGCCTCCTTCAACAAGTGATGCTGGGGAAAATAGATATCCACTTATAGGAAATTCAAGCAAGACCTTTCCCAATCTATGTACAATAATAAATTCAAGGTGGATAATGGGCTTCTAGATAAAACCCCAAACATTAGGGCCATCAATGAGGGAATTAGGACAAATCTAAGAATTTATTGCAGAATACATTGGGTATTGGAAATAGGGAAGGGCACAATCACAGAGGATGCACAAATTGATAAATGGGATGTACTGGAAATAAAACACGTTCTTAGACCAAAAGACTTCACCAAGAGGTAATAAGAGAGCTCACAGACTGGGAAAACATCTTTAGCAATGACTCATCAGACAAAGGTCTTATTATTAAAATCTATAATATTCTGCTAGTCTGCATTAAGAAACGAACAAGTAGTCCATTGAGGAGGTGGACAAAATACATGAACCAAAGTTTTACAGGGGTGGAAACCCAAATGGCCAACAAACACAAGAGGAAATGTTTCTGATCATTATCCAGAAGGGAAATTCTAACAGCTATGCGATATCAGCTAACACCCTCAAAGACACCCCAACTCAAAAATCAGAAAGCAAGGAATATTGGAAGGGCTGTGGTGAGATAGAAACTCTCATCCCCTACCAGTGGTCCTGTAGGTATGTACAACCATTATGGAAATTTATTTGGTGATACCTGAAATGAATGAAAATCAAGCTACCACATGACCTACCAATCCCCCTACTTGGCATATGCCCCAAAGAATTAAGAAACCAATCATGGCCAGATATCTACACTCCAATGTTCATCACAGCACAGTTTACAATTGCAAAGAATTTGAGACAGATTAAATTTTCCTCGGCTGACAAATGGATTAAAAACCACTAGTAGATACATATGATGGCGTACTCTGCATCCCTGAAAAGCAGTAATGAAAGCAAAAAGCACCTCGACACATGGGAAGATATGATAGAATTAGTTCTCTGGAGAAACAAAACCAGGAAACTTGAAGATTTTATAGATAGATACAGCAAGAAGGAATATAGCAGCTAGTAAGTCCACACAACAGTACAGAGGGTTCAGTTCAACTCAATCCTTGAAACAGTTAATATACCAGATGTCCTTCAGCTCATGAGGGCTAGTGGGTCCTAGGTCAAGGAAGTAGACAGCTAAGTCTTCAGTAGAGCGATGCAGACAGTCCATTCCAGGCAGGAAATAGCAGGGCAGGTAACAAACAGTCAGGTAGATGACAGGATCTGACCATGCCATACTCACGGAATGCATACACCAGTATCATGGTGAAGCAGGTCCCAAAGGAACCTCAAGCTCTAGAGACATACTCCAAGGGTTGGGTGTCCCACTGGTAGTGCAGATTGCAAGTTTAGTCAGAGAACTAGCTATGGCAACCACACACTGGTCTGATCACTAGAGAGCAAGAGAGAGGAAGAGAGATGGGGCTTGCTGATCCATTTATCTCTTTGCCCTTCAATCAAATGGTGACCTTATTAATTCCATATGTTCTTATTAGTCAGGTTGACACAATATTCCTATCTATCACAGAAGACTTGGATGAAATTATGCTACGCAAAGCAAGTCAAGCACAATAGAATAAGTACAGCATGAGCCCACTAAGGTAAGCTTCAAAAGTACAAGGAGGATAGGAGAAAAGTCACCAAATGTATAAATTCAGAGTGAGGACAAGGCAGGGATCAGATCCAACCCAGAAATGCATAAGGTAGACAAGTAAAATAGGCAAATGGGGCACGAGGGTACATGGATAGTGAGAAAACAGGGCACTCACATATACAGGGTGAGAGTATTGTTCATATCTCCAAAGAATGGTGAGAAAGAATCCAGACTTCAACTTGGAACATCAAGCCTCAAAGGTAACATACTAGCACAAAACAGCAAGCTAACAGAAAGGTCTTGACCCCAGTTCCAACTACATAGACACCATCCTTAGAAGAATGTACTACAGAAAACAGCACTGAAGAGATAGCCCAGGGAGAGTGCCAGGTCTGCCCAGACCACACAGGGAAAAGAGGGAAAGAGAGCACATGAGGATAATATTCCTGCTCAGAGCAGCTAATGCACAGAGAGGGTGAAGTGTCTGGCCCCACTATGAGACATTGCACCCCCTCGATGAACCAGAGAGGTCAGCACTGAAGACACAGAGTGGGAACTTACCTGATCTGACTCCCCACCCCCCAACACCCACAACACACACTGAAGCAAAACATGAACAGAGTTCAGCAAAAGAACAAGGGGATCAAAACAATGAAGTACCCAAGGGACTCTTCAAACAGATCTTGCAATTGGTAAGTAGAGAATGATGGCACTTCTGACTAGATTGGGAAACATTGAGAAGGGTTAGCAGACAGACCTGAAGCTATTTCTTTGGTTGGTATTGGGTATGTTCTCTTTTTTATTATTTTTTCTTTTTCTTTTTCTCATGTCTATTTACTTAAGGTAGGTAGGATAACTGAGCATGGGGAGAAAGCAACAGAGTCATTGGCTCTGGGGGGACTTGGGAGTGAAGGAGGTGGGGGAAAGAATTGAGGGTTCCAACAACTCCAGGGACAAGAGAACAATAAGAGGTCTAAAATTAATTATGAAGAGGGCATAGAATGTCTGATGGGGTTGGATCAGGTGCCATGTAGCTGAAAGAAAGTACTGAAAGCTGAATGCAGGTTGAACATGATAGTGGAACAGGAGGAAAGGAAAAAGAATTAGAGGAAAGAACTAGGAGAAAAAAGACACTGATAGAGGCATAAATTTAGACATGCATATATGTAAATGCATTAACATAAAATGATAGGAGTATAAGTCTATATTTAAAGGTTAATCAACAAGGTACCAGATGGGCATTGGGTCTCTACTCAATTACTACCTCAGAGCAAGAACACTTTGTTCTAATAACCTGGAATTCTGTGATGCTCACTATCCCAAGATAATCACTGAAAACAAAACAGGTGTATAAGCAAATGTGAAGAAAGCTGATGGTTCCCAGCTATTGAAAGATACAGCACCTAGGGTTTTAAAGGCTTGAAGCTAAACAAGCAGTCATCTAGCATGAAAACATCAAAATCCACATAGAAGAAACACACCATCCTATGTGCTCACGAGGTGTCGAAAAAATAAAGTATCAGGCTCCAGAAGACCCAAACAAACAAATATATAGGGATAGGAATAGAGAGCAAAAGACCATGTATAGAAAATTGAACATTCCCTCACAGAAGGGTCATGAGGAAAGAACAAGACAGGGGGTCCAACATAGCACTGATAGAACTCACAACATTCCTCTAGTTCTTAAGTTTTTCCCACCCACTCATTCACTATCATAACCCCACTTCTACCTTACATATCTAGTTAGACTGGGACATGTACAGTAGTATAGCTAAGAGCTCTCAACCCATGGAATCCAGGACAGATAAATCCCTCAGGAACAGCAATGGGAATGATGATATCATGAGGGTATGGGGAGGGTGCAAGGAGAAGGGGGGGAGATGGAGAACTAACTACAATGATATATAACTCCCTACCCTCCTCCACAGGGAGATCAACAACAGTAATATTGAAAAGGAAGAAAGCAGGTAGTGTAAGATATGAAAATAATATTAATTTATAATTTAATAGGGCCCCATGAGGGTGAAAGGGTGGGGTAGAGAGGGGGAAATAGAGGAGCTGATACCAAGGACTTAAGCAGAAAGAAAATATTTTTAAATTGATGATGGCATCGTACATATAAATATGCTTAGTGCAATTGATGTATTGCTCGTTAAAAGAGCTCCAAGTAAAAAGATTTATAAATAAATACATTTTTAAAAATACTTTTTCTCAACAATATGAAAGGCAACTATATACATGCATTTCTGAAGTTGGTATACACAGAAATCAAGTTGACTATATCTCCTGGAAAAGTTCATGGAGAAGCTCCATATCCGCAGGTAAAGCCCAGCCAAGACTGACTGTAGAACAGATTAATTGCTCTTATACAAGTTCCAGTTGACAGTGAAGAAAATTGGAATAAGTCCATTAGAGCAAACATGTTTTTCTTGATCCTATCCCATCTGAATTTTGAGACAATCTCAAGAACAGATTTGGCACACTGAATACTAATGGCAGAAGACTGGATGATCTGTGGGATGACATAAAGAAGGTCACATGGAAAGCAGATAAGTGAACATTAAAAGACGGAAAAATAGGAAAAAATCACTGTGGGTGTCAAAAGAAAAGCCCCTGAAAAATGCTCTCCATCCTAGAATAGCTAAGGAAAATGGAAGCAATGAGGTAATCAAAGAGCTGAACAGAAAACTTCAAAGAACAGTTAGAAAAGATAATATAATGTAAAAGTATAAAAGTGTAATATCATAATAAAATATATAAGTGTCCTGGTTATTCATCGAGTGGTTAACTATAAAGTCAGCAAAACCACCAGTTGCCCTTTTGGAGAAAGTTGAAGTTTTCTACTCCCATAATGTTTTGCAGTGTCAGAAACACATAGGACCGGCTGATCCCGGTACTGAAGGGTTGCTGTGAATTAGAATGTATTCAAGGTTGGTGAACTCGGGCTTTCTTACAAGACTAAGAGTGAGAAAGGAAAAATGAAGAACAAGTTTAGCAGATCCTAAACCAAAAGATCTGAAGCAAAAATGTCTCAATGTGTCATACTGAAAGATGCTAGGGGCAAAATATTGAAAGTTGCAGGAAGCATCAAAAGAAGATGGAAAGAATATACAGTCACTGTACAATAAATAACATTCCACTATAATAGGAAGCAGCATATGAGCAAGAAGTCAATACCATCAAAAGAAAAAGTTCAAGCTGCAGAGAAGCATTGACTAAAATCCAGGCACCAGAAATTGCTGGTATACCAATTGAAATAGTTCAAGCTGGTTAGGCACTGGAAACAGTTTCAGAAGATAACTACTTGGCCAATCAAGTGGAAAGGCTTCATCTTTGTAATCATTCCAAAGAAAGATGACCTTATAAAATGTTCAAACTATAGAATAATAGCATGCTAGTAAAATTTTTCTGAAAATAATCCAACAGTGGCTGTAACATTACACTGACAGAAGACCAGGCAAAATTCAGGAGAAGGTGAGGAACATTGCTAAAGTAAAATGGATCTTGGCTGAAAACAGAATGCCAGTGAGATGCTTACTTGCCTTTTATTGACTATGCCAAAGCATTCAAGTATGTGGATTTTAACCAACTATGTCTAGTTCTGAGAATTGGAATCTCATAAAAATAGACTTTTCCCACCTGGAACTTCTACGTAGATCCAGAGGCAAGTGTGGGAATTGTGGGAACAAGGGAGCACTGCATGACTTAAAATCAGAAAAGATGTATTTCATCATCTATCACCCTACTCCTTCCATCTGCATGCGAAACACATATTTGCAGCAGCTGCATTATGTGAAGAATAATGTTGCATCAAGATTGGAGTAAGGCTTATTGGCAGGGACCACATGTACATGATACAACCTTGCTTGCAGAAAGCTTGAATAATTTGAAGCATTGCTCATGAAGGTCAAGGAATGTAGCTTTCAGTATGGATTACAACTCAATGTAAAGAAGACTGAAATCTTTGCAACTGAACCAATATATAAGATCATGGTAAAAGGAGAAAAGTGTGAAGATCTCAAGGATTTTATTTTGCCTAGCTCCACAATCATTGCTCATGGAAGCAGTAGTCAAGAAATCAAAAGATGGCATATATTGGAAGACCTGCTGTAAAAAAAACCCTTTAAAAGTTTAGAAATGCAGCCTGGTGGGCTTCTTTCCTGTGAGCATTGTTGCTTCTGAGCTAGATGGCCACTTGTTTACCTTCAAATCTTTAAGAGCCCAGACACTATATCTTTTGCTAGTCAGACACGCTCATCTTTCTTCACCACTTTTGCTTATGCACCGATTGTCTTCAGTGATCATTTCAGGAAGGTGAACACATAAGGATATGATTTTTTGTTCTTTGATGCCTGATATATGATTTCTTCGATACCTCGTGATCACAAAGACTGATATTATTCTTCCATGTGGGCTTTGTTGCTTCTGAGCTAGATGACTGCTTGCTTACCTTCAAGCCTTTAAGTTCACTAAGGGTTGATAGGATCAGGTATCAGGCATTAAAGAAAAAATCATATTATTGTAAGTGAGGAGAAGTGCAAAGGGCAAACCCAAAGCCCACCTGTAGGCAACTGGACATCCCCTTACAAAAGGTTCACTGGGGCAAAATGAGCCAGTCAGGGTGCAGTGTAGCAACATAACAACATACATCTATCCTCTAGTTCCTAATGCTTACACTGTGCCCCCCCTACATGATTCCAATTCTACCTTACAAATATGGCAAGAGCAGAGGACATACACTGGTACAGATAGGAACTGGAAATACAGGAAATCCAGGACAGATGATCCCTTCAATACCAGTGCTAAGAGTGATAATACCAAGAGAGTAGAGGGAGGGTGGGATACAAAGGGAGAACCAAATACAAGAATCTACATGTAACCTCATCCCTGGAGGGTGGACAACAGAAAAGTGGGTGAAAGGAGATATCAGACAGTGGAAGATATGATAAAATAATATAAATTATCGGTGGTTCATGAGGGAGGAAGGATCAGGGAGGGAGGGGAAATAAAGAGTTGATATCAAGGGTTCAAGTAGAAAGCAAATGTTTTGAGATTATGACAGTAACAAATGTACAAATATGCTTGACACAATGAATGGATATATGGAAGTTATTAAGAGTTGCATGAGCCCCCAATAAAATTATTATTTTTTAAAGTTTTGGAATGCAAGGATATTACTTTGAGGATGAAGGAAGGTCTGTCCTGAGCCAAGGTATTTTAAGTCACCTAATATTCATGTGAAATTTGGATATTGAATAAAGAAAATAGAAGAAAAATCTATGCATTTGAATTATGAAATCATGATACCAGCAAAGAATATTGACAGTACATTGCCAAAAGAACAAAGGATACATCTGACCAGGAAAATTTCTCAGGTAAACATCTGTGGATTTTCTAAGACTTCAAATCATTTTATTTACATATGCAATATTCACGGAGCCATAGAAATGATACGTTTGTATTTTGGAGACAATTTTAACCTTGATATCACTAGCACGCAATATTTATAAGATAAAATAAATTGGCAAATTCTGATGATAGATATGGAACAAAATATAATGCTTTATCAATCCAAACAGAAGATTAAAAAAATATATAACCAGTCAGAGTTTGTGCTCATTCTGAATAAATGAATTAAAATAGGACATCTTATAAATTTCTGCGAATCTTACACAGATAATGTAATTATTTTGAAACAATTGAACAAAATCATTTGCTAAGTCATCAGGGAAAACCTTTGAGAAATGATAACTAGAAAACCACTTTAAACATGATCAAGTAATATTTACAATCAGCTGAAAAAAATTTTCCTGCTAGAATCTTAGAAACTTTTTCTTCAAAAATAAGTACAAGCATTCTATTTGGTGCACTAGTCCTGTTAGAAAGAAACCCCCATGCAAGAGTAAGCTATGTAAGTCCTAGAAAGAAAAGCACAGAACTACCAATATGTTCTGACAATATCATTCTACTCTCAAGGCAAAATCATCCAACCCACCAAGTGCACTGCCCAAAGACTCTGGAGCTCTCCTGTATTTGCTGTTCCTCGGTGCCATCCACTTGGTTCTGATCCCTAGCGATCCTATGCCCAAGAGAACAAAATAACAGCAGCCAGACCCTGTGCTGTGCTTCAAATTGTTCCTGTACCTGAGCTCACTGTTGCAGCCACAGTGCCCATCCAGCTCCTTGCAGGTCTCTGTCTTTTGAAACCCTGTCCCACCCCTGAAACAAGCATGATACCCTTCTCCAGAGACTGGTCTTAGCAGACAATATGTCCAAAGTATTTAAGAGGGAACCTGGCCATCCTTGTCTGTAAGAAGAGAATCTTGGCACTCTGATTGCCCTCCTTCCTAGATGGATCAGTTTGACCTTTTAGTCCTCCATGGTATTTTCAATATCCTTCCCCAGTTCTGCAATCCAAATGTATCTCTTTCTCTTCCATCTTCCTTATTCAACAAAGCAGCATTTGGGTTCAGAGGAAGTAACCAGGAAAATCCTCATATGTAATTTGGCATCCTCGTCCAACGCATAGCTATTCGACATAGAGTTTCCAAGTCTGCATATATTCCTGGAAGCAGTCAGCCTCATCTTTGTCCTAGGAGAAGCTGGTGGGTTTGAATTGCCCACCTTGTATTCAGTGTCCCAATTTTTTTTTGTGTGTCAAAATATACTTACACAAAATAAAGAACAACGAATCTCAGGAAGGTAGACAAAAAGTAACTTTATGCATTTCTTGGGAGCTTGGTGACACCTGAGCAGGGTCGCCCCACAGGAGGAGGTGGAGCTAGGAGGCTTTGCATCCAAACAGAGTCTGGGCAGCAGTTTCCTAATTCTTACCAGACAGTGGCATCAAGTTTCCACTAATAAATAATCTAAAGACTAGTATTAAAATCAATATAATGTACAAATTTATATGAGAGTGCTTCAAAAAGTTAATGAAAATGGAATTAAAAATAATGAAAATTTTGTGCAAAAATTCTGAAAGCTCTTCACATTTTAAGATGCCAATACTTATTAGTGTAACAAATGTTAAGGTACATAGTAAGGTGGGACATGTCTACGTCTTACATGAAGTAGAGGTCACATCTGACCTCCTCTGGCTACACTTGTGTGATGTTTCAAAAAGGGCTATCTGATATAGCAAATAACTCTGTACTCATAATGACTTGAATATAGTTTGCATGATCTCAAATGTCAGGGAAATGTGTTTTATGATTGAATTAAAAAATCATATGCACTCTGGAACAGAAATAAGTGATTTCAAAAACATATTAAAATCATTTGTATCTTTTTAACTACATTCATTTATCAGATACCGCATTCTCATTTATAGAGATGTTGACATTGCATTTTGTCTTGCAATCATGCAAGTGACTTATCAGAGTTGCTTCATTTCTTCTTTTCCCTATGTTCTTTCTGAGCATACCACTATAGTGAGAAATGTATTATTCACAAAACTCTAAACACAGTCAAGTTTAAGGCAAGGCAGTCCGAAACATTCTCCCCATACTTAATATGGTGTTATACCCTAAATAGTTTCAGTTTTCAATTTTCCCTCACAAGTGCTAAATAGCGCCATTTCTCAAAGCCTAATGCATTTCATTGTATGCCACCTGTGACTCAATTTCTCCTTCTTCAAAAACTGCTGGTCTACTTAAATTCCAATATCTTTGCAACTGCTTGATGTTTTCTTCATACGCACTATCATTTTAAGCTCTCGGTTTCAACATGAGGAGGTAATATGCATTAGTCAGAAATACAAGGGGGTCCCCCTGAACACTCTGAATTGCAGAGCAATCGGCAGAGCAGAGCTTTTATAGTTTGCAATTTTCCCACTAGGCAAGGATCAAGCAGCTCACTCTGAGTTAGGGCACTCAGTGTCTTTGCCTGAGAAAGTTTTCTCTGGTCACAGTGAATTTTCTTCGTAAAAGCAGTTAAGCTCAAACCTCATTTGGTGTGATGGCTAGTTTAAGAGAACTGTTTTCTGCTTCAGAAAAAATGCCACAGAGACTGTTGAAATGTGGAACATAGCTTAAATGACAACCCTTCGGTAAAACCTTTAGCATGTGAGAGAGTTCATCATTTAAAAAAAAAAAGGTAAAATGCTTATTGACGTCACACCTTATCCTGGATGTGTGTCAACTTGGTCAACTGACCAAAGTGTTGACTTGTAGTGCACTTGGAGTTCATTCGCCAGGTCAGATTGTAATCAAAATTTCAATATAGAGGTCTGAAAAGATGCGTTACTGTGTATGTCCAAAAAGGCCTGATTTGTGGCAGACAGAAGCAGGGATTTTCCACCACGACAATGCAGCTGCTCACGCAGGCATGCCGCTGCACCAGTTTTGGGCAAAAAGACAGCATACCTCCCTTGTGCCATGGACCTTGCACATCTGAACTCACTCTGTGTGACTTCTTTTTGTTTTTGCAAATGGAGATATGAAAGGGCAGTGACTTGATGATGTAAAAGAGTTGAAGAAAAATTAAAGGTGGTGTTGACAGCCATTGAAAGAGATGAGTTGAAGAATGCTTACAAGAATAAAATCACAGATTTGAAAAATGTGTTAAATGTAATAGAGAATACTTTGAAGGTAATAAGGTTGTTTTGTGAAACAAAAACACACATTTAGATACATTACTTTTTGGGGGAAAACTTTCATGGGTGGTATCTTATTGACAAGCTCAACAGAGACAGCCTGATCATTACCACCAAAGCCCCGGAGCTGGAGAGGTCACCGTAAGCGCTGAGATGCTTCACCACTGGACTGGCATGAGATCCTTTCTCAATATGCAATTGCTCTTGTATATAAAGCTCTTTCTTGTACATACATGAATGTCTGTAACTTTTTTCTGTAGTCTACCGATATGCCACCTCTGCCATAACATTTGCTATGCTGTAATTTGGCTTTAAATTCTGCTTTATCATCTTTGGGTTTCATTTATCAGCTATATAAAGTGAAGAGGTTCTAGAAAATAATATTTTATAACTTTATAAATCTAAAATACCTAAAGACCTTCTATCTAAAGTCCTTCTATGATAAACTATTTCCCTATAATTCTTGTGTTTTCAATTTAATTAAGGAAAACAATACAAAAGGAACACTCAGAAACTGGGACAGCTAAAATTTTCACATTTTTACTCTACCATAAAAAAGTGATAAAAAATGTAGCTCACCAGTGACTGGAGTTATCATTCCATATATTCTAATGTATCTTTTTACAAACTTTACCTTATATTAAATATTATCTTCACAAATTTGTTTATAACCCTAATAAAACATTTTCTCCTCTTTTTTTTGGTTTTTGTTTTTTGGGCATCACTGCTCTCTGGTGGTGGGAGTAGGAGCATTTTCTCCTCTTTATCTACCACATTATTCCTATTAAATATATAAGAATAGTCTTAATGAAGAGGATACATACCTAATGAAATGAAAATTAAAGAAGTGAGTGAAAAGTTTAGATAATCTAACAAATTACCTCAAGAACTTTGCTAACCATCAGTTGTTTGAATAGTTTGAGGGCCAGCAATGATGAAAATTATAACAGAATTCCCAGACTAAAACCAGACAAGCAAAAAGATAGTGAGAATCTACTTCTGAAATATTTCTCTGAGAAACATATGAACGGCAGGAAAATCTTGTCTGATATAGTGACAGAAATCAACTCCTCGGGATGGAGGGCAGTCATAATACAATTGGGGAGGAATTGCTCCCTCAATGTTGAGCAGACTTTAAAGACATGGATTGAGCTAAAATTTGGGGGAGGGGTCTTCACTGCTGATGAAGAATGATTCAGGTTAAGAAGAAAAAGCAGTAAACACCCATTAGTAAATAGAACACCAAATATAAGAAGATATATAAGAATAGATCTTGAAAAACCAGAAGCTATAAAAACTGAAGTGGAATGCATAAATATATGTATACTAGGCATTACTGAGCTGAATTAGTCTTATGTTGACCATTTAGATTCAAGAAAATATATAATTCACTATGCCAGGAAGGATAAATTCCAGAGCAATTTGTCACATTTATCATCTGAAAGATCATTTAAAGAATGGTCTATCTTGAATTACAATGTGTCTGTGATAAAAATATATAAAAATATTATATATATATATATATATATATATATACATCACATTACAAGAAGGATAAACTAGCACATATTACGCTGGATTATTTTTCTTCACAAGGTCCTTTGAAAGTTTTAAAGAGTAAAGATTTAATTTGAGGCCTAATATCCACGTGACCCAATCATGGTATTTTCAATTTCTTTATATGCATGTAAGCATTCAGATATAATAAGGAAGAGCAGAGAAGAAGTAATGCATTTGAATTGAAATGTTAGTGAATATTGACTGCACTATGACTATCAGAAGAACAAACAAATCTGGAAGACAGACAATGAAGAAATGATGCCGGGGAGAATTCATTCCACGTGCTTTGGGCTTGATAATAGGAAATTTGCATCATGCTTCGTAGAATTTCATTAAAAAAGAGGAAGTCCCTCAGCTAAAGTAATCAGCACAGACTGTAATAACAGGCTCATACATAACGAGTGTGACACAGAACCCAGTAGTTTTCTGTTACACATGGAGGGGCTATAATCCAGAAGTAACTTGAAAGCACCTAGTATTAATAAGAAAAACAAGACAGGGTAAAACTGCAGAACAGGATTTCCTAGGCTGTAATCTTACCAGGGGTTGTTTGCCAAGCCTTTTCTCCAATAGACTGGCAGGTGGAATCCTGGTGAGCAGTTGAGGATTGTTTTTCAACCAGAGCTTCTCAAATGCGATGCTGTGTGACTTACTCACTCTTTTATGAAAACAAATTACCACTTAACAAGGTTGCACTTTCCTCCATTACTTACCTTCGTAAATAATCATATGCCTTTTTAAACCTCTAATGTTTTATGTATTGCCTTCTTTCATTCTCTCGCTCGCTCACTCACTCTCCTTATTTAACAAGTTAAATCAAAGACTTTCACTTCCACTTACTGCGTCTACAAAAACCCGTGTGCTTAGATTGCTTCCCTTACATGATCCACATTATCCATTTGAAGTTTATTATTCTTTTTCATAAAATTAAATATTTATTTGGTCTCCCTCATCACCAGCTTTTAATTAGTCTTAGGTACATTGGTGTCTGGATGTTCAGTCTCTCTCATTACCCCTCTTTTACTAATGAGCTCCCAGTACAGTCTTAGTTGAATAAAGATCCCCCTCAAGTAGATTCCTCCAGACATTCCGATGGGTATGGGATTCTCTAATTTCTTTCTTTGTGGGAGGGGCATCACTGCCTCTAGTGGTCGTGGGCGCTACCCAGTGCTGCTTCTGGGTGGTTTTTTGTTTTTTAATAAGTTTCTACTTTCTAGTTATCTGAAGTATACTTTAACTATGGAAATATAAGTCATAATGGTAATGGATAACTAAGTTTGTTTATTTTTTTCAGATTTTTTTTAGTATGTGCAGTTTTTTTGGAGGGAGGCATCACTGTCCTCTGGTGGTTGTGGGAGCTACCCAGCTTTGCTTCCGGACAGCTGCTGCTGGATTTGGTGCTGCTGGCCACCAGGCCAATGGCACACAAGTCCCACACTCAACCACTATGTCACCAGGGCTCAGACCCAGATAGTTTTTTTAAAAAGTGTTTTCTGAACTCAAAATATATTAAAACCATCAAATGTTTCCTATTCACACAAATCATATGAGTGTCAGCATATTACTGAGCTCTTATAAGTTTTGTTTTTTTCAGACACAGATAACCAAGCCTGTCTTCAGAGGAACCTCTGAGCAGATTACACTATTAAACTTTCAGCATGTAGTCCAGTGTGTAACCTATTTCGCCACCCAGAGAGCTTGGTCTCTCATTACACAACTATTAATTTGTGGCGTCTATAAGTTAAAAATGCCCTCAAGTTGAGAGGAAACACAAGCTGAGAAGCACTGCTTCATTGAGTCTTCATGTTTAGCACAACTTTTGAAATAATATTTTGAGGTTGAAGTCCTCTTAAAGATCATAATGGTTACAAAGCCACAGGGGAATTCAGAAAATAGACATCAAACTTGGACGCAAGATGCTTGAGGTCCCGTCAAATCAGTGGAGGTAGTAATAAAGGTCAACAGACAGACCCTGGACTTTATATTTTTCTCCCTTCTCTGTCTTCATTCCTGTTTTGTTTTTCTAGTCAAGTTGTGTTTCTGTTAATTCTAGCTATATGAGAAGGGCATGATAAGCAACCCAAGGAGAAAGCATGAACATCGGTGGTTCTGGCAAGATTTGGGGGAAGAGAAGGTGGAAGAAAGGGAGTGGTGAGTAATGAAAGTCATAAAAAAGGGAACAACTTGGAATCTAAAGAGACTGAGGGCAGGGAGGGGTGGAAGCAACTGTAATTTAGCCAAGAGGTTCTACAGAGAGACAAACAAGAGGTAGGCATAATAGTGGGGCAGGAGAAAACTAAAAGAAAAGAATGAGAACTAGGAAGCAAAACTATTTAAAGAGGCACAAACATAGATATATACTTAGGTAAATATATTAGTACATAAAAATTGGAGTCTTGACTTTTGTACATATAATGTAAACAATACATTGAAGCAGTAGATGGACTTTGGTTCCCTACTCACCTTCTCTCTCAATACAAAAACAGTTGGTCCTAAAAATTTGTCATTAGGCAGTGCCCACCTTCCCAACATGATCAATGAAGACAAACTGGGTGCATGAGCAAACATGATGAAGAAAGTAGATGTCTGGCTATAAAAGGTATAGCTTCTCAGTACTTAAAATCTTGAAACCAAACAAGTAGTCATCTAGGATGTAACCCACAAAGCCCCCATGGAAGTAGCACACCATTTCATGTACATGAAGTGTCGATAGGGACAGGCATTAGAAGTTAAAAACTAACCAACCTCAGCAAGGTGAGGAAATGAGTTGAAGTAGAGACTCAGAGTCCTTCCATGGACAATTGGACATTCTATCAAAGAAAGGCCACATGGAAGGGAATGTACATCCAGGGAGTAGTATAGCACCAACAAAATACACTTCTCCCAGTCCTTAATCCTTTCTCCCACGCCATTAAGATCTCAGTCCTACCTCAAAAACCCAGCTAGTTCAGTGTACATGCATTGCTATAGACAAGAACTTTCAATTTATGGAATTCATGGTAGACAAACTGTTTAGAAACAGTAATGGCAAAGTGTAGTAACAATGAAATATGCAACTTTCCTCTAGTTCTTAAACGTTTCCTGTCTCCCATATCATGATCCGAGTTCTACCTTTCAAATCTAGTTAGACCAGAAGATGTGCACTGGTACAGCTAAGAACCAGAAACATGAGGAATCCAGAATAAATGATCCCTTTAGGACCAGGGTTCAGATTGCAATACTGGGAGGGTGGAGGGAAGGTGGAGTAGAAAGGCAGAACTGATAATAAGGATCTACATTTAATCTCCTCCCTGCGGTATGGTCAATAGGGGAGTGGGTGAAGGGCGACATCAGTCAGTGTGCGATATGACAAAACAGTAATAATTATCAAGGGTTGATGAGGAAGGGGGGAGTGGGGAGGAAGGGGAAAATGAGGAGCTAATACCAAGGACTTAAGTGGATAGAAAATGTTTTGAGAATGATGACAATGAATGCACAAATGTGCTTTGCCTACAATGGATGGATGGATGAATTGTGAGAAGAGTTGTATGAGTCCCCGATAAAATGATTTTAAAAACAAAGAAAGAAATAGTCATGGGAGTAATGAGTTCAGGAGATAGGGTATGGGAAGGAGGTGAGGAAACTGCTAACAATGAAGGCAAAATAACCCCCCTGAGGTGAAGAAATAGAAGGGTGAGATGTGTGTAGATATAATTACAGACTATATTCAGAGTTCAAGAGTATGGCAGGAAAGAGCAGAGAATGGAAAAGAGAGGAATTGATAGCAAGTGACGCAAGAAAGAAGATACCATTTTCAAATTGTTTATGGCAATATTTGCATACATCTGCTTAACATAATAGATGCATGAACTTATAATAAATGAAACATCCCCCAATAAATGATTTATTAATAATAAAAACGTAATGGTCTTAGAGCAGTCTGCAGCCGTCCTTTCGCTTCTTTCACAGACTGGCTCTGCTTTAAGGTTTCCAGTGTGACCATCTACAAGAGAAGCTCAATGGAATTCAGGATTTTCTTTTATATTAGTAATCTTGAAATTTGAGGACTCCTTTGAAGTTAGGTGAAATGTAGTCTTTTGCTGGAATTTTACTTCCTCTACTTAGTTGGCATTACTTGACAGGACTATTAGGAGGCTCATTTTTTTCTAAATATATAAAAAGATATATTAGCAATATTTATAGAGAAATTTTTTTCTTTGAAAAACAAAATTCATTAGAATTAATGAACAATTTGTTTTTGTTTTTCTTAAGGAAAGGACTGTTTCTTATGTTTACTAGAGTTCCAAATGTACTTTTAAAAATGTGAAAAGGACTAATTTCCTTGAATAGAGAAAAATGAAGGATACACATGAATTATCATTATAGACAGGATCACATCATGTTGAAGAAAATTTCTCAAAAATAAAATTCTTGATCCTAATAAGTGTCTAACTTCTCTGGGTTCTAAAGAATTCCTGGTTATCAAAGATTGCAGTTATTTTAAGGTAACACTCTATTGTCTTAATTTTATTTGCAAGTATATTATGAATTCATTAAACAATTTGTTTTAACAGTACAAAATGCCATGTCTTGAAGTTTCTATATCCATGGATATTATATTGACCATTTGACTTCCCTTATTTGATTAAGTTGCATTAAAAGAGAATAAAATGTCTCATTTGTTCATGTGACAATAGGAAGAAGACCATATCTGACCTCTTCTGTTTTCCTGTTGCCAGTGAGTAGTCAAATACACTTCTACTCTCCATCTTGCTCTGACACACAATTCCTGCTATGCCACATCACTTCTCTACTGGGTTCAGTAAACCTTTGCAATGGTAGCACAGAGCTCACAAAATAATGCTAATGATCAAGGGGCTTTATTAGGGAAGGTAACAAGTTTTCACAAGGCAGGATCAGAAAATGTTAAACATGCAATCATTGGTCCCCAGCAACACTTCTCAGCCAGCAACGAAGGCTCTCTCCAGTGTACAGCCCTCCAGCCACAGAGTCCCTTGATTCCTGCCTCTGTGTCTCAGGAAGCCAACAACGGCTTTGCCTCACCATCTCATGATCTCGGTCCTGCCCCCGTGCCATCTTATAGTCTCTTTGAAGCTGGCCTTGGCTTGAACAATGACCTCAAACATGATGCACTGGTGGCGATTTTTTCTTGATAATTCTGAGATTCTCTCTATCTGTGCTTCCAACATGGCTCTTATACACAGATAAGATGGAGTTATAATTTTTGTCTTCTACAAGATCATAGACCCAAGGAAACAGAGGGAGGTGACTAGGTTCACACTTGCAAAACTTACCAAGTCAATCCTGTCCATTAGCATAAGATGGAACCCCATCCAAAATGAAACTGTGGCTCAAAGTATCCAAAAACAAACCAAACTCACTCCCATCAAGGCATTTCTGAATCATCACTCACTCACTGCTGTGAGCAGAGTATTCATAATGACCCTGTAGGACAAGGTAGAAGAACCGCTGTGAGTTTCAGAGGTTGTCACTGTTAACAGGTATAGAAAGACATGTATTTCTATTTTCTGACTCACATTGATTTTGGATAGTGATTAGAATATACATATTACATCACATAAACAATTATGGCTAGAAGTTCCTTACTAAATAATTGATAATATTTCATATCCCTAGTTTATGGTGATCCACACAGCCAAATACATTTGAAGTCAATTAAACCAAATGATGTTCTCTGCTCTCAAACCCAAGCCAGATGGTATCAGCAATTATATCCTGTGTTTAAAGCTTTCTTCTGAATGCAGTTGGGATTTCTGACACTTCTTTATCTTTTTACATCTGCAGAAGTTGTTGAGTGATGTTCAGCAAAATTTTACTTAGAGGTGACATTAATGACATTGCTTAATAATTTTTGCATTCCACTGGATCATCTTTCTTTGTAATGGGCACGTGTCATTGGCATGTAGTTGGCAAGGGATCAGTCTTCCAACTTTCTTAGTATTCATGAGGGAGTACTTCCAGGGTTTTGCCAGCTTACTGAAACACTTCAATTGGTATTATGCTAACTAGCTTTCTTCTAGTGCCTTAACTGCAGCCTGGATTTATTCCTTCAATAGCAACAGCACTTGTTCATACACTGCTTATTCCATGGGTTGGTCTCATTGAGAAACATGGGAATTCCAGAACACTCCATTGTGTTCATACTTCACTGCATATGAATCAGCAGACAGATTGAATGGAACAGCAGAATACAACATGATTTAAGATTAGGAAATATGCAAACCCAAATTCTCACTACCAGATTAATAGAGGCATCATTATAAATGGAGACAAGAAAGAAGTTATTGCGCTGAAGGCCGGTGATGTAGTGGTTGAGTATGGGACTGTGGCCCACTGGTTTGGTGATTCAAATCTAGCAGCAGCTCTCCAAGAGCAAGTATGAGCCTCCCACTCCCACCAGAGGGCAGTGATGCCACACACACACCCCACCCAAAAAAAGAAAGACGTTGTCAAGGATTTGTTCTTGCTTCTATCCACAGCTCATGCTATGGAAGCAGCAATCAAGAGATAACCAAAGAATGCATTACTTTGGGTAAACTTGCTGCACAAAGCTATTTAAAAAGTTGACAAGCAAAGCTGTCACTTCGAGGACTAGGGTGCATCTGACTTAATCCATTGTATTTTCAATCACTAGATAACTAAATGGTGCTCTGGATGGTTATTTAAATACTGTGAATGCTAGAAAAACAAACAAATTTTTCTTCAAGATGTATTGCTAGAGAGAGGATGACAAAACTGCATCTCACATATTTTGAACCTGTTATCAAGAGACATCAGACCTTGCAAGAGAACATCATGGTTGGCAAAGTATAAGGACAATGAAAAAGAGAAGATCCTTTAGAAAAGTGACTGCAAAACTGGATTCAAACATAATAGGGTTGAGAATGGTATCTAACTTGGCAGTGTTTCTTATGCAGTCGAGAGGGTAGCTACAGTTGGAACCAAGTGGACAACACCTAACAGGGAATAATTTAATTCACTAAGCCTTGGGATCAATGTGAATTGGAATCAACTCCATGGCGCCTAACAGAAGCAACTTTCCTTTGTTACCTCAATGATTATGAAAATAAAGGAATTCAGGTGATATGTAGAGGTTAACTGGAAGGTTTGTTTTGCATGTGGAACCCCACCATAGATGAGGAAATAGGAATTAATTTTTTCTCTTCTTTATAGTTTAAATATTTATCCATTAAAAAAATTCAAATGAACTGCAGTTGAGTTAATTTTTACTTATACTGATCCAATAGGCCTAATATATGCCTTTTGGGCCTCCCAAGCTTAGGCATGGACCATAAAGACACACAACTTGGGTTTGTGTGGTAAGGATCAGTCATGTCTCATACACTCTTAGGCTTGCCTTCTCCATGTTTGGGCATACACATAAAGAGCCAGCAATGCTAAATGTGTATACACTAAGAATCTGCTAATGTGTATGGGGAAGAGACCAGTCAGGGAGGGGGGACATAAAAGCAAATGCACAACTTTAAGCCTCTCTCTTTTTGTTCCACCTACTCCCACCCCCTTAATTTGTCTCTCCACCCTTTCTGGACATGGCACATCTTCTCCCCCTTTTGATTCTTCCACCCCTACTTTCCTAGTCCCTCCACCTATCTCTCTATGAGACCCCCTAAGCTTTCTAGAGATGACATGTACTTGTACTATCTTGTTTTGGTCATTCTTCCTTTCCTGGTCTTGCCATCTGTTCCTCCACTTAGCCTTCCATGCTTTCTGGAGGGTGTTTGGCAAAGTTCTCCAGAGAAACAAAACCAGGACTCTCTCTCTCTCTCTCTCTCTCTCTCTCTCTCTCTGTGTGTGTGTGTGTGTGTATGTGTGTGTGTCCATGTAGCGAGAAGGAATACAACAGCTAATTCTTCCACATAGCGGAGTCGAGTGCTCAGTCCAACTAACATTCATAGACAGTTCATATATTGAAGGTCCTTTCTACCCCTGTTGGCAGCTAGTCCAAGGTCAAGGAAGGAGACAGCAAAGGAACTGGCAGGATGTACAACGTCAAAGGCAAGAGGAGCAGAGTCAGCCTACAGGCAGCAGACTTGGCAAGGTAGGCTAGCAACAGCAAGAAGATGTTGCGATATAGCAGCAGCCAGCAGCAGCATAGTGAAGCTGGTCATGATGGAGCATCAAAACAAAGAGGCACTGCGTGGCTTCACGATCAACTTTGATCCATGGATTGACTTGGCCCACAGTAGTGCAGCACGCAGTTGAGAAGGAGCAGCTAGTTCAGGCAGCAGCTTGCTGGTCTGATCACCAGGGAGAAAGAGAGAGAGGCTGTCTCCAATCAAGCTGCCATCTGATTGACAGACAAAATAAACTTCGCCCACACGTCTGTATGGGAGCCATGTTGTCACATAGAACTTAACTATCACACAGAGATCGTCCATTTTGTTCTATGAGAACATGCTATCAAAAGAGGTACTTTCATTCATCGAAGTTTACTTTGACTCACAATCCTTTTTCTGTTGAGTGAATTCTTTCTGTGTAGAGAAGCAAAAACTCACAAAAAAAATCCCAAACCTACCATATACATATTCATAGATATTTTTATCTAAGCCAAGTGTAGAACTAAATATGATAAAGTATTGTTTTCCATTCTAACTTACAGATGGATAGGAAAATAAAACCACAAGAATATCAAAAGTTAAAAGTACTTTAAGACAAACTGGAAATTTGGTTGCCTTTTCAAGGGAGAAAGCATGCTCAACAGATTATACATATATGCCTTTTTAAAACATAAAAGTGTGAGCTGTTTTGTACTCTGTTGACTATTATATTTTGAATCAAATATTTTACTGTGTATCAATAACTTGAACTCGATGTACTTTTAGAATACCCAGTAGATTCACCTCAGCGGGTAAAGTTTTTATACTCATTAACATATAGCTACAAAAGAAAAGTAAATTAGACCCAAAAGAAAGCACTTGAAAGAAATGATTGTTTTCATAAAAGTCTGTCCACATGGAATAGGGACGAAAATCTAGACAAATTATTATAGAAACTATTCAAGTTTGCATGCAAATATTAAATGGGAACAGCTGGTGGAGTGGAGAAATTACCATGCTTGATTGTTAATAGTCAAATTGTTATATAAACACGTTTCTTAATATGGGAAAGCAATTTTCTTAAATCAAATACTTCAATCAACCTTCAATGAAATTGTGTCATGTTACCAGCAGCAAATAGATTATTATTTTCTTCCATCTCCTGCTTAGTAGAGCAAGAGGAATTATTTTTCTTCTTAGCCATTATAAAGAATATAGTATAGAGGAGCCCTGGTAGTCTTTACAAGTCATGCTGCTAAACCTGTAAGATCAGTAGTTCGAAACCAGTAGTGTGTCCTCAGGATAAAGATGAGGCTTTCTGATTCCATAAAGAAGTGTGGTGTTAGACACACCCAGGCTTAGTGCTACTTTGGCCTGCAGAGTCCTTATGAAACAGCACTGACTCAAAACCAGTGAGGTTTAGAGTTTAGTATAAATGTAGTTAGAAAAGAAACATAGCACATTTATAAAATAATTACTTTTTGAACTCAAAATGAAAATATGAATTCAATAGACACAGGCCACCTGATGGACAAAGGATAAAGAAGGAGTTCACTTTTATCTAAGAAGGAATTAATTTTGTCTAACACATCCCTGTAGTAGAGATCTACAATAAGTTACCCAATTAAGCTCACTGTATATGACTGCAAAGAAAAAAATAACGTCCTCTTTATATTTTTATACTACAGTTTACTTTCAAAAGAGTGTCTTCAAAAGAAAATGTTTCTTTTCCCCAGTTATATTTTACTGGCCCTTCAGATCAAGGGTCTGCATGAACTCATACAGCTACAAAAGGGTATGTGTTACTTCCAATAGGACACCAGCTCCAGGCATCAGTGGAGAAGTGAAAAAATTACTTAATGTCTCTCTCTCTCTCTCTCTCTCTCTCTCTATATATATATATATATATATATATATATATATATATATATATATATATATATTTGTAACTCTCACCAAACAATTGAGTGGGATGATGCAAATAGGGTGTGTGGAACACCAATAGGAGGATCTGTCAGGTTAGAAACAGGGACAGAGATAATTCCTAGAAACATCCAGGAAAAGAGACACCAGTGCCTCATGTTGGAAATCCCTCTCTGAAGCACTAGAGACAACCATGCAGAGACTAGAGGTTGAGGACAGGTGACCGCCACACAAACACTATGAAACGATGAGGTGGAGCACTGGACTGGCATCCTGGTCCATGGAGACAGGTCAAGGGGCCATGTGGCTATGAGGCTGAGGACCGGATAGAAGACTTGAGAAAAGGTTTTGCTGTGTATCAATGGTTGCATTCTCACTGCTAGTGGATCCTGACTATGGTAACTTGTTCAGTTAACTAATAGATCCCATAGATTATGAGTTTCATCTGTGAATTCTGGGTAACCACGGGAAAGGATTATAGAGCCCAAAAGAAAAGTCAAGTCCTGTGGCAGGAGTAGTTGGTGTCAGAGTAAAGTGAAGAAGGATGTCTGACCTCTGTTTTGTAGTGTTGGCTTTGGGGTAGTCAGGTTAGTTAGATTTAGTCTCTGAGTTGATTTTCACATCAATCACATGATGAATTCCTTCACTTTGACATTGAAAGGAAAAGCATATTTTTCTGAAAGTGTATGTGGCAGTCATGTGCTTATGTCAATTTTATGATTGAAATGTAAGGCTGAGGTCTAAATCTGACGATAGCCATTGAGTAGCCAATGAGGCCTCTATGTGGGCATGACTTTCTCCTGAGACTCCTAGGAAATCTCGTGATATTTCCCCCGTGAAGATGAGAAGCTATCTTCCCCAGTTGTTGGAAGTTAGTTGGAGAAATGATGAATCACGGACAAGACAAGATGGCAGCGTCTGAGAAGCTGGAGGAGCCGGCGGAGAGACCACACAGCTTTGCCCTGATGGAGCCAGACCTCTGAAGCTGGGACGGACCCATGGAGACCTCTGCCAGCGATGAGTTACTTCTGCTGTTGACAGACCCTGAGCCCTGCAAGCGAGGAGCCATGGGGAGACCCCTGTCAATGCTGGGATTCTGCACCCACTGACCTGTGACTGTGTGAGTCGGAAGGAAACTTTATAGACTGATTTCAGGCATATGGGTTAATATCAGACTTATGACTTTGAACTGGACTGGGCTCAATGTCCTGTTCCTCTTGTATATAAACCTTTTCCTTACATCTACATGCATATCCTTAAATTTGTTCCTCTAGTCTACCTGGACTAGCACAGTGTACTTTTGAAATATATTTTACAAAAAGGACTTCAGAAACATTCCCATAAAAATCTGATATTTATTTGCAAATGAAATCAAGACATTGTGCCATTTCAATGTCTTCCCTAGAAATTAATTCACAGTTCCTTTTATTTCATTTTACAAACATGCTGACTCTCACATTCATGTTTACCAATTGTAATTCTCATGTTAATATTAATGGTCTTATTAGGGGCCTCTTCTAATAGGACTGCAAATAAACTGGCATCAATAAATGCTTCTTCTATTTTTTTAATTAAAATGAAAATGGTCCAAGGTAATGGATTGCACATAGTTTTCCATCCAATTTTTATTAAGTAACCAAAAAATTTTAAAAATAAATAAAAACCAGAAAAGCATTGTGTACAAAAAGCTGAATTTCTTTCCCAAGAATACATTAAAAGACATGGTTAGTGGTTCAAACACATTAATTGCTCCTCAGAGCCAAGATAAGGTATATTCCTATGAAAGATTAATAGCCTCTGAAACTATGTACAGCCAAACCAAACTCACTGCCATCATGTTGGTTCTGGCTCATGTCGACCCTAGAAATCAAAGTGAAACTCCCTGTGTGGGTTTTGGAGATTAACTCTTTATCAACATAGTGAGAGCCATCTTTCTCCTGAAAGCCTGCCGCTGACTTTGAAGGGAACAGTCCAACATTCAACCCAGTCGGCAACCAGCAGGGCTCTGAAGCCCTACACAGATCCATTGACAGTTTTAATGGACTCCATGACTGTGAGTTTGGTTTTGAAATTGTATGTACAAAAGCAAGATGGTAAACCTGAGAGAGACACATTTTGTCAGAAAAACTTGAGGGATTTTGTTAGGCAAACAGAGAATATGTTATATCAATGTGTTATTAAATAAGTGGATGATTGATTTGATTTATCCTCATTTGCTAATCCCCAGATTATGCTATCAGTCTAAGCCCTGATGAATAAGCAGTGAAAAATAAAATACATGCAATCCAGGAGTTTATAGTTTAATGTAGGGAAAAAGACCAAAATATATAACAGGAAAATTTAACATATTTACAATGGAGATGTGAGGTATAAATCAGAATAAGTAAAATAGTCATGTAACCTATAGATACTATGAATTTGAGGAAAAAAAGTAAACTAAAGCAAACAAAGAAGAAAATAAGGGCAATTGTAAAGTAAGCTATTAAATACATTAATGAAAGAAAACTCTAAAGTTCCTATCGTGGGACCTTGGTTAGTGTATTAAAGAAAATTAAGAGCAAAAGAACAAGTGTTCCTGGGTGAAAGAGAATCAGAGAAGGAAAAGGGGAGAAATAAGGCAAATTATGTGACATCAACATAAATTTTTATGTTTTTAACCAGAGCCAGACAGAGGTCCAAAGTGGAATTTAAATCAGGTGTGTTAAACTTTGTAATACAATTAAAAATAAACATTCTGGATATTTCATTTTAATGAATTCAATAGATTATGTGTGTAAATAGATAAAATTGGAAATATTTATAGTAATTCAAGTTGTAGCAAAAGATACTTGTTTTAGGATAATAGACATGGAATTAACCAGAAGTGGAAAAGTTGTAAATATATTTGAAAAGCAGAAACAAAGCATCAATGATGACTTCAAAGATTTTGGCGTGAACCAATAAAACTGTATTCTAAAAATTATAGTAAAGCTAGATTTTTCATACCAGTAGGAAAAATGAAAAACCATTAAATATATCAAAGAATATTGAATACACTCAAGTAGTCAAAGCCTGAGAAAAATATCAAAGTGCAAATTGGCATGATTTTGAATAATTAGATCTAATAAAATGTTTTGTTAGCAAGAAAAACATTGATATTTAGTTATTACTTATACACTTATATTCTTATAAATATATTTGAGAAAGTTATGTGTAACATGCATTTACAGAAATATGCACAATTATGTCTATTTTATTTGCCATTTCAATTTGTAATTACAATTCTGAAAAATTACTATACTTTCAGAAGATAGTATTTATTTTACTAAATTTAGTGTGTTTGAAATATTAAGAATATATAAAATTAGAGGTATAGATAAACATAAGAGAACAGTACTCTTTGCAATAACCCCCCCCCAAAATAAAATATCTCAGAATATGTCTTAACAGAGATACAAGCAATTTATACAAAGAAAATTCTGAAGCAATGCTATAAGAAACCATAAGACTAGGTACAAAAATGGAATAATGTTCCATGGTCGTGGATAATAGGACAAAATATAGCAAAAATGTCAATATTACCAAAGATACTTCAATGCAATTCCAATCCAAATCTTAATTCAATTCTTCAGAGAAACGCAAACTAATCACCAACTGTATGTGGAAAGGAAAGAAACCCAGAAAAAGTGAAACACTATGAAAATCCAAATGCAAAGTAGGAGGTTTTTCACTCCCAAATTTCAAAATCTATTACATAGCTATGTTAATCAAAGTAGCTTGGTATTGGTTCACTGATATAAGCATAGGTCAATTATTTAGAATTGGAAACCCACATATACAATCAAGTATCATCAAATACTTGATCTTTGATAAACAGCTAAGCAACATTAGTCCAACATAAGTCTTTTCAGTTTCAATAAATGACACTGGAAAAATGGATCTCTTTCAGCAAAAGAACCTAACACCATATACAAAAATGAACTCAAGATGACTTAAAGACCTATATATAAGCTCCAAATAACAATGACTGTCAATGAAACACTAAGAAAAAATGTAAGTACCTATAATGTAAGACAATAGACTACCAAACTTAATGAGAATATCCGTACAATAGAAGATACCATAGAGGACTGAAACCTTCTGAAATATAACATTTATGCATAAATGTTCACTGAAAAAAAATTAGCAATTATATGCCAGAAAAGGGATGGGTAACTTATAAGATCTACAGAAAGCTACAGCACCTTAATAAAAATAATCTAACCCAAAAATGGTCATAGGAAATGAATAGACAATTTACTGCAAATGACATCTAAACAGTCTACAAGCGTACGAAGAAGTGCTCCTGCTTATAAGCCATAGGGAAATGGAAATTAAAAGAATGATGAGATACCACCTCATACCAACAATCTTGGCAGAGAACACCCCCTCAAAAAAAAACCCAACAAAATAAATGCTGAAAATGATTTGGAGAGACTGAAATACTCATACATTGCTAGTGAGATCATAATTTCTATAATAGTAAAAATATAGAAACTCAGAAACATCCCCGATAGACATTGATAAGCAAATTCTGGTCATTGTAATTTTATGTGTCTTTAAAAATATTTTTTAAAATGTGTCTTGCCAAATATCTTAAGACATAGACAATGTTAGAGAATATTATGCTTGCAAATGTAGTCAATCTTATAAAGATGAATATTTTATAGTAGCATTTTTCTAAATGAAACAAAGAAAAAGAAAAATGAATTTGACACAAAAGATAATATTTTGTAAAATTTTTAATCATTTTTTGGGTGCTTGTACATTGCTTTTCATCATATATAGTTCAATACATAGTTACATATACTGTGCCAAGCACCCCCACTTGCCTGTCCTGGAGTTGCTGGATGGGTGGAGGGAAAGTGGGGTGGAGAGAGGAAGCCAGCTATGGGCATCTGCAGACTGTCTCCTATCCAAAGATCGGACGTAGGTATGAGTGGGCAGGGGGAGATGTTAGGCAGTGTAAGACATGACAAAATAATAATGACTGCAGAGTAATGAGGTTTGGGGGGGAGGGGGAAAGGGTTGGAGGGGGAGGGAAGGGGGGCTCATATCAAGGGCCCAAGGGGAAAAGCAGATGTTGGGAAAAATATAAGACTTTAAAGACTAAGTGTGGGGGGTGGGTGGGAAGTGGGTACATGGAAAGGACAGAACAATAAGGAGGGATGGTGGGAAAAGGAAGGAATCACATGTGGGCAGTTTAATGAACTTTTTAAAAATTAAGTGCAGCTAGAAGAAGAGAAGTTATTAGAGAAAGGAAAAGGTTGATATTTCACATATAAATACCAAGATTGAAAAGATAAGAGCATTAATCTCAGGAAAAAAAATAGGTACAAATACATTCGGTTGTTTTGGCAATGATTTCTTAGAAGTGAACTGAGAAAACTTGAACTCATAGAGGCACTATTGAATGGTCTATACACGTCTACAGACATGGACAGTCACTACTTTCTTTCATGGAACAGCTGCTTAGGTAAAAATATAAAGAAGACTTTATCAAATTTATGAATATTTTTGCTTCACTGCATCTGTCAAGGTAGTGGAAAAGACAATTCAGAGAATTGCTGACTCTATTTGGAAAAAAAAAAGATAAATAAATAAAAGAACCCCCAAAGTCACAGGCTTATTATTTCCACTCATAAATTATATACACCATGACCCTACAGGCCAAGATGGAACTGCTGCTGTGGGTCTCTGAGGCTGTAGCTCTTTATGGAGTACAAACCTTGCCTTTCTCCCTTCCAACATCTTGCTGGTAGTTACGTCGGGAGGACTTTGCTGTTAGCAGCCCAAAGCATAACTACAACACTACCAATCCTCCTTCATAGATGATAGGTGTATGCAAAAGGAGGAATAGAACATGGAATTTTGGGTCCTAAAAGCAATTTAGCACCCAACTATTATGTTAGGCTGGGTTGTCTACAAAAACAAATCCAGGAACTCTCTCTCTCTTTCATATATCTATATCTATATCTATATCTATATATGCTTTATATCTAGAAGTAGTCATATATTAAAAAAAGCATCTCAGGCTGACCAACTCAAGTCTGCAAATCCAATGTAAGCCAGGGCCCACTTCAGACCCACATAGCTCTATGCTGTTAATTAAAAAAGATGATGAGGAATGTAAGAAGATCACAAACCCGTGGGTGCAGAGTCACTTGGATCCAAGTCTGTAAGACACATGGCAGGACACCAGATTCTCTCATGATTGTGTGGCAGCTTTCTAGGAGGCAGGAAGGCAAAAGGGCAGAGAAAATAAAGAATTCTAATTTCTTCTTATGAGAAAGTCACACCTTCATGATTGTATCATCAGACAATGGTCTGCTTGGCATGTGGGACTCCATCTGTACAATTTCATAAAAATTCAAGTTGACATAAAATCATCTGTTACAGCAATTAACTGAAAATTTGGAGCTTTGCACTCATCCAGGGACACCTCAGAAGAGAATTCCCATAATCTATTTTTGAATAGTCATAGTCATTGAAAATAATTGTACTCTGAAGAGCATAGCATCACGAGTTAAAATGGAATACATATCATTTAATCCAGAAAATCAGTAAAGAACCCTTACAACTGAACAATAAGAGGCACACCCCCAATTAATAAATGGTCAAATAATATGAAGAGGTAATATGAAGATAAACACATGACCAATAAGCATATAGAATATTATCAATATTATTAATAGGAAAATTAAATAAAATAAATCAAATAAAAATTACTCAAATTTGATTTTTGTCAGTCCCAGGAATTAATAGACATTCACACTGGAGTTTCTATAATATAAAAGAGAGACAATAAAAAGAGGCCACAAAACAGACTTTAGTAAAATCTAAAGCATCACAATTACACAAAGAATTTTCTCTGACCACACAATATAAAATATTAAATCAACAATAGAAAGAGCAAGGAAAAGAGTAAAATATCTGTATCTGCCACAAGTATACACATGCTTACAGATATGCATACATATATATGAAGCAATTTCCATACATATATTTGCACATGCTGCAAATATATCAATACATGCAGGGTAAGTAAAACTGTATTGGTAATGCAGTATATATATATATTTAATACAAACAAAGCATGTTTAAATATATCTCTATGATTATTGGAGAGCTATAAAAAAGTACTCTCAGTAACTGATTTGTATTAATTTGTTGAAAGTTTCTTTTAAAACAGTTACTATTTTGTCATGGAAATAAATTCTGTGACAGTTCTACGATTTCCTGTCAACTTGAGTGAAGAGATGGAGCCTGTCAATAAGATCATAGTTAATGAGGCTTCTGTGTGGGCATGGTTTTATTCTGAGGATTCTGGGACCTCCAGTCTTCCTCCCTGGAAGGGGAACACACACACTCTCTCTGCTTCACATTCCTGTTGACAAGCCACATGGAGCTCTACAAACAGACCCAGAGCCCTGGAACTGTAGAAATCATATGGAGTCCCACACCAGCACTGAGATGCTTCCATGTCACTGAATCCATAAGACTTTTCACCCAGTGGCATGCTATCTTCCTGCATTAGGTGTCAATGCATGTGCTTTGTGAGTCTGTAGAGAAATTTGTAGACTGGTATCAGAATATTGCCTAATATTAGACTTATGGACTTGATCTGTACATTCCTTTGAGTGTCTATGAATTTGTTTATCTAGTCAACTAAGACTAACACAAAGTCAGAGCTTATATTTTTTTAAAAATCTCAAATGGGCTACTTCACAAAGTATTGAATGTGGTAGTTATATAATTTCTTGTCATCTTGAGACTTAAAGAGTGAAGAGTTAGAGTTTAGCCAACTTGATGTCCTCATTTTAAGGTGCTAAGGTGATAAATAGCTTGCTGGAGATATTTAGTTTAGTCTACCTGGACTACACATTATGGTACTTTAGGAATGGTGTACTAGAGAAACTAATCATAAAGATGGAGAGTTAATGTTTGTTTGATATCGGCCTCAAAATAGCTGGCAGAAATCCTGGCTCTGGCTTGTTGCTGTCAGAGGGAGGCCTACTCCCATATTTTGTATCAATAGACTAGTTTAGAAAAGGATTAAGATACATTTAGAAAAGGATAGAACTCAACTGTTTTAAGAATTGTGTTTAGGATCTGTCTGTACTTGTTTTATACTGTATTCTGATTATTGTTGTTGATATATTAATTGATAGAAATGATTAATGGGAAGTATGAAAAAAGAGACTTGCAAACCCACTTGCCTTGAGTTTAAAGTTTGATCTTTAAATGGGTTTAGAATATGCCTGCAAAGCAGACTCTGAAAACCTAAACCCACCCAGTGTTTTGATACCTTAGGATAGTGAAAGGTGAAAGTTAAAGACTTGCCTATGAGGCTGTTGAAAGAGAGGGGGTCGGAAAGGAACTCTTTGGATTTTTGTATTTTAACTAGTGATTTGTTTTGGTAGCTGGAAAAATATGGAACAATTTTTAGGATTGAATTTTAAAGCGAGCTTATGGGCAGGCTGAAATAGTTGTTAGGTGATCACCTAGATTCATTTGTTTAGTGGAAGTGGGAGAAAACCAGCAATAGAGAGACTGGTTGAGTCTGGCTACTTATACCCGTGGACCAAGTTCACAGGGATTAGTAGAGAAAATGAGAGAAGGCTGACTGGTCTGAAGTTCATGACCTAGCCGAAGGAGGCTAAAGTTGTGCAGAATTTGTGATGGGGAACAAGGTCTATAGGAAAGGCAGTCAATGGGCATCCTGGTGAGGAGGCTAAGTGAGGGAACCTACACTGAGTTGACCAGAACCTGATAAGATGAATAGAAGATATTTGAGCCAGGGTACTGGTGCATGTTGCTACTTACTTTATGGATGGTCTGTCCTGATTAACTTTGCTTACAGATGCGGACTTCACAAGGTTCCAACTGGAATGGAGATTCTTCATGCCAAAGAACTTAACTGTCTTCTCAGAGCCCTGGGTTAATGTAAATGGGCAATATAAAAATTGTATAACCAAAATGGGACTCATAAAGGCATGACACTTCAAACTAGATTATAGACTTTCATAGGTGAGAAATATATTCATAGGATTAAAAGATGAAAAGATAGTGTTACTTAATTGCAATTGTTAGACATAGAACCATGTGGTGCTGCTCAATGATAAAATATTATGCTAAAGTGAGACTTTGATATATATTGAATTTTATGCATTTTAGTTTTATCCTAATAGGTATAGATATGATTTTTTATTGTTTGCTTGAAATTATATATGACTAGGTTTGTGTGAAAGTGTCACATTGGCAAGAGGTGGTCTATGATAGTTACATAATCTGTTGTCAACTTGTGACTTAAGAATGAAGGCATGGAGTTCACCTATTGATCAGGTAACAGCTTAATGACCTCATTTGGAAGTGCTAAGGAAATAAATAGATTGCTGGAGATGGGACACACATAATCTCCCTATGAGACATTCTTGTTGACAGGAATTACACTAGGTCCCTGGAGTTGAAGAGCCATGTAAAGATCCCTGCCTCACTGAAATGCTTCTACTTTCACTGGATCCACAAAGCATTCCAACCTGTGGCCTGTGCTCTTCCTGAATTCTGTGTCATTGCAAGTATTACATGAAGAGTAATTTAAAGACTGGAATTAGATAGATGGGCTAATATTGAACTTATGGATTTGATCTGAACTGGGCTGGGATGTTTTCTTAATGTTCAATTACTCTCTCTATAAAGCTCTTTCCTATAGACATGAATGTCTATGAATTTGTTTCTATAATCTACCCAGAGTAGCACATTGAAGTAGTAAAATATATTGATAAAAATTCTGTCTTACATTAGACAACAGTTTTCAGATAGATTGAGTGTTTTAAGGAAGTTTAGGAATACTTCAAAAATAAGACAAGTTAGGGAATACTGTAAATCTTTATGAATGCACAAATTGGGGCTTGCCTCTAAATCTGATGAAAGCCATTCATAGAATTACCATTGATGTCATAGCTACTTAAATTTGGATCCCACATTGTTTATTGTGGAGTGAAAGGTGTTTGTTCCTCGGACAAACAGGACAGAACCCCTACCTTCCACATTTGAAGACCATGAAAGAATGATGATGGCTCAGCAGGGGCGCTGATGAAGCCTGTCTCTCTATTTGACTAAAGGTGCAGAAAGCGGCACTCTACAAGTTTTTCAGTTACTTTGTGTTCCCAGACTCATCCTTCCCTCCCATCTGTGAAAATTTGTCTGTGTCAATGCATCTTTGTAAATTTTCAGAGAATTGTGAATTGTCACATTCTGTAATTCTATCAGGAGTTATAGGCTATCAGCAAGAAAGGAATTTAAATCTACTTTTAATAAAGCACAAGGGTGGCTGAGCCCTGGCAGTGTAGTGGTTGTGTGTGGGACTGTGGACCCCGGGCTTGGGGGTTCAAATCCAGCAGTTGCTCTCAGGAGCAGCACTGGGTAGTGTTCACGACCACCAGAGGCAGTGATGCCCCCCAAAAGAAATACCTTTTAAAATAAAGTCTCTACATTATGATATTTTCCATCTTAAGTGAAAAATTTCATCTCAGCAAGCTTTCAGCTCCACGGGTGCCAAAAGTGCTATGTAAAAATCAGCTACCTCAAAATCCCAATCTTTCCATCACTCCTCTAAGCATTGTTAAAGATAATGAAGAAAATTTTATGGAATGAATCATAAGATGGATTTGGCTTAGAATTATCAAATATGATCCAGAGAGCTGGGTCCAATAAAAATAGTGACTTCTATGAATCTCTGGTAGATCAATTAAATTCAGCTCAGATTATTCAGATCAGAAATGCATTAAAAAGTATCTGATTATTCCCCCAAATTAATTTAGATATATGTTTATCCAAAAAAGCAGGATAATCATGGAACATATTATGAAGACACTTGAAGAAACTTTTAAAAAATCATTCATGAGAAAAGATCAAGAAAATAGTGACTTTTAAAAAAATCTCTCAACAATGTACTTGCTCATATTTCAACAGTGGCAAAGGCTATTTTTGGACAATTTCATTGGAAAACCTTACACAATCACCCTACAATTCTTACCTTGTCCCGCTCAAATTTTCTGTCTCCCCAACTCAAACAACACTTGATGGAAACATCATTCAATTGAATCCTTTGAGGATTTCCAAGCAGCTATTTTATCAAGGTTTAAATGAGAACTTGTAGAATGCTCAGAAATGGGATAGAAATATCATTAAAGAAATATTCAGACCTAGATGAAGATATTTCAAGACTTTATATCTGCATAATCTGACGTATTTGTTTAATAAAAGTTTTTTATAATTTTGTAGCATCACTTTTATCATTTCTCCTCAGGTAACAGAGAATATAGGAAGAGAGATAGGAAGACTTCTCAGCTATAACTAATTCTCTTGGGGGATTGAGTCACTGCTTTTAGGGGCTTTATGATCATAATATGGAGAATTTTAATTTAATTATGTTCTCCCAAAAGTTGTGTCAAATTGACGGGTCCATCATTCTTGGCATTTGGACATTTATGGAATGATATAATTTGGCAGGTATGTAATGATCCCAAATCAGACTGACTAGTCTGATAGACCCTAAGATTATAACTTTTAGACATTGTTTAAGATCAGAGCTGAACTCAGTTCTGTTGCCTTTCAGCCAAATAAAAGACCAAAAAAGTGAATAATAATACCCAAGAGGAAAATCATTCTTAAAAACAACAACAACAACATCAACAACAACAACAACTATATTACACAATAAAGGCAACATTTGCCCAATGAAAACCTCCGATATCACGGTAGCACAGGAAAAGGGACAGAGAAGATTTGGAAAACTAGAAAAAGTGAGAAATGTGTTGTTATATTGAAAGAATTGCAACTAATGTGACAAAACTACGTTTGTATGAATTGTTGAATGGAAAACCTCTTTGTTCTTTAAACTTTCACCCAAGTCACAGTGAAATGTCCAGATGAAAATAAAAATAAAAACTGGTGAAGATTCTTGAAGGCTTTTCAGGAAATTAGAGAGATGTTAAGGTTTAATTGTTTGCCCCCACATGCTCGGACCCAAAGACAAAAATGAAAAAAAATAATCATAATAAAAGAATGCCACTTAAGATGGCAGTCAGATTTCTGAATGTACTTGATTTTTAAATTTGTTTTATTTATAAATATATGACTGTATGTATCTATATATACATATATGTGTATATAATCACAGAGAAGGTATAATAATTTGCAAATTAAATATAATTTAGTAGAACAAAATTTACATATGCTCAAAATATTTAATGATTCAAACAAATCCAAATAATTTAGAAATTATTCCTTGATTATTATCATTGGAGAACATCACAAAATTAAAATAGTGAGGTAAAATAAAATTTTATTGGAAAATGTAGTAAAAAGAGAAGGAACTGGCATACCACCTCAAAGGAATGTCTGCTGAAATCCAAAAGCAATCCAAGATCATCAGTTTATACACAGAGTTAGTAGTGGTTTGATTCTTTCAATGACAAATGGACTCTTTTCTCCAAACATCTTTGATAAAAGTTTTCATTGTAAAGAGTGTGAGGATGAGTCTTTTGCTGACCCAACTTTCTAGAATGGGGGAGGACAAATGTCTTCCAGCTGTGTGTTCAGAAAAAGACTCCCCTAACCCAGTCTTCTTTGCTTGTTGGTCTGTTTCTGCTTCATCTCTCTGTTTTTCCTGCAGACAACTCGCTCTGTCCTTTCTTCTCTGATTGTCACCAAAACTACCAGGGTCACTGTCCCTTCCTGTTTCCCTATGATTTTACCTTGGCAGTTCAGTGGTCAGAAAGTGATTGCAAGCTACCCAAGGGGCCAATTGGACTATCTCAAGACAGGCTGAAATCAGTAATCCAGGTGAAATGCCTTATTTTAGGCAGTAATGCTGTAGCAAGTATAAATTCATTTGGCTTTTTTTTTCCTTTCTCTACTTTCTTGTATTCTACATAAACAATACTGTAGCACTGCTTTTCAGTAGTGTTCTAGCAATTATTAAAAATGTTAACTATTATCAATGTACACAATTACTAAAACAGCTTTTAAATATAACGTTGTTCTCAAAGAATATTGAATCTAACCCTCCAGTAACATTGAAGGTCACTTTGAAAAAGCTGAAATATAGAAAACATTATAGGGATATAAGGTACCCATTGACTTTGGACCTAGTTTTTATGTTTGTGTTTTCATAGGTGTAGACAAAATATATGATGCTTTGGAAAATATTATTTTCATCCCTTGATAATGTAAATGCCAACACATTCAGAAAGTAATCATGTTCTTTTATTTCATAGACAGACAACTAATTTACCTTGCAAATAGTACTACCTATGCAGGATGCTATGACAATCATTGTCTGCTATATGTACATTGAATTGTGGGCCTCTTCAAATTATATGTTGAAATCCTAACCCTGAGATTTGCTGATCAATTCCTGGTGGTAAAGTGGTTTTGTGTTGGGCTGCTAACTATAAAGTCCCCAGGCACAGGCCACCAGCCACTCTAAGGAAGAAAGAGGGTGCTATCTACTCAGGTAAAAGGTTGTAATCATAGTATGATATGAAAAAGTAATAAAAATTAGTAAGTTATTAAAAGTTCATGGAAGAGGGGAGTTGGGAGGAAGGGGAAATATGGGGAGCTGGTACTAGGGGTCTAAGTGGTGGGAGGATGTTTCCAGAGTAATGATGGCAACAAGTGTGCAAATGTGGTCTGCATATAATTGATGTATATGTTGATCGTGATGACAGTTGTATGAGCCCCCAGTAAAATGATTTATATATATATATATATGGCATATAATATTGGAAATCCACAGAGGTAGTTCTATCCTGTTCCATAAGGTCATTGTGAGTCAAGATAGCAGTAAGTTTTTAATACTTATAAAATTAATTTGGCCCCACCCAAAGAAAACTATTTTGGAGCAGGATTTACTTTGTTATATTAACAAAACTTTATCCAGTGTAGGGTATGGCCTAGAATAAAATATCTGGAATTTAAAAAAAAAAAAATATGAGTTTTATTGAGGAATAGAACAGTTTGATTTGGGCAACATACAGGGCATTCTATATCAAACTAGTCTGAGGATCGCTTAAACACAGATATATTGAGTTAATTTTCTTGACTGTTGTTTATAGAACATTGCCTAAAGGCTGACTTTTACAAGTTTATATAAGACCTCACAAATTTCATTTGATAGTCTACCAACATTTAAGAATGGTAACTTATTTTTCTAACCTGCAGACATCATAGGACTGGCATGGATAAATCTTTGACAGAATTAGTTTTGTAGAGGGCCTGGTGTGAACTTTCTTTTCAAGAATAGGTGTTGCAAGAAAGTGAATGAACATCAAGCTTTCTGATGCAATCACATCCACTTACCTGACCCCTCCCACAAAATATGCAGCTCTTTATTTGTTAAGGGAAACTTTAGATTTTCAAAACTGTAGATATAGACTAGAAAGCAAAACAAAAAAGCATTTCCATCATGTCAATTCTAGCTCATAAGGAGCCTACAGAACAAAGTAGAACTGCATCCCTGAGGCGCTAAATCTGTAAAACCTTAATGATAGTATAAAGTCTCCTTTAGGACTCCTAGAGGGACTTGCAAAGGATATCTAGCACAAAAGGGGATTGGAGTCTCCTTTTCTATTCAGTAAAAAGAAGGCCAAGGGCAGTTAAGATTCATTTCCTTATCAATAGAAGAGTTACAGATGGTAAAAGGACAGTTGTGGGTGGGGAAAAACAGAATGTTTACAGTATTCCAACAATGTTGAATTTACCCTTCCATGAGCAGGAAAGATAGAATGTTCATGCTGTCCCCAAATGCTTGAATTGACTCTTAATTTCAAGGCTAAGCAACAAGGAGGCAGCTTGAACTATGGGCACCTGCACCCAGAGAGGAGAGGGATGCTAACTAAAGCCAACCGATAACAGAAAACTCACACTAAAGCCATCCAATAGTGCAATGTCCGCTATTCATTAGACAAAAACCTGACACTTCTTCATATTGATGCAGTGGTTGTGCTTGGGCTGCTAACTGTGAAGTTCTCAATTTGAAACCACCACTAGAGAAAGCCAGAGTTTGCTCTCTCTGAAAAGAGTTACTGTCTCTGAAACACACAGGGACAGTTATGCCTGGCCCTTTGAGATTGCTTTTGGGTACACATTGACTCCATGGTAAGGAGTTGCTGTTGCTATCTTCTTCATGTCATGCCCTCAGAATAGGTAGGGGGTACTTGGCTGTTTCATAAGGAACTTCCCTCTTAATAAGCCCACTCATTCTAGTCAAAGCTTTTCTGTGACTCTAGTCTGCATCCTTTATTTTGAATGGAAAAAAGAACTGAGAGAGAAGAGGCTGGAAGCCTTGAGTCTCTTGCCAGTCACACTCTCAAAGTCTCCCAGGGCTAACCTTGCAGTTCCACATAGGAGCCACTCTGCCACCAGGGTACACATAAAGGAGAAGTGAGGCTAAAGGAAAATGGAGTCTGATGCAAACCTGGGTTAGTCCCTTCAGGTATGCCGAATGCCTGCTTTTGAGGCTTGCTCACACACAGGTATCATCAACATAATCAAGTTTGAGTTTTAAAAAGAACAAATTAACAGTACAAATCAGGAAAGAGAGCTGCTTTGAGGGTGTTTTCAGGACTATAGATAATGAGACGAAGATCTCCCTTCAGAGTCAATGAAGTATCCTGAATTTGGAATTCTAGCTTGCTAATTGCTGTAGAGTAAGTTCTTTCCTTTAAACACTGCAAGTATATGTATGCTACAGCAGGAGGAGGTAACAGACACACTTTGAATATTTCTAACTGCCACAGTAAGAAATATATAGATAAACAGACTTTTATTTTTGGATTGCTAAAGGCTCTATAGTGGTTCCATGCTGACCTGCAATCAGCAGATAGAAACCACCAGCCACTCTGCAGGAAAGACGGCACTCTCTACTTCCTTAACCAGTTCCGGTCTCAGAAACGCACAGGGGCAGCTCCACCTCCTCCTCTAGAAGCTGGCCTCAACTGATGGCAGTGTGTTGGAGTTTCTGTATGCTATCTTATAATACATTTCAGTTAAGTGTTTAAAAAGGGTGTTTAAAATAGCATTCAAAGGATAATTGATTGAACTATAAAAATACAACCTGCTCACAAATATTCAAACAATTAGAATGTAGCAAATATTTGATCAAAATGTATACAGCATCAATATTATAAAATAGATGTTCATTTTAATCACAATATAAATGCCATCAAGGGAAACTAAAAGAGGTGTTATAACCTTTATGCTAAATTGATATATGAAAATATATGGCAGTATAATTCTTTGAGGGTGTATATATATACACATGTACTTATATATGCATGCATATGTATACATGTGATATATGGGTACATGTATGTATAAAACCTGAAGTTAAGTCTTTCTAGGAATGATGACAGGGTCACTATGAATTAGAATTAACTTGATGGCAGTATGTTTGGTTCTTTTGTTTTATTGGGATTTTGCAAATTGAAATATATTTTCTTAGAAATTATTTCGACAGGAAGTATTTTTCTTGAACTCAAATTAAATTCAAATGATTTTGAAAATATCATATCTTGGAAAAATGTCTTGGAAAATATCATGTCCTGAGCTACATCTGACAGAGGGAAAGTCACTATGGAAAACCTAGGAGAATAAAATAAAATTAGGTAAAGATTTACAAGCAAGAATTAGTATACAGGAAGATCAAGGCAAGAATGATCATTGATCATGTAAAAGTCTATGAGTTTCTGTAGACTATAGAAAAATATGTTAGGATAACAAGTTTTAGCTTAAGAATGACTAATTTTTGGACTTTTGGGGCAAAGCTAATGCCTGAATTAAAGAGGCAGATTGGTGGTGTGATTGTCAGCATAGTTATCCATCTGGAATTGTTTTTTGTTTCTTTTTAAAAGAAAATATTCATTTATCAAAAAAATGAAAAGTAATATACACAACATCATTATGCTGCCAAATTAATTTTTGGCATTGGAGTTCTTTCTGACATTTAAGAAAGTCACCTAATTGGTTTCTGTCTAAAGTTATAAGCATATGAAATATATTCCATAATTTTTTCACAACTTGAAAGACTTGCCTAAATGTACTGTTTTCACATGCAAAAGAGATTTTTAATCATATATACTATCTTATAAAGTGTGTGGTTTAAAATGTTGTGCATTCAGGTCACCTCTGATCCCTAGTGAGCCTATGGACAGCAGAAGGAAACACCACTGGTTCTTGCACCCTGATCATGAGGGTCCTTATGTTTGAGCCCATTGGAACAGCCACTGTGGCCCCCCATTTTTTGAGGGCTTTCCTCTTTTTTGATATGTCTCCACTTTGCCAAGCACGATATTTCTTCATAACGTGTCTGTAGTACTTAGGACCAAATCGCACTATTTTACTTTCAAAAGAGAATTCAGACTGTATTTCTCCAAGATAGGCTTCTTTGTTCTTTTGGAAGTCCATGGCTCTTTTGGTATTACACCACTGTAATCCAAACGTATCAATTCTTCTTCCATATCCCTTATTCATTGTGTAACGTTCATATATGCTTGTGAAGCAATTGAAAATACTCAGACTTGAGTCAGGTGCAGCAAATTTACCTAATGCAATGCCTCACTGCATTTCTTGACTGCTGCTTCCATGAGCATTGACTGAGCACACAAGCAAGATGAAATCCTTGGTAGTTTCTAACTTTTCACCACTTATCATTATAGTCCCTATAGGTCCAGTTGTGAAAATGGTGATCTTTTTACATTGGCTGAAATCCATATTGAAAGCTATAATAATTGATCAGCAATTTCTTTAAGTCCTTTTCATTTCAACAAAGTTGTGTCATCTGCATACTGCAGGTTATTTCATAAGACTTCCTCCAATGCTGATGTCTCGTTCTTAATATAATTCAATTTCTCTGATCATTTTCTCTGCATTTAACAAGTATGGTGAAAGTACTCAAAGCTCACATACACTTTTCTTTATAGGCTTAAAAAATACTATATTCAATATCCAATTTTCACACACATGGGGGTACTGAAATCATTATGGCATAGGTCAGGCATGCCATCAAGTTATCATCCTTGCTTTTCAACAGTTTAAAGAGCTCTTGTGCAGCAGATTTACTTCGTACAATACATCTTTTGATCTCTTGACTGCTTTTTCCATGAACACTGATTGTGGATCCAAGCAAGAGGAAATCCTTGGCCACGGCAAGCTTTTTTACATTTAGCATGATGTTACATGTTGGTCTGGTTGTGAGGATTTGGGTCTTCTCCATACGGAAGGCGACAATCTTTGATCTTGCTTCAAGCCCTAACTTTCAGCATATGCATATTGCAGGTAGTAAATAAAACTTACGATCTCAATGCCTCATTCTTCTGCATAGAATTCAGCTTCTGTGATGATTTGTTCCGTATACAAAATGAGTCAGTATGCACAACATTCTTGATTTTAAACCATGTAGTATGCCCCTTTTCTATAGGTACAACTCCCTCTTGATGCATGTACAAATTCCACAGGAGCACAGAAAAGTGTTCCAGAATTCCAAATCTTTTCAAGTTTATTCAGTCTATTTTGATCCACACTGCCTAATATCTTGGCATAGTGTATGTTAGTCTGGGTAGACTAGAGAAACAAATTCACAAACACGCATTTGTATATAAGGGAGAGGTTTCCATGCAAAAGGAATGGAACATTGAGAAAGCATCCTAAAGCAGTTCAGTCCAAGTCCCTAAGTCTGATTTTAGCCAATCCATCAGGCCTTTTCAGACTCACAAAGCACATGCAACGACACCAGGACAATCACAGGTCATTGAGTACATAGTCTTGTGTATCTAGTGGTGGTAGAAGCATCTCAATACTGGTATGGATCTGCCCATGGTTTCTCCAGTTTCCAGGGCTCAGGATCTATCAGCATGCTGCCATGCAATGTCTCCCGAGGACTGAGCATTGTGTCTTGTCAGGAGTGCATCTTCAAAGTGACTGAGCCATAAGTCTCTCACCTCCAATGGGGAAATACGGCTAGATTTCCCAACACTCTCAGGAGAAAGCCATGCCCACCCAGAGGTCCCATTAGCTATCCAGATTCACAGGCTAGACTCTACCTATACTTCTAATCTTGAAATTGACACGATTACATGACTGCCACATAGTCAAGAAAACACAAGGAAACATCTCTCTGATATTCTCTGCCTTCAGCCAAGAACCATCTGACATCAGCAATGATATACCTTGTCACAACTCTACTTCTGAATCCAGCCTGGACCTCTGGTAGCTCCCTGCCAACATATTGCTATAACCTTTGTTGAGTGATCTGAAAAAAATTATGCACAAGTAATTTTTCTTCTTCTCTGAATTCACTATTTTAAAGGTAAATTATAATTTTTAGAATAGTATCTACTTTGTACATGTTATGAATGCTTCTAAAAAGAAAAAAAATCTTTTCAAGCAATGGGTTCTATGTTATACTAACCTCAAGGACTATAGTTTCACACACACACACCCCTCAGTTTCTTCATGGGAGAAGGAAATTTCGAGGAGAAGATTTGTTGTGCCCTATACAGAAGTTGTAAGTCAGCATGGCCTCAAAAATAGTCGTTTTAAACTGTGTGTATGTGTGTGTGTGTTAAGTAGAATCTAAACTTGTATAGACTAATATGAATGGGTCATGGAAAATTATTGCTATTCTTATCAGTTCAATTGCTTGTTTGTTTTTCATACTTTAGGTGGAAGTTTACAGAGCAAATTAATTTTGCAAGCAACAGCGAATTCACATTTTATTTTGTGGCTGTGTCATTCTGGGTATAGTAGAGAAACAAATGCACAGAAACTCATATGTATAAGAAAGAGTTTTATTAAAGGAATGTGCACATCAAGAAAACATCCCAACCCAGTGCTGCCCAAGCCCACAAATCCAACATCAACTTGTATGTCCAACACCAATCCACAACGTCCTCCTCCATCTCATAAAACACACGCAATGATGCGGATGGCAGAAGGAAAGCCAAATCAGTGAACGTCTAAGCATCTCAGCGCTCGCAAGGTCTCCACGTGGCTGCTCCAGCAACCAGAGCTGCATCAGGGGAGGTCCATGTGGCTCCTCCTCAGGGATGTGTTGCAGGAAGTGAGCCTTGCCAGCTGGAACAGGACACTGGCTAAGGCAGCTGCCCCCTGGTCTGACCATCAGAGAGCAAGAGACCTGACAACTAGAAAGGTGAGTCTCAATGAGCCATTCATCTCTCTGTTCTTTACTTAGCTCCATATGTGTTTATTGGCCAGGTTAGCACAATAAACATTAACTATCTCAGTACTATTGTTTGCAATGCTGCCAGTTTAACAGTTCTTCCCCCATTTCCTGTACTAGGTTACACTTGCTCTTTTTTTCTGACCTTTCCTGCCTTCAGAGCTTCATTTTGAATAAATGTTACCCATTTGTTCTCAAATGGCAGATTACACTGAGGCATATGTGCTTCTTGTATCATTACTGACTTTATAGACTTGTCTATTATTTTACCAAATGCTGTCAATTCAGTCTTCCACATATACTACTAAAGTGTAAATGGGGAACATATGCCAAGGTTCCAGGAGAGTGTTATAGGAAGCACTTATATCCAATATTGAAAAAAGGAATATCTCTGCTTGGATTCTGCTTTCACTATCTGCTTAATGTGCCAATTCAACACCAATGAACAGAGGGTAGATTTATATCCGTAACAAAGAGGCAAAAGAAAAAACAAAACATTACCACGGACGACCTTAAAGGATGCAATAGACCTGTCCATTTGGGTTTCCGAGACTGTAAATCTTTACTGGAGCAGACAGCTTTTTTTCCAGTACACTAAGTGGCTGGTGTGTTCAAACCACTGACCTTGCTGTTAGGTGTTCCAAGTATAACTCGTGCTGTCAGATCTCTGACAGATTCTACCCATATCAAATTTCATAATGTACTTTTAAAACACAAGAAACGTATGAGTACTTAACGGAAACTCATACATTTTGCTGTCGGGCAAATTTCTTCCCAAAGTGACCAAGATGGTTATAGAGCACTAAACAAAGCATTATAGCAAGATAAATGACTGCTTTCCTAGAGGGAAAATAAAACCCTCCTAGTCTTCCTTTTTTTTGGTAAATCTGTTTTTTGAAATCACAAATATCCCTCTGGCTTAGAATATATATTATATATAAAATAAAATTTATAAAATGCTTAATCAGCCAAATCTAGAGCCTAAATCATGGGAGGACTGTGGTGGGCTATTCCCCTTGCCCCAACAGAGCAGGACTACAGGAGTTCCGTGTTCCCTTCCAAACCCTTCACTTCCATCATGGGTTGCATGTGTTCTGCTGAGATCCCATGACCAGAAAACAGGCTTCTGAGGTTTCTCTAGTCTCTGCCTACCAGCAGGTTGGAGATTGGTCCACAGGCCCCTCTGGAGCACAGCATCTCTTTTTGCAGCAGGGCAGGATATGATGGAACTGGACAACAGGGAGTGAGGCAGGTCAGGTGGCCTCTGGAAGGGTCTGATGGTAGGAGATAGAGTTTTGCTCCTGCTTTCAGGTGATTGAGAAGACTAAGATGAGTGGGTCACCAGGCCTAGACCCACACTATTTTGAGTGTAGTACAGGATAACATCATTTGATTGAGCATACACTGACACCCTAGTAGATGCTCAAGAGAAGCTATTAGGTTGAAGGTCTGATGTCTGAACCATGGGGTCACATAGAAACTGGGAAAGGGGGCAGTGCCAGAAAGGGAGAGAAAGGGGCAATAGCCTTAAGTTACTGCCCCTCATCTGCTGGGCTTTTCCAAGCCAAATTATGCAGCTCAGTTTTGTTTTCCTTATTGAAGTTTTTTTTTTTTTTTTAATTTAAGGAAATATCCACTTACGGAAAGTTGCCATCAATTAAAAAAAAAGCGGTTCCACCTCCTTCCAACACAAAAGTCCTGTTTCCATTTTACACCTGTGTCCCTTTCACCTGGGAGCCAGGTCTGGCTGCTGGTGGGTGTGACTTGCATCCGGAGGGAACTGGCCCATATTTGTTGGGAGGTCAATGTGTGTGCCAGTTCTTGACACTTCCTCTCCACACAACCCACTCAGGGCTGTCTCAGTGGCTGTAAGATCAGCAGCTCTTGTCTCAGGTAATTCCAGTAATTACCTGACCTACTTCTGCCACGGAAGGGACAGTCTCACCATGGAAACACACACACACACACACCTTGATAGAATGTGTGATGGTTCTCCAAGCCTACACTGTGTACACATTTAAGAATATAGACCCTTGGTTAGAGGTGTGGGACTGTAAGGATAGAAGTCAACATTATCTCAGGGCCATTGTGGGGTAATTTTCCCTCAGAACAGGTGCACTCCATATTCTTGAAAAGCATTGTAAGCCTATGGTAACATGGGGCTTACTAAATAGATAAGCAGACATTAGAAACAACAACAACAACATGCAGACATTAGAAACAACAACAACAACATTACAATTTTTCCTCTTAGCAACCCCATGGAACGGAGAAGAGTGTCTTCTGAAGGGAGGAAGGCACGGTGACTCTTTAGTGGGGAAGTCAGACTCATGCTCTCCTCAGCCACCAGCTGGCAGCTTTGAATCAGCCTGTCCAATAGTCCACTGTTTAGCCATCAATGGCATAAAAAAAAGATTGTTCTTCATATTTTCAGGTTTCAATGACTTAATGGTGCCTCAATTTCTGTTAAATAAGTCAATGACCTCACATTTTAATGACTACTTGGTGTTCATGGGGTGAATTTTGACATAGGTCCTTTTTTATTTTAGTAATTAAAGCCATTTAAAAGTTTTAATTAGAAAGTGCACTTTATGACCAGTAACAGAGAGTGGGAAATGCTACTTCAAGAGAGATTCCTTTCTACAGTGTTCCTACTGTGACAGAAAATTACAGTATGCCCATCTTTTAATTTGGCTCAGCAATAATGGATTTCCACCTACACATATAATGATCCCTATTTTTTAAAAGCTTGATGCATCAGTGGAAATATGTGATATGCTGCTGTGATAGTGTTTTGCTATAAGATAGTATTAAATTGGTATAAAAAAGCTCAGGAAATGTTAGAACAGGAGGAAGCCAGAAAATCCTTCCACAGTTCTATTGTAGTTAAGGTAGAGTCACAAATGTGTGGTGTCAGAGTTTGTTGTTTATGGCAGCAGATGCCTAATTACTTTTTGAGAGCTGTTTACTCTGTTTTTATTATCTGTCAAGTAATTCAGTTTTCTATTTGTAGTTGTAATTGGTACACTACATTGTTTTTTTTCATTTTTGATTTCTCTGTGTTTCCTCCTTGAATTTCAGATAATTACTTATTCTCCCCTTCCCATTCATTTGCCATTCTCTCAGCCTATGCTGGACTGAATGTTGCTGAGATACTAAAAACTATGACAGTGACATTTCCAATACCAGTACTGTGCCCTATGGTGGATAAAAACAAGGAGGTCTATTTCAGAAAACAAAAAAGACCAGTGAAAACCTGATGAATAGCAGCAGAACATTTTGGATATAATCCTGGCAGATGATCTTGAAAACAGTTAAAATATAACCATAGCAGACTTGCCTGTTCACAGTATATCTGAGCTGAATGACATTGTGTTAACCTAGGTCGACTAGAGAAACAGATTCATAAACATGCATATATGTATAAGAGGTTTAAATACAAGAGCAATTGAACATTGAGAAAACATTCCAGGTCAGTCCAGTCCAAGGTCTTAAATCTAGTATCAGCCCATATGTTCCATACTAATCTATAAGTCCTCTTCAGACTCACAAAGCACATGCAATGACACCAGGACAATCACAGACCAGTGGGGTGCAGAGTCTTGTGTATCCAGTGGCGCTAGAATCATTTCAGTGTTGGCAGATATCTCCCTATGGTTCCTCCAGTTTCCAGGGCTCAAGGTCTATCAGCATTCTGCCATGTGTCTTGTCAGCTGCATGTAGTGAGCCAAGAGATAGTGTCTCCTGCCTCCAAGAAGGAATTCCCACATGTGGCACTCACTGATCTGTGTCAGTTTCATCACTGGGAGTGTAGGGGTGGAGTCTAGCCTGTGATTGTCCTGGTATCATTGATCGTACTTCATGAGTTGGAAGGAGACCTTATAGACTAGTATGGGACATATGGGCTAATATCAGACTTATAACCTTGGACTGGGCTGGTTTGGGATGTATTCTCAATGTTCCATTCCTCTTGTATATAAACCTTAACTATAATGGTATATCCATATGTGTGTTTATGATTTTTTTCTCTACTCTACGTGGACTAGCACACCATGTTTCCCAGAATTCTCAGAAGAAATCCATCCCCACACAGAGGCCTCATTGACTATCACTAGATTGACAGGCTAGACTCTCCTCCAACACTCTTATTCCTCAAATTGACACCAGATTAGGTGACTGCCACAAACATGGATGAGTAAAGCTTTTGAAACTTTCTCTTGGCAATGTGGCAAAACTTAGTATGAGAAGAAATAGCAGAAAACAACTATCCAAAAAATTTACATGTAAAGTAAAAAGCCTGACTCTAAATAAAATGTAAATATTGATATCTTAGCAGTAATGAATTGGGATTTGAAATTTTAAATCAATCACATTTGTGGTATTTTTACTGGGAATGACAATCTGGATAAAATTGGTACTACATTCATCATCAAAAATAATATTTCAAGATTTTTCCTTATATACCATATTATCAGCAATAAAATAGTATTCATGTATCTACAATGGAGAACAATTAATAAGACTGTCTTAGGCTGGGTTGTTTAGAGAAACCAAACCAATGAAGTTTATATATGTATATTTACTGAAAATTTTATATGAAAAATATAGCTTACATAATCGCACAGGCATGCACATTTCAAGTGTGAGGCATAGAACATATGTGTTAAGATAAATAAATATTCAATACTATAATCAAAGTGGGAAGATGAAGAGTATAAATGAAAGAATGTTCAGAAGCTGAATCTGATGTTGTGGAACAAAAGGAAGTCTGAAGAAGAAAGATTCTGCCTATACAGTGGATGGTGTAATGCTTCTAAACTAAATTCTCATAGGGCAGTTCTTGCTACTCTTAATAATGACCAGATACCATGCAATGATTAAAGGAGGGGTGCAGTGTTTCTAACCTTTTTCTTACTGGCTTTCTATCTTCTTAATATTTATCCATAATAAGTTTCATGATTATCCTAAATCCTTAGGGAAATCAAGATGCCTTTTCAAAGTTGTGTTAACCATGACAATGTAACTGGAGCAATACCTTGGGGATCTTCTTTGCTGGTAATGTGTGACTCAAAATGAGAGAGAATAGCTGAAAATACAAATTCATAGTTGGGATTTGGAAGTAGGCTCAATGACATCTAACAAGAACAACATGGGAGCAAAGAAAGAAGGATGGTGAAAAAAACATGTCAATTTCCTAAACTGAGTCTAGAAAAAAAATTTATATGGAAGAGAGTAGAACCAAAGTAAGAAAATGGAAAGTCTAACCCATCCTCATAGCTATACTTTTGATAAAGTTAATTTAAAAGATAAGTATGGAATAATATGAGAATGCAGTTTGATCAATTGCTCAGTGAGTTTGGCAGTGTTGAGCTATAAATGCTTAGTTGAACTGGTTAACTAGACAAATGAATACTTACAGGATTTGATGATGTTGCAGTGAAGGCTGATCTTGAAAACCTAGACCTGCAAAGTGTATTGAAAGCTATAACCAATGGACTCAAATCACCACTTAATGACTAACTCTCTCAGTGCCTTTCTGTTAGTTGTGCGTGTTTCCAAGGCTTTAATCTATTTACAGGAATATTCAACCTCATGTATCTCCTTTGGGGTGACTAATGGTTTTGAACTATGGATCTTGTAGTTGACAGCTCAAGAATAACCTACTATGTTACCATGGAAGTTAAGATCACTCTGAGTTATTTAGTAATGGCTACAGTGTTCTATTAACACAAGAAATGAAATATATATATTTGATGAGAACTGCTAAAACAGATCCTGAAAGACAAACTCAGGGAGGACTCAAGTTAGTTTCGATAGTTCAAGGAAAAATGAAAATCAAGACCTAAGAACTAGGGCACTCAAAGCTCTATTCAGGGGGTGGGGGATTGCTGCATAGATTGGAATTGGTTGAATAAAATTATTAGGATAATTGTTATCATTAAATTAAATGAAATTTGTGAAAAACATTAATCTGAAAAGTTTGTTATATTAAGGGAGCCAGGGTAGTGCAGTTATTACACATTGATTGTGCTGACCTTACAGTTCAAAGCCTTCAAAACCAGGGTGGGGGTGAATCAGGAATTTCCACTTCCTTAAGTAGTTATAGTCTCAGAGATACACAGGGTCAGTTCTAAAATCTCCCATAGATTACTTTGAGTTCAGCATTAACTCAATTATAGTACGTTTCAGTTTTGAGTTTTATTATGAATACTATGAGATTCTTAGCACAATCTCCATTAGTTTAAAGGCATTTTTTATAAGTGAGGATATTAGCCCTTTAGTTCATTTCTAAAATTTAAGGGCACTAAGATTTGAGCATGCCAAGGCAAACTTCTATTACATTATCATCATCATTATTATTGTCATTATTATTAAATACTTTGATCAGAGACTCTTACATCTCTTATCAACATTATCCATACATTCATCCATTATGTCAAGCACATTTTCACCTATGCTGTCATCTGTTGATTTTTCTGATCAATCCTCCCACCCTTCCCAAATCCTCCAGTCTTTCTACTCCCATTGTTGGCATTGTAGGGTTTATGGATCCTGAATTCCCTGGGATGCTGGGTCTTTTAGCTGTAGTAGTGTGCGTGCTCTGGTCTAATCTGATTTGTAAGGTAGAATTGAAGTCACGAGAGTGGGGGGTAGCCAAACTCTTCATATTCTTTTTTGTATTTAGTACAGGTTTGTGCTGCCTAATTTCCACAATCTATTCTGTGAAATAGGACAGGAAGCAATGTGAATGACCTGCTAGCATCGTTTGCATGCAGACAGTCCTCATACTTCACCAAGGGGGAGAGATTGGAGCCTTCTACTCTTGCAAAAAATGAAAGTCTCTGAAATCACCAAGGGCAGTTCTGCTCTGTTTTATAGGGTGGCCGTGAGGGAGTATAGACTCGATGCAATGATCTTGTTTTGTGGCTTGTTTTTTTCCATGATATGTAGTTTATGATACTCATCACTCTATAGTGATAGAATATGCAATGAATTTTTCAAGTGGGAAATGTACTGTTACCTTGATTGAAGCCACTTGGTGGTCAAGTCTTTTGCTACATCATGCAAGGTGTAACTTTTTTGCTTTACTTGTAAATATTAAATTATAACAATCACGTGGATATATTATATAACTGTTTCTATAAAACTATATATATGCACTCATAGATCAATATATCCCCCCCATCAAAAATATTCCTGAGATTGAAATTGTCTGACATATGAGGGGGGATTTCCAAAAGTTCATGGAAATTATTTCTTAATTACATATTTCCATGAAAATTTTTGAAGCATCCATGTTTGTATGTGTAATATAGATGCATATTATGGAAATGAAAAAAAGTTACATAAAGTAAAGCATTTGAAACATTCAATATGGCCACTAGAAATCAGTTTAGAATCTGAGTTGACATGCAAAATAGTGTTTTATTAATAGTTTTAAAAATGTATCTGTTGTATTGATCTCTATTAAATATATAGGAAAGAACATTTAAGTGAAAAAGATCTCCCCTTGGCCTACTATTTTCCACACCTACAATTATCTTCCTAGTTTCACTTCTTTTAGAATAGCCAATATCTATTCACATATTAATTCAGGGTCCATTGCATTAACAAAAGTAAATTGATCATTCAACCCAAGTTTCAGAACTTTTAAAACCTCATTCCTCTGGATCCAGTGGTTTTGATCATATGTCATCTGACTTCACCAAGACCAGTGAGTCTCTTGGCAACACTTAGACTTTTCTTTCATAAAGACATTGAGGTGAATCTCAATAATTACTCTTAAATCAGAGAGTTATCATCATCACTGGTGTGGAGTCCTGTGCAAAATCAATTTGTAATTACATAGAGTATGCTTAGTTAACAGGACAGAGAATAAAAGGAGAGAATAAATCTTTGGATTATTTACTCTCTCGTCCTTGTTAGTCTCTGGATGCCATCACCAGGGTGCTTTGGTAAGCTGTGTGCCATCAGCGTGATAAATTGATCAGAGTGCTGTCATTCAGCGACTAATCAGCAGGATGTGAGGTTTCAAGCCCACCCAGAGACTCTATGCAAGAAAGGCCTGGGAGCATTAATATATTTGAGTTTGTTTGTTCAATTTTCAAAAATGGAAAATCTTTACAATTTTTGCAATAACAATTGTGGCTGTTGTCTCTCCAGACAGTCTCACCTTCTGTTATACCTTGGATTGCTATCAGTTGGAGCTGACTTCACAATGACAGACAACAAGGGGTAAATATGTAATGACTGACTCTAAAAAGCTGGGTACATTTTAGTGTTGACTTTTTAATTTAAGTATTTAGTACAACTAGAATTTGTGCATAGGGCTCAGATCCATAAGTTTCTCTTAATAGCTTGTTATTCTTACCCCAAATCTCTTTTTGTGTGTGTTAAAAAATTAGTATTTATCAATGTGAAGAAAATTGGTTGCAAATCACATTAAAAAGTGTTGTGCTATCTCAGCTGTCACTAATGATGAGATATATGAAGTCAGTTGAAATTATGGGTTGTAAATTTCTTTCTTCGCATTTCTACTCTGCACCATCTGGTGAAGATATAAAGAGAAGTACTCACAAATGTTTGGGTATTTTTATAGGAGAATGATTTTTTTTTAAAGTTTGCCTTTCACCAACTTTGATTTATACTCAATTTTAAAACATATTGAGTCTATTCTTCCGTCACTAGAGGAAGGGAGTAGCTGCCATAAATCCTTGATACTGCCAGTTTACACAATGGAAAGGATTGTCCTGGATTGCATGACATATATAATACCAGCTCAGGGCCAGGGAAAATGTGATGAAGAGAATGCTTCTCCAGCATCCTCTAGGCATAGAAAAGTGTGACACAGGTTTTCTATAATCAAGAAACAATTCAGGTAATTCATTTGTAGTCCTTAAATTACATCTCTGAGAAACTGTTTTCTTCAAACCTCTAGCCATAAACAAAATAAATGGAGCATTTGTTTTTACTAGTAAGATCCAAGTATCAATTATATCTGTGTGCAAATAATTACCCTAACAATCATGCCATGGCCTATATGACAAACATCAGTATCAAAAAACTGAGAGAAATACTAAAGTCTTCTGTTTCTTCTCAAGTGTGTTAAAATAAATCTGAAAATGAAAACAAAAATTAAAATCCATAAACAAAGGTGAAGTTGTGAGAGATATGATATAGATACTCTTTGTCATAGTAATATAATTAATGCATACTCAGCATACAGTGTGCCATCCTAAAATACTTCTAGTTGTCTAATCTCTCTGCTTATGTTCACTTCCAGAGAGACAGCAATCATTATATGCACATCAGTAAAATCTTGGTCCATGGATAATTGGCAAGATTAGGAAGCTATAAAATCACTTTGTTTTAGATAAAAAAAATTGGTAGGGTTTGTTTTCTATTTAATACACAATAATTTTATTTCAAATGTACTCAGAGACTTTAGAAAACACCCTGTAATAATCATATTCCATCATGTTCACTCAATTATATTTGGAGAATTTTTCTTTTTTTGCTAAAGTACCCAAGGACAATGTGAAAAGTAAAAACTCACATATATATTGAGTTACACTCTAATCTTATGTAAATTCTAACAAAATAACCATCATTAGATAAAGAAAAATATAAGAAAAGTCGCTCCTGGTATTTTCTTCCATTCACCTTGGTTTTTGTTATGAATTGTAATTTACTAAGACTTAAGGCTAATTCCCTAAAGACTTAAGAAATTCTCTTAGGAAAAATATATCCATGATCAGAAAATTAATTTGTAACATACTTTGAACAAGTTGATTTTTACATGGATTTAGTAACAAAAATCTTTAGAAACCTAGAGCACTCACTATTTCAATAGTGTAGTTTTTAAAGAAAATATGAATTAACCTTTATAAAAATGTTATGACAAAACAATAGTAATTTATAGAATATCGAGGGCTGGTGGGGGAGGGGGGAGCAAGAATGGGATGGGAGGCTGATGTCAGGGGCTCAAGTGGAAAAGTAGAGGTCGGAGAACTATGACAGTAGCAGACATGCGAAGAAGCATGGCATAATATATATATATTTATGTATTGTGAGAAAATATGTATGAGCTCCCAATAAAATGATTTAAAATGCTAATAAATTAGACAAAACTGTAATGATTAAAACTTGGTTCAATTTTTATAATAGATAAAATGATTAATAGTTTAAAGGCAACTACTAGAACTAGAAAGGAATAAACAGTTTTGGATTTATACCAACATCTATATAAAACTGGTGACATTATAGGACAGGATAGAACTGCCCTTTAAGTTTCCAAGAGTATAACACTTTAGAGGAGTGCTGTCTTTCTCCCACAAATTATATACATATATATACATATACATATATACACACACATACATACACACATGCATACATAGCCCACAAAACTATCCATTTAATTTTATGATTGAGGGACTAGAGTGTTACAGAAGTTCAATATAACAGAGACAATAAAACAAATGTCATCCATTGACATCAAGTTAATTCTGACTCTCCCTGATTCTGTAGGTCTCAGTAGAGATGCATGATAAGGTTCCCAGGAGTATGTACCTTTACAGAGGAGCAAATGGTGAATTCAAATCATTGACCTTTTGAAAGCAGCCAACATTTGAGGACTGTGCCATAGAATGGTTTACAACAGAAAAAAAAAAAAAAAAAGGACAAAGTTACATCCTCACTGTCTGATAAGCCACTGAGACATAAAATTAAAAAATAATTCTAACAGAAATAAAATTTAAATGAAAGAGCCACATAAATAAGACTCCACTAATGAAAATATCTTTGCAATGCCCCAAACTGTTGATGATAGAGCAGAGAGCCATTTTACAGTCTGTCTCTGACTCCTATGATATACAGTGCTGAATGCGCCTTGACAAACTTTGCTGGAGAGAAGAGGTAGTAAATAATACATAGGTAAATAAAATAGAGAAATTGCAATATCTCCCAGTGGTATAACATGGCACATAATTCTGACAACCCAAAGGATAATAGATATTGTATAGCCAACTGGAATGTCAAATAGAGCATAGTAAGCAAGAAGCCAGGGAAACAAATGGGCACTTTGTATTCCTTATTGTATTCCTAAGACCCCAGAGGAACTTGAATGACCAAAGGCACAAAGACATAATAGAAAGATAAAACTCATTAATAATAAATGCAAAAAGAAAAAGTATATACCAGTAACAGGAAAGAAAAGCATAATCAGATTTTTTGACCCTGAAGGAAGGAGAAACATACAAAGGATGAAGAGAAATCTATCAAAGGAACATATGTAATATGTTACAGAATTTCCAGGAGGCTTTTTTTCTTTTTAGTTCTATGTTCTTTAAATTTCCCACAATTTTAACTGTTTTAAAATATTAAACTATTTTTGATCATTGTAAAATAGACTCAAGACTTAAAAGCTTGAAGATAAATAAGCAGCTATCTAAAGCAGCAAAAGCCCACAGGAAGAAGCACATCAACCTGTGTGATCATGATGTGCCAATGGGGTCAGATATCTAAGACCCATGGGGGATGCATGGAGTTGAGACCTAATGCCCATTTGTAGACAATTGGACATCCCTGTACACAAGGGTCACAGGGAAGAAATGAGCCAGTCAGGGTGCAGTATAGCACTGATGAAACACACAACTTTCTTCTATTTACTTGGTGCTTCCTTCCTCCCACTATCTTGGCCTCAATTCTATCTTACAATTCAGATGAGACAAAAGCATGCACACTGCTACAGATAAGAGCTCTCAACAAAGAAAATCCAGAATAGATAAATCCTTCAGGGCCAACATTCTGTGAACTAATAGTCTCTTCGCCTGTATTCAATGGTGCGGATTCCAACCCATCATGGAACTGCTACACCACTGGGACACTGTCTTTGTGGACTAGACGAGGTGTCCTTGATGGGCACAACTAGGTCAATTCTGAATCACAGTGTCCCCTTGTGACAGAATAGAAACTCCTTACTCTCCACTTCTGTAGATTTTTCTGTGCTGTATTCTTTATAAAAGCCAATTGTCATGTTTTTCTCTTAATGAACTGCTCTGTGCCTTTAACGATTGTTCCATGAAATTCCTGTGGGGTAAAGTAGAATTCCCTCATGTTACTACATGCATAATTTAGATTATTGGCTAAAGTTTAAATTGTGCCCCAATTATAAATAAGAAAAAGGCATATGTAAGCCTGCATTGAAGAATGGAAGGTCCTCTAGTTGGTGTTTGGCAAACTCTTAACAGGAAGGGGTTAAGATTTGGATAGGGTGTGAAAAAGTGAAATATATATTTTTATTTTTTAGCTAATCTTACATAATAGTTCCATAGTTTTTTAAAGTTAGTTTTATTTCCCTTACATGTGGTGCCCTGGTGGCATAGTGGTTGTGTTAGTCTGGGTAGACTGGAGAAACAAATTCAGGAAGACTCATCTGTGTATTTGAAAGAGCTTTGTATACAAGGGCAATTGAATATTGAGAAAACACCCCATCCCAGTCCAGATCAAGTCTTGTATTAGCCCATATTTCTGAAGTCAAGTCCTCTTCAGACTCAAGAAACATGTACAGTGACACTGAATTCAGAAAGATCACAGGACAGTCAGTGGGATGTCTTGTGGATCCAGTGGTATTGTAAGCATCTCAGCGCTGGCAGGGTTCTTCACATGACTTCTCTGACTCCAGAGGTCTGGCTTCATCAGCGTCTCTCCATGTGTCTTTTCCACAGGGTTGCCTCACAGGGAGTGAGACTCAAGAGTGTGTCTTGCCTCCAAGGAGGAAATACAGGATCTCCCAGAATCCTCTGGGGAAGACCATGCCCACACGGAGACCTCATTGGCTATATCCTGATTGATAGGTTGAATTGCACCCCTCCACTACTAATCTTCAAATTGATACCAGATTATATAACTAACACAGTGATTGAGTACTGAACTGCTAATTTCAAGGTGAATAATTTGAAACCATCAGCCCCTCTGCAGAGGAATGAATAGGTTTAGAGGGGTCACAGAGGAGGGTTGAATCAAGCAGTACACAGTAAAACACCAATGAACCATATAATATCCCTCTGGCTCCTTGAAACTTCCTCACCCCCACTATCATGGCCCCAATGGGGTTTTCACTGCGGGATAGACCGGAGCATGTACACAGGTACAGAGAAGAGATAGAGCTTATGGTATATGGACTGGTAGAACCAGAAGGAAAATTGAACACCAGAAGGGGAGGGGAAAGTGAGGAGGAAGCGGGAACCGATCCCAATGTTTGACACATACCCCCACCCACCCCCCTCCTCAAAGGGACAAACCACAGAACCCCCGGGGAAAGGGAGACAGCATATGCTGTAAGATATGAAAATAATAATAATTTATAATATATCAATATTTTTATATATTTATAATATATATTTATAATATTTATAATATGTATATATTTATATATTTATAACATTTATAATATATCAATAATATATCAATATGGTGAGGGGAGTGAAACCAGAGGAGTTGATACCAAAGGCACAATAGAAAGTAAATTTCTGTACAAATATGCTTGATAAAATGGATTGTTATAAGAATTCTAAGAACCCCCAATACAATGTTTAAAAAAAAAAGAAAGAAAGAAAATGGGGTTAAAAAAGAGGCACCATCTCAGAAATGCTCAAAGACAGTTCTTTCCTGTTTTACAGGGTTGCCATCAATCAGTATACATGTGGCACTGAGTTTGGAGTTTTTCCTGATACACAAATCACATTGAATTTATCACAGAGCCAACTCACTTTTCCGTATCTAAGTTTTTGCAAATTATTCTTAGGAATACTAAACTTTGTCAGTCCCATGATTAAAAGTCTTCTTTTTTTGTTGCTGTCTATCTTTCGCATGCATTTGAGAGGATTGAAAACACCATGGTTTCAAATGTCCTGGAAGTGGCATTTAAAATTATTAAAGTTTTCTTCCCTGCTGCTCTTCAGAATTTCTTTTGGGAAAATCCACCTTTGATTTTTGTTTAATTGTATATTTTTAAGAGTACATTCATCAAGGATGTTATTTTTCACCTCATGTTTTGCTATTGGTAGTTTGAATTCAAGAGTAGGTTTAAGATTGAAGTTTGTCTACGAACCACCATCATAAGGGTTCTACCAGTCTCTATCAGATTAGACATCTCATCTGTATTATAATTTGAAGCTTTTTCTACATTTTTCTCCAACTCTGTTCTTCAAAATGGACCTTCTCTTTTGCTCTCGGTCATGGTGATGCATGGTGGTCCTCAGCATGGTGGTGGATGTGGTTTGTGTTGTCTGTTAGTCCATGGCTGCAAATGTTTCCTTGCGTCTGTTATTTCCTCCCTCTTCGACTTGATCTCGGAGAGATAAACAGATGCATCTTAGAGGGTCACTTGCAACTTAAATGAGTTGGCATGAAAACAACCAAATAGAAACAGCATTTGTTTATGTTTTTGTTTTTATGTCTACATCTTATAACTGGAGGATATTTGGAAGATTTTATAATACCAATGTTAGTTAATCCTTTATGCAGCATGTCTTGTTGTGAAATACAGTTTTGACCATAAATAAGCTATGTACAACTTTATGTAAATTATTGCCAGCAACTACAGTCTGTAAAGTTAAAGTAATTGCATACCTGAAAGTGGTCTTGTTACAGAGAGGTCTAATAACCTTAATGGTAGATGTTATTCATGATCCATTTCTATAGTCTGTAGATTCTAAAAGTAATCCCACTCCAAAAAACAAAAGTCATTGCCACTTAGTCAATTCTAAGCTGTAGTCACACCCCAAAGACCCTTATATATATCAACAATAACTTTCATTATAATAATTATAATTTGTAATAAGAATAATTGTGATAATATTAATCTGAGCATGCCCTCACTTATTTTAACCAGAGGATTGCTTTTCTCTTAACCAGTAGAATAAAATTCACTTCTGAATGTAATGCCTCCTTATCTTGATGAATACTTATGCACTCATTGTCTGCTACATATTATTGTCTAGTAGGCATTATGGTTCGTTTTTTTCTCCAGTTGTTTAGGTATTTTTTAATTTTGTAATTTGCATATTAAAATTTTGAATACAAATAAATATAAAGGTAATAACTGCAATTACATTAAAGATATATGTTTTTCTGGTGAAAATAAAATGAGTAGTGATTTATTCTTGCTAAAATAAAAAAAATTACACTAGATTGTCTGTAGCTTTATCAATATCATCTTTAGTTGAAGTAAGTTATCAATTATTTTCATATTTAGTGTTTAGCACATTCTTGATTATTTTAATAATTCAATAAACTCAGAGTCTATTTCCCACATACAAGATTCACCTTATATTTTATTAGTTTCAACATTAATTTAGTTATTTTTTCTTATTTGTAAACCTTCCAAATATCATGATACAGACAGATGTGAGCTATGTTGTGTTTATAATTTTTTTCTATTTTTATCTGAAATTTCTTGCTGAATTTTAAAACACAGTAATGTCAAATTAATTATTGAACAAATTTATGGCACATTTTCTCAAAATTTAGAAATATAAACACTTCAATTTTGTATTATAAAATTTGTTATCAGCATACATACTGACATACCCTAGCCAAGTTAAGAGTAAAATGAATTTTCTTTCTATAAAGAATTTTGCCCCCCCCCCCTTTCTTTACCCTCTGCGTTTTTCTTGTTTTCACAATCAATAAATTATCTGGAGCTATTCACTGAAGTTCTGGGGATGCTGAGTCATGGATTCACATCTATTCACACAGAACACTATAGGACCATGGGCGCAGGCATTGCGGGGATGCTGAAGCACTCTGTGAAAGGCCCTGAAATCCAGGAGTCATGAATGGTCTTTCAATTGCTGTTATTAAAAGGAAGTTAGCTACACTTTCAATACTTTATCTACATTAGCACTTGAGATGTTCAGGGTGTTTCTACACATGAAGCAAACAGAAACTTGGGACTCTTCAAGTTTACCATTACATTTTGAATGTCTGAAGTGTTATCTGAAAATATAGACTTAAAATACCATAAAATCTATCAGGGTGTTATGGTGGGTGGGGGGTGAAGTGGGGGAGGGAAGAGCTGATACCAAGGGCTCAACGGAAAGTAAATTTCTAGAAAAGAATTAAAGCAACATATGCACACTCATGCCTCATTCGATTGATGTATGAATTGTGATAGAAGTTGTATGAGCCCCCAATGAAATGATTTTTTAAAAGAGGCTGCCAACCTTACTGAGTTCTGCTTATATGTCAATTAATGAGCAGAATATATTTAATTTTCTGACTTAGTTTACAATGAACTCCTTTGGCAACATATTATTCCCACTTTACAGATTAAAAAACACAGTTTTGAGATACAAAAGTATCTAAATTTGCAATTCTTTCCACAGGGATTTACACCAGATTTACATAGTTATAAAGACAATGCAACAGCTCTTTCATCCCATCCCCATTTATATTTTATAATTTTTTAAAAAAGAGAAAGTCAAAGAAAATAAAAAAAGCAATACTCAAAATGTATTACCAAAGAACTTTGTTTTCCTGAACAGATGCTTATACATAAATGCATCAAAAATAGTATGATCCACTTGAAAATATGGAACATTAAATAATTCACTGGATCCTTTTTATATTATCATTTGAACTCAGTGGAAATATGTGGAAAATTATGTTAGTTAATGTGTGGGTTTAGAATACCTCTTTCTGTACCTATTGAAAGGAGAATTTCATAGAAAATCCTTACTAGGGCCAATAAATATATCATTACTTTTCTTGAGTAAGCTATTACTAACATGGATGTTCAGGGATTCCCTCAATGCCATGGAAAACACCTTGATAAAGGGGATTTTGACTGAGTTGTTAGAGGCTGGGAGATTAATTTTCTTTCATATTTTAAAATTTTACATTGTATCCTTAGGGAAAGGTAGAAATGATCGAGTAAGCACATCGTTGACCTAAACTCTTCACCTCCAACTAGAGACAAGCTTCATGTGTTCTTATTTTTATTGAATAAAGCGTTCCTTGATAATATAGCAATAATATATATACACACACACAGATAAATGCACACTGCAACAAACAATATTAAAGTCATAGACCAAAAATAATATATGGGTCGGTCTGAGCCCCGGTGGCGTAGCGGTTGTGCGCGGGACTGCGGCCCACTGGGACGGAGGTTCAATTCCAGCAGTGGGGCTGGGTTTCCTACTCCCAGCACCGGAGAGCAGTGATGCACCCCCCAAAAAAAAAAGTTAAAAAAAATAATATATGGGTCATAGAATGTTTATTAGGATTTCTTGGAATAATTTGGAGTCTGCATAGCATAGACTTTATTACCAACTAAACACATATATTGTTTTCACCCATTACCTTAAGAAAAGCAGAATTAGGCTATACATGGAGTAAGAAGAAATGGTTTAAAGTTTCAGTCATACTATAGTATGAAAATGATCACAGTATTATTATTTTTTTTAGCATCACTGCCCTCTGGTAGGAGTGCGAGGCCCAGCCTTGCTCCTAGAAAGCTGCTGCTGGATTTGAACCCCCAAGCCAGTGGGTCGCAGTCCCGCACTACAGGATTTGAACCGTCAAGCCCGCGGGCTGCAGTCTGGCACTCAACTACTTACACCACCGGGGCTCAGCCTCGAGCCTCTTTTTATGAAAAAAAAACAAAAACAAAAACAAAAACAGAAAAACAATTGCCATCTTGTGCTGGGTTTCATTGTATATGTTGCATATATTCCCGATCAAAAAAAATACTGGTGATCTGAAATATTAATATTAGTATAATATAAATAAAACAAAATCTTTCCATGATATTTAGACATAATATTGATGATCATTCCCATGATACATGAAAGCTATTGATAATAGAAAAAAAGTGAATAGTAGGTTAGTAGATAATATTAAACCGAAAGCTTCAAGCAGGCATACAGAGATTTGGAAGTTCCAGTGTGCTGAGGAGGTAAGGTAAACATTCTGTTTTATCTGCAAACAGTATTTATAAACCATTCAAGAAAAGAACAACATTGTTCTAATAATGTGGTACTGTATTACACTCACCTTCCTGACACACTCACTGAAAATAAAATGGGTCCATAAGTAAATGTGTCGAAGAAAGCTGATGATGCTCTGCTATTAAAAGATATAGTGTCTGGGGATGTAAAAGCTTGTAGTTAAACACGCAGACAACTGGCAGGGAAGCACAAAGTCCACACGGAAGAAGCACCTTGGCCTGTGTGATCATAAGGTGTTGATGGGAAAAAGTATCAGAATTTCAAAAGAAAACAATCAAATCGATGTGAAGCAGCATGAATATAGTGGAGACTAGACCCACCTGTAAGATATTTAGACAGTCCCTCTCAGAAGGGTCACATAGAAGGGATGATGATTCAAGTTTGCCTTACAGCATTATGAAACACAAATATCCACTCATCTTTAATATTTCCTCTCCTTACTATTATGCTTTTATTTGTCTTACTTCGTTAATCATGCTGTACTTTCTTGTACTCACTTGTACAATTAAGATGGTTTAATACATAAAAGCCAAGATAGATAACTTCAGACACAATCTCAGGAGTAATAGTTCTGAAGGTATGGGAAGGGGAAGGAGGAGACAGGGGGACTGATAGCACTGACAAATGATGGTATAACCTCATGTGAGGGGGTCAGACCACAGAACCGTATGTGATAGGATATATTGCATGATGTAATATATATATAATATAACAAAGTTGGGGAGATGATATAAAAGGGAGTTGATTTCAAGGAGTTCAAGAAGAAAATATATGTTTGGAATCTGTGGTAACAATTGTAAAATATTGCTTGATGTGATTGAACTAGGAAATGTTATGTTATCTGTAGGAACTACAAATAAGAACATTTTAAAAAGAAAGAACATAGTCTGATATTGAAACATATCTTCAATAGATTTAAGAATATTATTATTATTATTTTTGGCATCACTGCCCTCTGGTGGTCGTGGGAGCTACCCAGCCTTGCTGCTGCTGGATTTGAACCGCCAAGCCAGTGGGCAGCGGTCCCGCACTCAACCACTATGCCACTAGGGCTCAGCCCTAAGAATATTATTTTTAAGGCATACCCCAGACTAATTTCATAAAAAATCCAAACAGAAATCCATATTTATTTTTTATATTACCAACAGGCATTCAAATATGTGTAATTTATTGGACAACACAAATTAAAAATACACCATGGGAAATAAAATTATGCATTTTGTGAGAAAGAGAATATAGAAATAGTAATTAGGAGGTGAAGTGTTACAGTGATAATTACTCTGAGAGATGAAAAATACAATAAGCACTACAGAAATTCAAAAAAAGAATATCATTTATATGTAGTTGTTTGCAGCTGTTTGATTTCTGTTTGAGAATGAACATAATTTGCCCCTTAGTTTTTGTCTTCACCTTCATAAAATATTTTGCAATTAGATTTAATATGTTGTTCTCAATGAGGATGTTCTAAAACAGAAATATAATTATTCATATTATTGAATAAATACTATAAATAATTTTATGAACAATTTTATCAACATATGTTGATAAAGGTGTAGAATGTTATACTGAATATCAGTTTGCACTTATGCTCTGTAATAAAAATCATTAAAATTTAGGATATTAGTGAAATAAAATTTTTCTTCAAATACGTTTCATGAAAAAATAGGTTTAAGATGATTAGGTCATTTGTCATCAGAAGATACATATACATACATGTATTTATATTTTCTTAATCAAGATACAATGTGTAACAACGTTATTGCAAAAAAATGTAACATTAACTCTATACATACATTCTCAATGATATGAACATGTATTTAATGAAAATGCTTCAAGGGGAAAGAGTAGGTCAAGTGAAACATAGAATAATTTTGAAGAACTCACAGAAATAAATCATTTCATGGTCTACCCTTTTGTAAATACAGAGGTCCCAAGCATGGCCCATAGCAAAGTTGCCAAATACAATATTGAAACTGATTGGAAAGAGCTGATATGGGGTATAAAAAGAAATGATATGACTGTGCAGCACTTATAGGATGCACTTGGGTGCTAACCCAAAGTTTGGTAGTTCAGCCTCACCATCACCCCTCCTAGCCCCAAGAAGAAAAGAATCTGTAAATCTTCTTGTGGAAAGATTATAAGCCAGAAAACCGTGGGCCATTCTACACTGTCTCAGGAACGATGCGTCCAGATAAACTAGACTGACACACAAGAACATATATCCATTTCAATGTAAGACAAGGCAAGGTTACTGTCTTTTTAAAAATGGCCCCATCTCACCTCCTCAGCTACATAGCAAGAAAGCAAAGTCCAACTCCACACCTGCTCCTACATGATTTCCACCACAGAGATCAGACATGCTTTCACTCTGCAAACAACTTTACCAAATTCTGACACCGATGTCCTTCTCACATTGTTCTGCTGAATTTCGTAATCTGTTTCAATGGCCACAAAAAATTAACATACATACTAATCCACAATTATGAGGCTTATTAGGAAAAGAGCTCCTTTTCTCAGTGGTGTCTGGTCCTTGGTTTTGCAATAATGCTGTGCCTTGTGTTGTTTCTGCCCAGTTCAAACAGGTGCTACAAAGCCCCATTTAACACTACTTATGCCTAATGGGCACCCTATTCTCAAGCCAGACTCCTCCTGAAAGACACTCAGCTTTATTTGTTCCTTGGGCCAGAAAAGCCACTGTTTTGTGCTGTGCTCTGGGTGCCACGGATGTGATGAGTATCTATTCCGTGCACAAGAATCTCTGATATGTTCACCAGTGGCTCTTTTTCCATGGTGCTTATAAAGATAGCTTAATATATATCCAAAAGATAAATATAATAGACTGAAAAAACTCCCTAACAGCATAGTCTCAAACATCCTATTTATATACTCTTCTGTTGTAACTTAGTGGAATGTACACATGATGGATGGAAGAGCTATACCACATAACTTCACTTCCTTGTGGTCTCTAATTACAGATATGAAAGGGGTGCCCATAAAAAACTAGAACTTTTCCAAAGCTATGTATTTTGGGTTTTGTTCTATTTTGAATTACTGTCCATTACTGTGGCAGTCATGTGCTTATGTTAATTTTATGATTGAAATGTAGGGGTGGAGACTGGCCTGTTAATCTGGAGATAGCCATTGAGTAGCCAATGAGGCCTCTATGTGGGTATGGCTTTCTCCTGAGATTTCTGGGAAATCTCACGATATTTCCCTTGTGAAGATGAGAAGCTATCTTCCCCAGTTGTTGGGAGTTAGTCTAAGAGGCGATGAATCACGGATAAGAGGACTGCGTCCGAGAAGCTGGAGCCAGCAGAGAGACCACATGGTTTTGTTCTGATCGAGCCAGACTTCTGAAGCTGGGGCAGACATATGGAGACCTTTGGCAGTGATGAGTTACTTTTGTTGTGGATGGACCCTTAGTTCTGGAAGCGAGGAGCCATGTGGAGACCCCTGCCAGCGCTGGGACTCTGCACCCACTGACCTGTGACTTTGTGAGTTGGAAGCAGACTTTATAGACTGATTTCGTGCATGTGGGTTAATATCGGACTTATGACTTTGTACTGGACTGGATTAGGATGCTTTCTTAATGTCCTATTTCTCTTATATAAAAACCTTTTCCTTATACCTATATGTGTGTCTATGAAATTCGTCCCTCTAGTTTACCCAGACTAACACAATTACACTTAATAGATTTTTCAAATCTGCAATTCCATTTCTTAGAAATATTTCTCAAACTCATTTGTTTAGATGGCAGACAACACTTTGCTTAGTTTTCCTTCACCTTTTCTAAATCCTCAAATAGCTGTTCTTTCCTTCCCCTCTTCATTGGAGGAAATAAAAAGGAGTCACATGGAGCAAGGTGAGGTGAGTGAGGTGCATGGAGTAAGAGAGACTGTTATTTTGCCAAAAACTTACACTCTGAGATAACTCTGTGAACTATTACATTGTTGTGGTGGTATACAAAATGTGGTAAACAAAATTTCACAGCTGCATGCTGTTTTCTTAAATTGGCCATCACAAAAATAATGAGATTCAAATGAAACTGTTTTTACAAAAAAGAAAAAAAATTACTGTGATCAGTGAGAACCTTCTGAAATCATGCCACTCTGTGCACTAACTCAGAACCAGTTGCTAGATGTTCAACTAGATGGAAAAATGTGTACTAAAAAAGCTCTGCCTGGTGCAGCTTTTACCATTTTTTTTAAAGAGCAGTGCCCTCTCACATGTAAGCAGATGTCTCATGGACCTAAATCTCTGAGTGATAATGATGATGATGATGATAAATATGAATGATTTTTCTGGAAATAGCCCACTGCAACAAACAATATTCAGTCTACTGAAGCCAGCTACTCACAACCTCCTTCTTCCATTATACAGTGATGCTTTAGCTTTTATTTCTATAATTGTAATAATGCATTTATGCCAATGTGTGGAGGAAATCATTATATACCAATTGAAGTTTCTAATTGCTACACTGGCAGTCAATAATGGAGTACTTATTTCAAAGTTGACAATTCAGACATATAAATTTAAAGTCTCAGCAGACTTTTCAAACATTACTATGACTAGGGAAAAATAAAGAGATAAAAACACATTTCCTCAATTTAAGAATAGAAGATGGAGACGTGTGTTTCCTATTTTATGTTTATCTGAATACGTAATCTTAGCAAATACCACAAAGAGTTTCTGAGAATTGAAATATTTACAGGAACAGATAGTTTCATCCTTATTCTGTGGACTTGCTGGTCAATTCAGATCACTGATCTTATAGTCATCAGCTCAGATTTCCTGACCAAAGAAGGCAGGTAAGGATAATATAACTAATCTTATTTCACTTCTATATACATGTGTATCATAATTTTTTTTTTTGTATTTTGCCTAGGGGAAGGGTAAAAATGATGCAAGATGGAGAAATTCAGTTGAATTTCAACACTGAAGTATTAACATCACCTATTTGAAAACCTACAAAATAGAAAAAGGATTTCTAAAACACTATGTTGGCATTTAATCATTTTTGAGCTAATAAATAAATAAACAAATACATGCATACATGCAAAGGCATCCTTGCTACTACATTAAAATATAAAACTTTCTTTGGCCTCTCAAAAATATGCAAACTCAGAATCCTCTAAGGCCTGAAGTTCACCAGTGTGTAAATGGCTCTTCCCACTTAGCCCTCATAACCTAGTTTGCAAAAGTCTCCTAATTATATTCAGCTAACTACCTTATTGTGTAGTTTTTTAAAGTTCATATATTAAAATATAAAAAAATATTTGATTCATCATTATTATTTATTCATAATATTTTACAAATTCTCATCAACTTATTATTTGACATATTTTATGATATTCTTGAAGAATAACATTATATTAATTTATCAACATCAAACTATATAAAGGACACTTCACAGGTATGGAACCATACACAACAACTACTCAATGAGTATTCTTAGGTAAGCTGCTGAAAACTGTAGCTGTGTAATGAACAAACGAGGAAGAACTTTGGCGGCATAGGGCTTAAGCATTGGGCTGCCATCTGAAAGGTGAGCACTTTGAAGCCCCAGCTGCTTTGCAGGAGAGCAATGGTACTACTCTATGCTCACTTCTAGCCGGTCATTTGGAGCCACTACAATATGGAAATCTTGGAACCCCATCAGGGCAGGCCTATCCTGCATGTGGGGCAACTCTGAGTCAGCATCGACTTTATGGCAGTGAGGTATATATTATTTATTTTTTTTATTTTATCCAATGAGAAATCTAGTCTGTTTTTGCCCTTGGCTCCTGGGAGGTAATCTCTAAGCAAATGGGATGCCACACTGTGGTGAGTAGTTCTGATGTTCTAAGGCAACATTGCAGTGCCCAGGCTGAAAATGTGATGTCTGATTGGAATGTGGAGTAATGCATGAATTAATTGCTCAATCCATGAAGGGGTTAGAAGTAAGCTCATCCATATGTGCAGTCAACCTTATGAACACCAATGGTCTCAATATATTTTTGACTATAATTGACCAGGTAAGTTTCTCCGGTTGACAATCTTCAAGAGTATTATAGCATAAATTGTCAAGAGTGGTTAGAGCTCTCCACAGTTCCACAGGGAGAGGACAGTGAGAAGCTACAGGATTCAGGCAAGGTTCTTTCCAACCATTTGATTTAATATGTGTCTTTTGTTCTAAAAGCAATTATCCATGAACATACTCCTTTCCAGGAGGTTATGTGAAATATTATGTTAAGTGACCAAAACTAAAATTATTTGGGGAACTTTAAAATTGAATATTCATGCCAAAATGTAGTATCATCTCAGAGACAACGCCATTCAGTTGATGTCAGCAATAAGAGGGATATTGGTTGCTGCAAACTGTGTACAGTCAGAAGGAGGGGTCACTTACATCATATGACCCTTTGAAAGATATTGTTTAAGAAAAAAATGAGAAGATCTGGGTTGACAAACATTGCTTCCTTAAAGCCAGTGGAACGCTCAAACTCTAATTATTTAGTATGTTGTCAATGGATCTAATTGCCTTACAATTGATATATTGTATGTATATGGATTTGGCTTATTTCATTCAAAATAAAAATCTATAAATATTCAAGCCTTAGTATTTGTCATCAAAAATAGCTAGCCTAAATCATATTATTATTGATATTTAAACTAGGCTGTGCTAGAATAGCCCGAGTTGGATCTGATGAGATAAATCCTAACAACATGTTGTTGAATTTTTTTCAAAGTCTTTAGAAATTACAATTATAGTGTACTTGACTAGAAATCATGTTCCATATATGGACACATAATTGGTGTATTTCCCTGAACAGTTTGCATTACCTATGAATATATGCTATACTTACAAAAAAGGCCTACATGATAATAAATAGTCTCTTGGAAACTTCTATTTAAATATTTCTGTTTGGCTGACAAACTTATCTGCAGCTGACAGTTCATTTCTCCAGGATCAACAGCTGGTACAGAAAAAATCATTATTCTTTCTGCACTACCAGGTGCATAAGTGAGATGTCAAATATAGAGAACACTTTTCTAACCTCACTGTGCTTCTTAAAATTTTAAATGTTAAATCATATAAATATTTCTTGGATTATTATTTTACTATTCTGGGTATCTCTCAATCATGAATGTAGCCTATGAACTTATCAAAATATTATACAGACAACTCCTCTGGAACATTTCTGTATTTAATTTATTTTTTCCTGTCTGATTTAGCTTGTGATATTTAGCATGACAAGTTTAACTTTCTTTGTTTCACTTATTTTTTTATGTCTCTCGAATTTATGTGAACCTCATAAACTGAGAAAAACAAGCAAAAATGCATAATCAAAGGGTTATTGCATCTTTTTTGCTTTATCATTTTTCACCTAACTTATATTAAAAAGTACTTCAACATTTATAGAAAGGGGATAACCCATCAAAACCTGATTAAACAGTCTTCCACATTCTGTCACTTTAATCATTTCCCCCTGTTTTCTTTCCTCGCTCTCTCCTTTCTTTGCTTCATTCACCCTTTCTTCATTTATTTTTTTCTCACTATATTTACATAGCATCTCCATTCCTTTATGTCCTAAGTGGAGAACTGTTTTTTCATTTGTTTCTTTTGTTTTCTGTCAAGAGCAAGTTAGATATTTATAACACCATTAGTGGGTCATACAGGGTAAACATTTCATTATTCACCCCTAAGGTAATGGATCCATGACTTGACTGACGATCTGGCCTAATGTACTGGCTTGTGTTGCTCTGATGTTGAAAGTCAGGCCCCTGGTATTTCAAATGCCAGCAAGCTAACCAAAATCAGCATGTTTCAGCAGAGAGTCCAGAGTAGCAATAGTCTATGAAAAAGGAATAGGCTTCCCACTTTAAAGGAATTATCAACTAATAACAATGGAAAGAATCAATACATTTTCAAATACTAAAAGTACCAAAGAACCAGACATTGTCAGAAATAGTGCAGAATATGAGTTCTTCAGGTTGAAAATAGCTCAAAATATGAGTGAGAAAAGGCACCTTCCCAAAGAAGAATCAACCCTAAGCACATGGTTACAGCAACGTTTGTGGGAGTGCAGCCTCAGGACCTTTATTTGCTGATGGAGCATGACTCGAGCCACGGGTAGTAAAATTGAAAGATTCCATGGTCAAAATATTAAAAATTCAGAAAGTATTAAAAGAAAATGCAAGGAACCACTGTACCAAAAAGAACTAGTTGTCTTTCAACAATTTTAACAGGTAGCAAGAATGAATGGTGGTGAAGGAACCATTAGCTGAACTAAAAGCCTAAGCCAACATAAAGCTCCAGAAATTGATAGAACAATATAAATCTTTCAATAAATTGACACATGCCAACTCATTGGAAGAGATAGATTTTTGTATCCATTCCAAGAAAAATGACCCACCAAAGCATGGAAATTCTAGAACAATATGACAAATGTCACTGTAAATAAAATTTTGCTGCAGATCTTCCAACACTATGTATGGCAAAACATTGATATGGTGCTTTCAGAGGTTTACCCAGATTCAGAAACACAAGTGAAACAAGGGATATCATTACTTATGTCAAATAGATTCTGGCAGAAAGCAGAACACACCAGAAAGGTATTTACTTGTGTTTTATTGAATATTAAAAAAAAAAGACTTTTGACTATAAGGGTCATAACAGATAATTTTGAGCAAGGAGGGATTTCTGAAACTTTTAATTATAACCATATGGAACTTGTACATGGCTGCAGAAGTAATTGTGCAAACAGAACAAGGGAATATTGTGTAGTATAAATCAGGAAAGGTGAATATCATGGTTGCAGCCCATCATTATATATATATTAAATTTGTAAACTGAGCAAATAATCAGAGAGGTTAGCTTGTAAATGGAAGAATGTGACATCAGCATTGGAGGCTGATTTATTAACAGTCATGAGTATGTACATAATACAAATTTGCTTGTTGAAAGTGATGAGGTCTTGACACACTTGCCGATGAAGATCAAAGATTGCAGCCTTCAGTTTAGATTACAACTCACTGTAACTAGACCAAGAGATAACATCATGATCCCTGAAGAAAAGACACTATCTGATGTATTTAAGATGCAATATTGCCATCTTGCCCCTGATACTGGGTGTACTTCATCTGAGACAGATTTGTTGGGTCTTTTGGCAGTTGTGGTACTTTCAGTATTCTTTCTCAATACCTAATTCAAATATACCAATTCTTCTTTGGTGTTCTTTATTCTGTGTCCAACTTTCACAATCATATGGGCAATTGAAAATACCATGACTTGGGTCAGGTGTATCTTAGTCCTCAGAGGACACCCTCACTTGTCAGCACTTTAAAGAGGTCTTCTGCAGCAGATTTACCCCCCAAAAATGTGGCCTGAGTCTCTAGTCTGCTCTTTGCAAGGGTACTGATTCCGGTAAAACAAACTGCAATTATTGACATCATAGGAAACCAAAATAAATTTTATCTCGAGTTAATTCCAACTGTGAATTACTTTCTATGTGTTAGAATAGATCCTTGGCTAACTTTTCAGATGTTGATCATCATGGTACCATTGAGTGGACTCAAACTGGGAACCTTTCAGTTAACATCCATGATTCTTAACCATTTGTATGGCTCTGTTAGGGATCCTGGACCAAAAATAAAAACTGAAATGTAGAAAAATCAAGCACAAGTTACAGCCTTCCATTGTAATGTGAATGAGGCCAACATAAAGCACCCAATCATCAAATCAACAATGACCAACCAAAGACTCGTAAGAGGACCAAAGAAAACCAAGTTCAATCCCAAAAACCATTAACTTCAAAGCAATATTATGAGCAAAATGTAGGGATTGTTGCTTTTGACTATTAATCTGATTAATATTCTTACTTCAAACATCTTATTTTTTTCTTTTTGCTGACCATTCGTGTGTTTTCTTTAAGTTATTCCTCTTTTCTTCAGAGTTGAAGTATAATATTTTTGAAATCATTTTATTGGGGATGTACATCTCTTATCACGATCAATACGTACATCCATTGTATGTATTTGTACATTTGGTGCTATCATCATTCTCAAAACAACCTTCTTCTACTTTGGGCTCTGGTAACAGCTCCTCATATTTCTTTTTCTCTTTTTTTTTCTTTTTTTGGGGGGGCATAACTGCTCCCCGGTGGTGGGAGTAGGAGGCCCAGCCCCACTGCTGGAATTGAACCTCCATCCCAGTGGGCCGCAGTCCCGTGCACAACCACTATGCCACTGGGGCTCAGCCCAGCTCCTCATATTTCTGCTCCCTCCCCACTACCCCCCCATGAACCCTTAATAATTTACAAAATATTCTCATTTTGTCATGTTGTACACTGTCTGATGTGTCCCTTCTGATGTGTCTGTACCTCAGGTAAGAAGTTATATGAGGATCTCTGCAATTGGTCCCCCGTTTCTACCCCACTTTCCCTCCACTCTCCTGGTATCAACACTCTCACTACTGGTCCTGAAAGGATCAATTGTCCTAAATTCCTTATGTTTCTGGCTTCAGTGTACATTCCCTGGTCTAGCTATATTTGTAAGGTAAAATTGGAATTATGATGGGGTGGGGGAGGCATTTAAGAACTAAAGTTGCATGTTTCATTGTTGCTACACTGTAACTTGGCTCATCTTCTCCCTGTGACTCCTCTATAAGGGGATGTCACATCACCTATTAATGGGCTTTGAGTCCCCACTCTGTATTCCCCCTCATTTATAATGATATAATTTTTAGTTCTTTGATGCCTGATACCTGGTCCCTTAGACACCTCATGGTCACACAGGCTGGTGTGCTTCTTCCTTGTGGGCTTTGTTGCTACTGAGCTAGATGACTACTTGTTTACTTTCAAGCCTTTAAAACCCCAGACTTTATATATTTTGATAGCCAGGAACCAACCAGCTTTCTTCACTTCATTTGCTTATACACACATTTGTCTTCAGTGATTGTACTGGGAGGTATTATGAAATGTCAATATAAGGTTTAATAATTTAAGTCACTATAAAATCATATCATTTCCCCCCAAATATTTATATAATTTATTTTGGAAAACAGTATTTTAATATACCACTATCATACATAAGATTATTAGCAATAATTCTTCCACAATAGCTTCTAACCAGTTACTATTTAAAGTGATTCAATTATATATACACATTGTTTCGTCCTGGTGGCAAAGTGGGTAATGTTTTGGGCAGTTAAAATAAAAAGCAGCAAATGTTTCTTGGCAGAAAGATGAGTCACAAAAATCTATCCCTCAGAACTGATAAAAATAAGCTCGATTTTTTGGTAGTACATTTTCAGGCAGTATTTTAAAAAATAAATTAATTTGAAGAACAATCCACTCTCCTTGGTTGGAAATCTAGGGCTTCCCATGCATGTTCCTACCTTTGAATCCTTTTTGCAATTCCACTGGGTTTGGCAGGGTTCTCTAAAGAAATAAAACCAGGACACTTGTGATTATATATATATAAATATAAATATATATACACACATTCGTATATATGTTTACGCTGTGAGAGAATAACGTATTTAGTTAAAAGTAATTACTAATTATAACAACTAATTAGCTAACAACAGTACAGAAAACTCAGTTCAACTCACTCTCATGGAACACTTAATGCAGTGGATGTCCTTCAACTCACATGGACTATCAGATCCAAGGACAAGGAAGCGGGTAGCAGTCTGTTTATTGTACCTGTGGGAAGGAAGGCCAAGGCGGCCTGCAGGCAGCAGACTGCTGGTTTGGTCAGAAACAGTCAGTAGCTCAGGAGCTCAGTGAAGCAGGCACTTATGAGATCTGGAATTGAAGTAGGATCCACCAACCTCAAGTTCAAGTAATGTGCACACACAGAGGGCAAAGCAGGTCTCAAAGAAGCCTCAAGATAAGGCCTCAGGATCCACAGGTTGACTTGGCCCACAGGTATTACAGCTCATAAGTTAAGGCAGAGAACTGGCTAAAGCAGCAGCATGCTGGTTCATTCACCAGGAAGCAAGAGGGAGATGGGATACAGGCTGTCTCTCTTTATTTTGGTCATCGTCCAATCAAGCTGCAACCTCATAAAACTCCATTGACATGTTTCTATTGGCCTTCTTGGTACAATAAACACAGCCATCACAACTGTGACAATGGTTTCTTCCTATTTCTTTTTTAATTTATCCCTTTAGGTAAACAGTCCATAATGAAGGCATTCCCTTGAAGGAAACCCCATAGTAGAGAAGCAGGGCCCTTTCTCTGCCATTCTATCTTCTCTGGCTCCTAGCCCCCCAAATTCCAACCACTTTAAGAAGACAGTTACTCCATTTGTGTTCTATTTCCTTCATAGCAACTTGGAAACTATCTTCTGAAGAAAAAAAGCCATTTGAGACCCTGTTACAGACACAAGGATGATGTTGTACACAACGAAAAATGTTGCTTTATTTGATTTACCATTACACATAAATGTCACTGAGTCCTTATACTGTTTGCTCTGCCTTTAATAAAGTACTTTCATTTGCATTGTATGAACAGGGAACTTTCCATTCATGTAATTTCAAGATATTTCTCGGTCATATATGACCACTACCTATAACTTGTGCATATCTGTAAGATACACACACACACACACACACTACATTTCCATCTTAAAATATATTTGACTTTATTTTGTTTGGTTAATGATGATCTCATAAGTTGATAATGAATATGCTTAGATAGTGTCAATTGTTAGTTTAATGCTCAGTGTACCTATATTATAATTATTTTTGCCATTGTACTAGAGCTGGAATTAATATAATCCTCTAAAGACCATTAATGCAAATAAGTATTTTATAATTCTGGGCTCTTAGCCATGGGCATGCAGATTAGTGTTTGTAGGAAAATTTTATAAGCAAAATTAAAAGCTAGAATTTTTTTGCACTAAGAATTAGGACATTCTGCTCTAGTTTATGTTTAAATTTATCACTACTAGTTTCAAAATTGATATGTTCTGGAGAAAATGACTTTCTGAAGAAATGTGTAAAATATACAGCATTTACTGTGAAATGTAAACTCATTGAGTAATAGACTACTCATTTTCATATTTTATGTTGCTAAATAAATTTAATATACAAATCATTCTAATTATTGATAGCATCCAGGTATGAGAGGAAGAGTAGAGTGATGAGAAATTTTGATTGATAAATGAAATTTTGAATATTCAAAAAGTATGCAAAATTTCATCCAGGTTTATATTATTTTAAAGTGTATAGTTATGGTATAAATCAATATAATTTTTGTATACTGAATGCAATTTCAAAAATCCTGTTTGCTTAGTGGGTTGTACATTTGGCTGTGAGAATGTTATCAGTTTGAATCTGCCAGCCATTCTAAGGATTAAAGATGAGACTGCTTGGATTAGTAAAAATCTATAACTCAGAAAGATGCAGAGGAAGTTCCGAATCTTATAAGGTTGCTATGGGTAGAAATCAACTCAATCTCAGTGGTTTTTGTTTGTTTGGTTGTTTGGTTTTGTATTTTGTTTCTAGATCCAGTTAACTGGAGTCAATAGTTAGTCAAGAGATATATGAAGAGCAAATGAATTATTTTGTGGAATCATCAAATATGAAATGCCAGTAAGTAAATATTTGCAAAGGTCAAAATAATATGCACATGAAAAATAAGACATCGGTATCATTAATGTCTTCTTGTCTATTTATTTGAAGATAGTGTTGAATGTTCTAGTCTAAATATTTGGAACATTTTAAATAGAAAGTATATGAAAAACAGTTCAGACTATATTGGAGACATGGAGGAACAGACATCAAAAGAAAGACACACCAGTAAGTATTATAGCTTTATAAATTTTTAAGGAATCTGTACATTATAAACTAATGTTTTGCTCTTTTCCCACATTCTTTTCTTCTTTTTTAAAAATAAATCATTTATACAACTCTTATCACACATCAATTGTGTGCAGACCACATTTGCACATTTGTTGCTATCAACATTCTTGAAACATACTCCTTCTACTTAGACTCCCAGTATCAGCTCTGCATATTTCCCCTCCCTCCCTTCTTCCCATCCCCCATGAACCCCTACAAATAATTTACAAATTGTTATTACTTTGTCATTTTGTACACTGTCCTATGTGTCCGTTCATCCACTTCCCTATTATCCATACCCCAGCAAGGAAGTTATTTGCAGATCTTTGCAGTTTGTCCCCTCTTCCTGCTTCACCTTTGCTCCACCCTCCCGGTATCACCACTCTTACCACTAGTACTGAAGGGCTCATCTGTCTTGAATTCCCCATGTTTCCAGCTCAAGTGTACTTCCCCTGGTCTAGCTGGATTTGCAAGGTAGAATTGAAATCATGATAGTGGATGGGAGGAGGCATTTAAGAACTGCAAGAAACTTACATATTTATTTGTTGCTACACTGTAACTTGACGGGCTTATCTTCCTGTGACTCCTCTATAATGGGAAGTCATTCACCTACTCATGGGCTTCAGGCCCCCATCTGTACTCCCCCTCATATATAATCAGATAATATTTAATTCTTTGCGGCCTGATACCTGATCCCTTTGACACCTCATCGTCACACAGGAAGGAGTGCTTCTTCCATGTGGCCTCTGTTGCTTCTCAACTAGATGAAGGCTTGTTTACTTTCAAGCCTTTAGAGCACTAGATGCTATATCTTTTGATAGGTGGGCACCATCAGCTTACTTCACCACATTTGCTTATGCACACATTTGTTGTCAGCGATCATATCAGGAAGGTGGGCATGCAATGTTACTATTTTTAGCTCTTTGAAGTCTGATAACTCATCCCTTTGACACTTTGTGGTCATACAAGCTGGTGTGCTTCTTCCATATGGGCTTTGTTGTGTCAGAGCTAGATGGTCACTTGTTTATTTTCAAACCTCTAAGACCCCAGATGATCATTGTACACCATCAGCTTTCTTCTCCTCATTTGCTTATGAGCACCTTTACCTTCAGTGATTGTGTTGGGAAGGTGATCATCATGGAATGCTAATTTAATAGAACAAAGTGTTTTTGCATTGAATAACTATTTGAATGGAGGCTCAATGCCCATCTGCTGTCTTAAGACTAACCCTGTAAATATATGTATGTAGATCTATCTCCCCATTGTCATATATAAATATGTTCACCTATGTAGATGCCTATATTTAGACCTCTAAATGACTTTTACTCCCCATTTTTACCTCTATTTACTTTTACTTTCCTCCTGTCCCACTATCATTCTCAGCCTCCATTTAGGTTTCAGTATTTTTTTTTCTGGTACATTACTCTTGACCAATTCCTATCAGGCCTCTTGCGCCCACCTTTCCTCTTATATTGGACATAGTGCTGTTCCCTTGTCCCTGGGCTAATCCACTCCACCTTCTTTCCCCCACCTCCCCTTTTCCCATGACCCTCTGGAGCCTCAGTCCCATTGTTTTCTCCTCAGACTGTTCATCCAGCCTATTTTATCTAGATAGACTTGCAGAGATAATGGCATGTACAAAGAATAAACAGGATGTCGCAAGATGAAGGGATAAAAGAAACCAAAAGGATAACAACAACAATAACAAAAAAATGTCCAGAAAAAACATAAATAAGAACTAATAATAATATCATAGAAAAACCTGTAAATAGTTCAAAGTCTGGTTGTTGACCTTCTAGAGTGTCCCCGGTTGAGAGAGATGGGGTTCTGTGTCCTAACTCCATGACATTCCCTCAGGAACTCCATGTTCTGCCCCACCTGCTGCTCTGCTGCATTCCCTTGCCTCTGCTGGGTAGGGTCAGACCAGGCACATTCTGATCCTACTTCTTCAGTGTTGTCCCCGTAGGGCCTTTCCACTTTCTGCTCATTTGTTTAACTTAACTACATTGTCAGGTGATTTTTAGAGGCTCCGTTTGGTTTAGTTCTATTGAGTTCTATTTAGTTCTACCTTTTGAGATATTCTGACATTGTGTCAGAATTGGATTTAAAGGTTTTATTTACAAATGGAAGATAAATACCATGATATCTATGTTAAGAATTTGCTATCTGAATATAGAATAGAGAAAAATATTAAAAACTGATTTAGATGTATTTTGCCTTCTACATTTACTCACAGTCCGTGGGCCTTAAATTCTTATTCCTTTGGTGAAATGTCTGTGCATACACTTTCCCCATTTTTAAATGGGCTCTACTTTTTCTTTGTATTTCATTTTTAATTTTAAATATCATATATAACAAGTCTACTGTTCTATATATGAAAACAATCTGAAGTAGTTTTCCCAATAGTTTTTCTTTTTATTAACTTAATAAATTATTTCCTATTATTCATATTCTTATCAAGTCCAACTTGTGATACATTTTATTACTCGATTAAGCTTTAGGGTAAACTTCCTGGTCTCATGCCAGGTCTCTAAGACATTGTATTTGAAATAAGCTAGTTTTCAAATTGTACATACTCTATGATATGATGTCCTGGAAATATATAATTAGAATGAAAAAGAATAGATTAATGGTTGCCAGATGTTAGTGGTGAGAAACACATCAAAAGACCACATAGCTCCTGTTCCTTCCATTTCTTCCAATGTTTTCATAGCTGAAACTACAGATATAGACTATTCTTATTAAAATTTGTCAAAATTTTTGAGACTTAAAAATACACATTTCATCAAAACAAATAGGCAGAAAATCTTATAAGGTCAAAGTCTAGAGAAGGTACAAAAATCTGTGCTGGCATAATGGTTCAAAAATGCATCCTGTAATGGAGTCTCTAGGGTTAAGCTTTATCACAGAAACTCTTAATTAATAATGAATGACAAGAAAATAATGACACTAAAATGGCTGATTTACTGGCGCTACTTGTACTACTCACTTTTAATAAGAAAAATAGAGAAATTTAGAATATAGTGTGGACTTTGCAAAAAAAGCAACTCAGTACACATAAAAGAGAATACTGGAATACCTAAGTATACACATATCAGTACATTTAAATGATCTTTTATCCAAGGACACAGAATGAGTTACATAATGCACAATGCTACATTTCTTCATATTCATCAACAAATTTATACTAACCAAAGTTTTAAAATATATTTCAGCAGTAGTATATAGATATGTTTTTGATGTCTATTCTGTCAATTAGACTACATCCGAGTGTTAATCCAGTAAGTCTTTGAATGAAATAATATCTTTCTATTTCCAAAATAAGAAAATCAATTACTCTCTCCAGTTTTTAAAGGACAGCTATATATTGTAACATGAAATAAATGATAGTCCAAAACTATAGGAAGTTGTAGGATATTTTTCCCCATCTCATTTCTGTTTTAGCAAGAAGCTTCTTTCTGAGCAAATGAATTTTATTTTGATAATGTAAAGTAGTTAGAAGAATTTCAAATATTAAATGTTAGAATAAAAAATAACCATAGTATATAAGGCAATATATTTAAACTGTAACTATTAAAAAACTCCTTTGTTCAAGAAATAAAATATATTTTTGGTTGGATTATTATATATTCATATATTTTGAGTGAATATATGTAAATTATATTTCATTATTATCCATATGAATGTATAATTCTATGACTACATATATGTGAATATACAATTATGTATATACTATTTGTTTTGTTTTTTCTCATTCAACACAATCATCAATATAACGGGATCTATCTCACATGCTGTTTGTGCACTCTATGTTCATCCTTCTTTCTTTCCTAGATCTTGTGAACTTTCCCTTTCCATAAATGGTTCCCTTTGGATCTAGTGAGTTGATGCTGACCCATAGGACAGGGCAGAAATGCTCCTGTGAGTTTCTGAGACTGTAACCATTTAAAGCAGCAGATAGCTCTGTTTTTCTCCTGAGGTGTGACTGATGATTTTAAACAGCTGACTTTGCATTTAGCAGCTTAATGTGCTACCACTACCTCACTTGTGGGTAATGATCCAAAATAAGGAAGTTAGTCAGAATCAGATCTTGTTTTTATTTTTAAAAGTGAATTTACATATGTAGTTTAAATAATATAGTGATACTTTTCTTTTTACTTGACTAAAGGTTTATAGAACAAATGATCAGTTTTATACTTAATTAGTCTTATATATTTTGTTGTTTTTCTTCTATGTAACAGAATTCATCACAGTTCCTTCCTATATTTTCTGAGTCCACTCCTCTCTTTCCTCACTATTAACTTTGCCTTTGAATGAATGGTTGATGAATCTAAAGCGTGTGCCAGGTACCTCATAAATATCATTTTTTCTCCTATAGATCTATTGTTTGACTAAATATTGAGACATGAGGGTAAATTTATTTCCAGATCTAGAGGGGAATTAAGAATCATAGTCTCTGAGATTCCACATGTCTCCATTTGAACAATTATCTCATTTGATAATTTTGAGTTATGTTCCACGTTTTGCTCCCTCCTACCTAAGACCTTCTAAGGCAGTGGTTCTCAACCTCCCTCATGTCATGACCCTTTAATACAGTTCCTCATGTGGTGGTCACCCCCCAACCATAAAATGATTGTTGGTGTAATTCATCACTGTCATTTTGCTACTGTTATGAATCGGGCGACCCTTGTGAAAGGGCCATTGGAACCCTAAAGAGGTTGTGACTATAGTTGACAACCACTGTTCTGAGGCTATACTTTCAGAATAATTGATAGTGGTCACTGGGCTTGTCTTATTTTTCTGGGGTGAGAATATTGATTCTCCTATGATTTGTTAGACTAATTGTTTCCATTTTTTGTTTTGATACCATTTCTTTCTTTTTGAGAAGAATAAATCAATATTTGTACCTTAGATAGTTTTCCAAAAGTTTTTTTTTAATGTACATAGTGACTGCTTATCAATGTACAGCATAGAATATTTTCTGAACAGAGACTTTTTTGCCAATTCACCTTCACATCATAGGAGATCAGAGTCCAGGCCTAATAACTGTTTCCTTTAAGAGGTTTAGTTGTCTCTAAGAAATTTTCATCTCTTGAATTCAATCAAGAGATAAGAAGATATATTGCATTCCATAAATCTGTTGAGCAAGATCTCTTTGGAGTTTTGAAAATAAAGACTGTTACTTTGAGGACTAAAATGTTCCTGACTCTATACATGGCATTTTTCATTGACACAGATGAAAGTTGGACATTGAAAAATGAAGATCAAAGAAGAATCAGTATAGTTGAATTATGGTAATGGAGAAAATTTGAAAGTACTATGGACTGCTAAAAAGACAAACTGGTTTGTCTTGGAAGAAGTATGGCTCCAGTATTCATTAGCAAACAGGATGACAAGACATTGTCTCCCCTACTTTGTATATCTCATCAGAGGAGAGCAGTACCTGGAGATGGATACCATGCTTGGTAAAGGAGAGGAGTAGCGAGAAAGAGGAAGACACTGAAAGACATGGGTTGATTCTCTGGCTGCATCACTGGGCTCAGGAACAGCAATGATTGTAAGAATGACACTAAATCATGCAACGTTTCATTCTATGATGCATAGCTTTGTTGTTGATCAGAAATTCTTGATGGCATCTCACATCAGCTACAGCAGCAAAGAAGTTTTCATAACATTCTTTCATGTTTATTGCAACTTTGCCATAATATATTTGAACTAAGAGCAAAGGCATAGTTATAATTTGTCTTCTGTTATATATATGTATGTATATATATGTGTGTGTGTGTGTATATATATATATATATATAAAATAGTGTATCCCCCCCGAAAATGATCCTTACTTTTTTATTTTGAACTGAGGGGCATAATGAATTTGCATATAATTCCATTATGTGAGATTGTTCATCAAGAATTCTATTTAGAGCTTCTGAGAAGTTGGTGTAACATTGTGTGACAAAAAAGACCTCATTTGTGGCAGACAGGATACTGGTTTTGTACCACAACAATGCACGTATTCATGCAGCCATCCCAGTACACCAGTTTCTGGCAAAAACCAGCAGGCTTCGCTAGCCCCGTGCACCTTACACACCTATAGTCCCTCCATATGACTTCTTTTTGTTTCCACAAATGCAGGAGAACCTGAAAGGACAGCAATTTAATGATATAGAAGAGGTGAAGAAAAAAACAAAACAAAACAAGGGAGGTGCTGTGAGCCATCAAAGCAGAGGAGTTTGAAGAATATTTCCAAGAATGCAATCATGGATCTGAAAAATGCATTAAGAGTAAGTAGAGTTCTTGGGAGGTGATAAAGTGGTTCTGTAAAAAAAAAAATACATAGTTTTGAAAAAATCTTCCATTTTGGGGCTATAATCCTTTGCATACTTACCTATACATACATATGCATGAGGATTTAGTCCACCTTTCTCCCCCACACCCATTGATCTGTGTTCCTGTGCACATGATTATAGATTATTGTTATTGCAGTATTGTGTATATTAAGAGTATTTGCTTCATTTGACATTAACGCTTGCTGGTATCCTAGTGTCTTTCTCTGCTTCTATCATTTTTTCCAACTCTTTATTATTATATATTGCTTTCCCCTTTGCCCAAGTTCTTGAAATCAACATATCTTCTGTTTCATCTGAGATGTCCATAGCTATACTATGCCCTATTTTCACTTGGTGTCAGAATTACAAATTGGTATCTCTAGTTCTCTATTTTTAGTCTTGTAAGTGTACTCTATGATAACTACTTCTATATCTGGGTGGATTGATGGGTGGTTTTTTCATTTCAGATTATTTTTGTCTGCTATTTTTTTTTTATTTTCTGAGGAAACCCTTTTAGTATTGTTTGTATGATTTCTTTGGGTGTTTATAACCCCCTTTAATTTCTACTTAGCTGGAAACATCACAATTTCACTGTAATCTCTTGGAGGTACAATTTTCCCGGGTAAAATTTTAGAGACTTCAAAGAAAGGACTAGCAACCCACTTTAGGCAAAGTAACCTCAGAAACATTGTCAGATACTGAAGACCCAGTGAATTGAAACAGAATGCTATTGGAGATAGTGCCAGACAGTGGGTCCTTCAAGGCACTTGAAATGTGGGTGAACAGGTGAGTTGAATAAGCCTATGGGAATGGAGCCCTCAGGATCTTCATTTCTTTGTAAGGCACAACTCTAGGTAAGAAGTAAGGCCGCTAAATATACAAATAATGAGGACTTGGAATGTATGAAGTCTCATTCTAAGAAAATTCGAAGTTGTCAAAAATGAAACTTCATACATAAAATTTCATAGCCTATGCATTGATGGAGTGATATCAACTTGTATCAATCATTTTCAGTCAGAAAATTCTTTGGAATGACAAAAGCAAGAAAAGTCACATTGCATTATTTGTCAAAAAGAACATTTCAATATCTTGAACTACAATGTTGTCTGTGATAGGGATCTATCTATGCAACTTCAAGGAAATCCCAGAGATATAATTATTATATAAATTTATGTATGAATCAAAATAGGCAGTGATGAAGAATTTGAAGCATTCTATGAATATCATCAGTCAGAAATTTGTCAAACAGGCAATTAAAATGTATTGATAATTATGGGGCATTTGAATGCAAAAGTTGCATTCAGATATCACATTGACTACATTTGAGGGAAATGATGATGGAAAAGACAATATCAGCAGTTAAAATCAAGCCTGTGGCAAATGATGGGACAGTTCATCAATAGCTCATATGTAAGTTCTGGTTGTAACTCAAAACAGTTATGACAAGTCTGTGGGAGCCTAAATATGACCCAAAGGTGGCCTGCCCCACCTGAATTTCAAAATTATTTCAAGAACAGATTTGGTGAATGGAGGACAAATGACAGAAGGCCTGATGAATGTTGGGAATACATCAAGAAGATTATTCAGGAGGAAATAAAAAGTTCTTTCTTTAAAATGAGAGGAAAGGATGAAGGCAGCCAGTGGATATTAGTAGAGACTCTGAAACATACTTTTAATCATAAAGTACATAAGACAAATGGAAGAAATGAAAAAGTCATTTGAATACAATCTTCAATGGGTAGCTCCAAAAGACCCAGTAAATGTTCTAATGAAATGTGCAGAGACCTATCTACAGTTAGAAAACCGAAAGAAAGAACATACTCATTATATCTTAGGCTGTGAGAACTCAAGAAAAAAATCAAGCCTTGAGTTAAAATATTAAAGGCAGCATAAGAAGATGCAAAGAACAGAGAATCATTGTACTCAAAAAGATTATTTAACATCGTACCATTTCAGGAGGTAGCATATAAACAAGCAGCAATAGTGTTGAAGAAAGAAATTGAAGCTGCACTGAAAGCACTAGCCCAAAGCAAGGAACCAGGAATTGATGACATACTGATTAAAATGTTTTAACAAACTGGTAAAGGACAGATAAAAGTAGTCCTCTATGCCAGGACATTTTGAAGACAGCTATTTGACAAATTGACTTTAAGAAATCCCTATTTGTACACATTGTGAAGAAAGGTGACCCAAGAAAATGCTCAAATTCTAGAGTACTATTGCTGATGTCACAGGCAAGTCAACTCTTGCTGACAATCCTCAAACATTGTTTGCATAATACTTTGATAGAGGGCTGTTCGAAGTTTAGGGTGATTTCAGAAGAGGACATGGAACAAGGTAAAATAATGCTTATTTTATATGGATATCTTCTCAATTTAGAGAAGATCAGAAAGATGTTTTCTTGTGTTTTATTAACTATGCCAAGACATAGTTCATAAAGAACTATGGACAACCTTGATAAAATGGACATTCCAAAACATTTTATTATACTCCAGAAAAAATTCTGCATCGATCAATAGGCAGCTATGCGAACAGAACAAGGGAAGACTACATTGTTTAAAATCAGGAAAGGTTTGCGTCCATGCTGAATCTTCCTACCATACTTACCCAATTTGCATGCTGAATAAATAATCAGAGATGCTGTGGTATATGAACAAGAATGTGGCACCAGGATTAGAGGGCTATTAACATCCTGTGATATGCAAATGACACAACCTTGCTTGCTGAAAGTGAGGAGCACTTAAAACACATGCTGATGAAAATTAAGGATTTTCGTGGTCCTTATGGGTTACAACTCAATGTAAAAAAGACTAAAATCAGGCACCAAAAAAGGAAAACTCATATCATGGTGAAGGAGGCAAGATGCAGAGTGGAGATCCAAAGCCCACCTCTAGGCAACTGGACATTCTCTCACAGAAGACTCACTCAAGGCAGTCAGGGTAGAGTATAGCAATGATGAAGCTTGCAATTTTCCTCTAGTTCTTAAATGCTTTCACACACACACACACACACACACACACACACACACACCCGCTATCATGATCCAAATTCTATCTTAGAAATTGGGCTGCACTGGAGGAGGTACACTAGTACAAATAGGAGCTTGAAACACAGAATCCAAAACAGAAGAACCCCTCAGAATAAGTGGTGAGAATGGTCATATTATGAGGATGGAAGGAAGGTGGCGTAGAAAGGGATCTCCCTATAACCGCCTCTCTGGGCGATGGACAGTGGAGAAGTGGGTGAAGGGAGACATTGGATGGTGTAAAATATAATAAAATAGTAATAATTTATTAATTATCAAGGGTTCATGGGGAGTAGCGAGAGGGTGGGATGGGAAAAATGTGGAGCAGATACCAGGGGATCAAGTAGAAAGCCAGTGTTTTGAGAAGATGAGGGAAGCACATGTACAAAAGTGTTTGACAAAATGGATGGAGGTGTGCATTGTGATAAGAGTTGCATGAGCCCCAATAAAACGATCAAAATTCTCCCAACAGGTTCAGTACATAAAATCATGATAAATGAAGAAATAAATTAATTAGTCAAGAATGTTGTCTTGCTTGGATACACAATCAATGTTCAGGGATGCAGAATCAAAAATTTATTTATGCATGAAATGCAAGGATGTTATTTTCATGCCTAGGGTGAGCCTGACCCTCACCATGATATTTTCAACTGCCCCAGATATACGTTAAAAAGGACGATGAAATAAGGAATACTGAAGGAGGAGAATCAATGCATGTGATGTTCAGTTCTGGAAAAGAATACTGAAAATATGAACTGCTAAAAGGATAAACTTTTGGTATTGGAAGAAGTACAGCCAGCATTTTCCTTAGAGGCAAGGAAGGTGAGAATTTATCTTACATACTTTGGGCATATTATAAGGAGAGACTAATGCCTGGAGAGGGACACAATGCTTGCTAAAGTAGATGGATGGTGGAGAAAAGACAAAGGCCTTCAAGGAGAAGATAGACAGAGTGGAGGCAACAATGGGTGTAACCATTTGATAGAAAACTAAATAGAAAGTTCATAATTTTAGAAAGATAAGATAGAAAAGAAACTGTGGTGTGAATTCTCACCATCTAGCTATAACTTCTGCTCATAATTTGGTTGATATTTCTCAAGGTGACAACACACAGGAACATATTTGCATAAGAGTGCACATAAATTAAACCATACACAAATGTACTTCTTTCTTCTCATGGAGAGCCTTGAGTTGACAGTATCTATGTCTATTAAAGTCTAGTGGCTTCCCTGACTATATGACTATTCTGGAGGTATTAAAAAAGAAAATAACTGAAAAGATTTCCTGAATTGTAATAAACACTTATAAGTATTATTATCATTTTAAAATATTTATTTTATTTCCATATATTATGATAATTATCATGATTGTTAGACATTTGAATTATTTGCATTTTTAACTTTTAAATGCTATTTTGATAAACGTGTTACATGCCGAAATATTTTCACACTTGTTATTTCCTCAAATATATTTGTGTTCCACAATATGTTAGACTATTATATATACAACAATTCATGAAATGGCTCTCTATATAGATTATTTATATATGGAATGTTTACTTATAGACATACACAATATAACATAATCCCATTTCTACACCCCATAGGATCTGGGTCCCTGCATTTGGGTGACAATTAGGGATACCTGGCAGCACAGGTATCCAGTATCAATTGCAGAAGCCCTACACTTGATTTACAATTTTTACCCCAAATTCTTTCTCCAGTTCTTAGGGGATGTAGTGTTACTTTTATTATATGCTGGAGACATCTTGCTACAACAGGAATTTCCCATGTAGAATAAGCAGACAATGTAAGATTACAGTACTTTCGATTGGAAAATTTTGAACTGAAAAAAGAGTAAGGTATAAATATTAATTTATATGAGTTATCACATAATTTTCAAAAACGTTTTAAGATGTTAGGATCCATGTATTAAAAATGAAGAAACTGAGACTTAAGAAAATGATATATATGACTAAAATAAGCAAAATATTGAACTGAAAGTCAATTTTTGAATTTCAGTTTCTATGATTAAAAAGTTTTGATGTTTTCACTACCTGAAGTTGAACATTTAGCAAATAATTAGCATATAACACAACTTTGTGATTGCTATGATTGCTAAAAATCATTCAATTTATTCTATCTTTCCAATTCTCTCTCCCACTATAAACAATTTTTAAGCTTTATCAGTATTCAAGTCTAGAAAATATTTGGAAATAATAAGCCAGAAACTACTACTTGTAATAACATGCTATCAATATTTATAGATGGTTTCCCATGTCACCACCAGTGCTGCTTAATGACCAATAGAGAAATTGGATGAGTGTATCCAAGATTCAAATGATATCCATTTTTCTACAGTGGGATCTCTAAGGAACTCCAAGTCATTGTAATTATAGAACACCACTACATATCAAACAGAGAAATTCTAAATTAGCACAACCAGTACATCACAGATATGCTTTCAGGTCACTATCTTACACAATGATAGTCAAATAATCAGGGTCATATTTCCATAGAGGGAAAGTGCTTGCAAAAATGTTTAATTCTCATAATAGATTTTCCTGAACCTGACACTTAAGAGTCTTATTCATCAAATTTTGTCCAAACTTTATCTCCCTCTCTCTATTAATTTGTTTTAATTATTGTCAATACTGGACAAAGTATTGTCAAATACTGTCAATATTGGATATATTACTATATCCTCATTTGCAATCAAATACCTCAGGAATTCATTTTGTATTCTTCTGGAATTTCATGACTTCAGTGCAAGTATCTTTGACAGACTCAAGTTTAAGATTAGACAATTCTAGTCCAAAAACCGTCTGTGATATTTGAACAAAAATTATTTGAATTGGAGGCTTCAGTGACACAGAATTAAAGAGAATTGATATTCTATTAAACTGGGAACAAACAGGATTTTTCTAGGGATTGTGCTTTTTCACAAGAGACAGAACTGGACTCCTGGCCGCACCTGCACGGCAGCTGCCACCTGACTTGTTAGAGATGACTGGGGACACTTCCTCTACTGCAGACACAGCAAGGCAATGCACTCACTGTTTTAAAATTTACATAGTATTTGCAAAATGACACACCTTATTACCTGAAAGCAAATGGGGATCAATTAACGTGCTAATAAATTTGAAGACCACAGCCTTCATCATGTTTTGAAACTCGAAGACAGCAATTCTCACAACGTAACCAAAGAACAAAGGCAAGAGGAAAGTTGACAAGGATTTCATACTGCTCGAATTCACAATCAACACTTATGGAGGCAGCAGTCAAAAGGGAAACAGCCTATTTCACTGAAAATATCTGTGCCACCTGACCTCTTCAAAGTGTGCAAGAACTCATGCATCTTTGAGGAAAAAGATCCCACTGACCCAACCCTCATATGCATGAGAATATTTCCAATTGCCTTGTATACATGTGAATATTTGACAAGGGAAAAATGATGTCAGAAAAGAACCGGTGCATTTTAATTATGCTGTGGGAGGGGAATAGTGAAAGCACAATTGCTGATCAGGAGAAGAACAAACGAACCTGTCTCAGTAGAAGTACGGCCACAAGACTCCTTCCATGACAGGACAGGGAAACTTCATCTCAGGTATTTCGACCATGTGATCCAGAGAGAACAATGGCAGGGAAAGGATAGGATGCTAAGTCAAGGAGATCCGGTGGGAGAAGCCGAGAGAAGGTGGGGGGAGAGAGAGAAGACTCAGCCAGACACTGATACAAATAGCTTCAAACACGGACTTAAAGACAGCAGCAATTGTGAGGGTGCCACAGGAAGGGTTTTGCTTCATGACATGGATGAGAGTAATGAATCAGGATCAACTTATTGGCACCGAACAGCAGTAAATATGTGTACACAAAACCCCTTCCATGTTGAATTTCTGATTATATAGAAAATGTAGAGTCTCTTTCTCCAGTTACTTTCTTATGATTTGTTTTTATTTGTCTTTTGTGCTTTTTAATTAATTTTTTTTCTTTACTTATTTTAATAGACTGAAAACTAAAAGAAAACTAAGATGACAAAAAAAGACAAAACAAACAACAAACTGCCATGGAGACACTTCCATTCATAGAGGCTATAGAGGCAGGGTAGAATTGCTTGGTAGGCCTCATTAATGCCAGTGTCATGTTCTGTGCCATCGGACTCTATGCACTGTGCATGTTTTACTAACACTGTATTCAAAAAAAACAAAACAAAAAATCTTTGGGGAGCCCAAATCCAGCTTCCTTGTCATTGCAGCTGTGATTGGCAGTAAAGGTGGCGCGTTGGCCATGGAAGAGGATTTCTGCACCCCGGGCTGTTAGCTGGATAAAGCCTAAGACTTTCCATCAGAGCCAGGCTCTTTGCACAGTATCCTCTGTCTCACCAGTGGTTCAGAAGCTGCAAGGAATACATTTGACTGGCTTATAACTATTTCAGCGTCTTCAAGGCAATGCTGATCAGTCATAATTCTATAGAACAAAGTGGAACTGTCCCTGCGGGTTTCTGAGACTAAATATTTAGCACTAGAAAACCTAATTTTTCTCCCCCTGTCCTCTACCCCTCCTGAAGAGTTGAGAACCACTGACATTGGGATTAGCAGCCCAACTCCACCCCCAGAGCTCCTATAGCTCATTGCCCCCAGCTCACAGCAAAGCAGCAGGAGAGGGAAAACCGCTTTGTCGGTTCCTGAGACCGGGACTCTAGCGGAGCCAGAAATCTCCTCCTGGGCCCACAAGGCGCCTGGTCATTTCCAATTGCTGCCTTGTGACCAGCAGCCACTGTGTAACAACTGTGCCACTGGGGCGGTGGGGTTGCTGTCCCGAGCACTCGCTGACTCACAATGATCTCACTTACAAAAAACAAAAACAAAAACAGAAAAAATGAAACACCACCCATTCCTGTGCCGTCCTCACAATGTTTTTGTTTTTTTGCTTATGCTTTTGTGTGAGCCCATTGTTTCAGCCACTGTACCAACCCATCACTTCCAGGGTCTTGGATTTCACTCTCCCTCCAACTTACTAAGCATGAGATGCTTCTCCAGGCACTGGCTCTCCTGATAACATACAAAATATATGAATCAAATATTACCATTTTTGCCTCTAAAGAGCATTCAGGCTGTACAAGACAGTTTTGTTTCTTTGGTGTTTGTTTGTTTTGTTACTCCATGGTACTTGAAATATTCTTCAGGGAAATAATAAGCAGAAAGAATTTTTCCCTCAAAAAGGTAACAAAAACCATTATGGGAGTATCAATGTAGATGTAGTCCACAGCATCAGAACTGATTTTAAGGGATGTATAGCTGTGCTTCCTTTAACACAGTTTTAAAGACTTTTGCATTCATGGGGATTGAAACTCCCTGAATAGATTATGTCACTGCTATACTTTTTTATTAAAAATTGTGATAAAAATAGAAACCCCAACTACTGCTACAAGTTCATCTCCTCTGGCAACACAGGGCATCAACGTCTCATGCAATGCACCTAGCCTGCAGAAACAATGACTTCTTTGGTCTTAGTCTATCATTCATATTTACATACACAACATTTGAAAGTATCATATAAATCTAATTGGTAACTAAACAAACGTAACACTTGACTTTTAACTTTTCATCCAAATTGCAATTAAATAAAAAAGTAGATAAACATTTTAAAAAGAATGGAACCTAGCAATGAAACCAAAGCAAACCAATAAACCAACCAGAGGGAACAATATCAGCCTCCTACTCACTCAAGCGCCTGCCTGGATTCATTTTATACCTGTCTCATATTCCTTTCTCAGAGAAGCTATTTTAAATAATTAACAAAATATCAGAGCATTCTTTGTTCAACCTAATAAAATGTAGGCTACTTTCATGCTATTCTTCAGTATTTCTTTATAATAATTCAAAGACTTCTTTTGCTGTCAAACTTGGTGAACATTATGACTATGAATATAAGAACATAGAAAATATCATCAACCAATTGCCATAAACTATAGAAAAACTTCCTCAGAATTGAAATATAAATGCAATTATCCTATAAGATGAAGACAACCAGTCATTAAGGAAAAAAAAATATGGGTATCTTTGTAGTAAAATGAAGGACAACACTCACTAAGTACCTTTTAGGGCATTCAGATTTAGAAACATCATGTAAGCAGAACTGAAAAGTCGTCTTAAGATGTTAGATAACTTATCTGAGTAGTGAAGATTAATGTACTTCCCTCAGTTTGATCGTAGCATCAACAACCTTTGACAGTTGCCTTTTGGGTTGCTGCAAGCGTTCCGGAGAAGATACTATAAGGCAGGAACTGAAATGACACCCAATGAACATAATATGGTATATGAAAACTTTTAATATTATATGAAATACAATTAATATTATATGAAAGTCAATTAATATTATATGAAAACTTATTTTGAAAACTAGTTTTGAAGACACTGAGGTGAAAAATTGAAGGACCAATAAAAAATTCAGAGCTTTCCAAACGTCTCAAAATGGAATCCTCTAGGATGCACAGAAAGAAGACAACACAATTTATTCAAACTACAAATATTCTTGTCCTACTTTACAATAATCCTGTTACTAAATTTAAAATAATTCTGTCTCTAAATTGTCTAGAAGGAGGCATTTGGTATCCTACATTTTAATATAATGGCATAAGTGCAATCCTTAAAACAAGTGAAGGAAAACTATAGATTAAAAAAAACCTTAAACTTTTCATATATCTAATTTAAGGAAATTATCTTCTTATCAGTGTATTTTTTTTACAAAATATGACAATGATGGCATGTATAATAATGAATAATAATATATCAGTTGATCTCACTGGTATGACTAGTTGATCAAAGTCAGATATTTTCTACAGCTTTTGTTTCACACACACATACACACTCTTGTGTGAAACTGCTTAAGATAGAACAGTATTGTTATTGGTGCTGTCAAGTCAATGCTACATCAGAGCATCACCATGTGACAGAATAGAATGGCCCCACCATTTCCTAGATTTCAATTTTTAGAGTAACAGAACGCTGCCTTTCCCACCGAGATGCTCTGTGGTTGGAACCACTGTCCTTTTAGTTAGAGACCCAATAGCCTTACCATTTTATCATTGAGGTTGGTCCCCCTAAGCTTAAGCTTAAAATCCTGACTCCTGTAAATGTTATCTTTCATGGCAAACCACATTTTTACAAATATGTTTCAATTAAGAATTTTGAGAATGATGAGGGAAACAAATGTACAAATGTGCTTGACACACAATGGATGGATGGATGGCTTGTGATAAGACTTGTTTGAGTCCCTAATAAAGTGATCTTTTAAAGTATTTTGAAATGAGGAAATTGTCACAGGTTATTTGGTTTGAACAATGCAATCCCAAATTACCTTTTAAAGAAGGAGACAAGGTTATCAGATTAAATAAAAAGCAATGAGTTTCAGGAGGAACAGGATAGAGTGAAGCACTTGAGGAAGGAGGTCAAGTTATGAGACAAGGACTTCGGCAGCCTATTCTATTTTGGAGCCTTTAGTGGGAATGTCTTGGTTTGAGCCCAAATATTTGACCTTATGAAATATGAGATAATACTCATATGTTTGATGTATTTTAAATCATTTAATGTATTACAGTAAGATTGGTTATATATGTATTAAGTGAAACCATTGAGAAACAAAAAGATTAAATTAACTATACATTTAATTTTCAGGAAGTATTCTAGTTGCCATTTTTTATGATAACAGTGGTATAGAAACATATTTCTTTTATTAATTTTGTTTTGATAATTTCTTATTAAAATGTAAGGAACTTTCAATATCTTTGATATTTTTGTTCCTATAATACATTTTTATAAGATTAGGAATAATATCAAAATTAAGAATAATTAAGATTAAAGTATATTCATAGACATCAATGACATATGGATGTTAAGAATCAGTTATATGAAGTCTTTCTTGCTGAAAAACATGTGATTCACCAGAATACATAAATATATATATATATATCCTTGTCATCAAATGTGTAAGTAAATATACATATGAAAATATACCTAACCTTCCAAACAAAATTAGAAATTATACTCTAGACTTTAAAGAATTCTTATTACAGTAGTTAATTGTGTTTGGTAGCTTTGGTTACTATGACTGATATTTACTGTGGATTAATGATCATTTCAGTAGATTTCAATTTTCTAATAAAATTTGTTAAATGGGTCTCAAAACCACCTAGAATCTTCAGAGTAATGCCTATGACATATGTTCTGACAAAGCTTCACACTTCATACACAGGAAATACAATGATGGCATGAAATATGCAGATGCTATTCAACAGATAGCTCCCATTAGCATCTTCTGACTGCAATAACAGTAATTCAAAGCAAGAATCGAGTCAGACTAATACTCAACTATAAATATTCATTAGCTCTTCTATAATAGATTCATTATATCTGTTCCTGCAACTAAGGTAATAATTCTGGACATGATGATAGGGTAATTTTTTTCCTTAAAAGTATGATTAAAAGGCATTTTCTTTACCCTTGAAACCTTTAATACATTCAATATACTAAAAATTCCTGAGTAGCATCAACATGTAAAGATGTCAATATTACTAACCTATTTTTATACATCTATCAATCCTATAAGAACTTATATTGAAATAAGTTCTTCAAGTCTATCAATCTCTTTAACTTCTCTTCTTTCTATCAGATTATTATCTCAACCATGTCTTACTGAATGTTTATATTCTTTATTAATTTATTTAAACATTTGTGTTGGAACTTCCCAAGAAATTCAGCATAGTGAAACAATTTATCATGTTTCTTTGACTATCACAAATCTAAGTCAATATAAATGTCATTTCCTTCAATGATCTCATAAACTTTAGAAAGTTATCATGCTATATTCAATTTCCTAATTGACTCGCTAAGAAAAGTGCATAATACTTTTTATTTAATATTTAATAAATATTCAGTTAGCAATCACTCATACAAACATTGATTAATATGAAAGAAAATATGTATCCAGGCATATATTGCACACATATAAATGGTCCACATTGCATTAGGTAAATGGGCTGCATAATATCACTTTAAAATATGGAAGAGCAAGATGTCTCTTTGAGGATCAGCAACGGCATTTCAAGTCATGCATTTTCAATCATATGCTGTGTGACTTTTAACTGCCTCAAATGCATGTGAAATGTGGGCACTGAATAAAGAAGACAGAGGAAGAATCAATGCATTTGAAGGATGGTGATGGCAATGAATATTAAAAGTACCATGAACTTCCCAAGGAAGAAATAGATGTGCCTTGGAAGTAATATAACCAGAATGCTTCTTAGAAGTGCGAATGGTGAGACTTCATCTCATAAACATTGGACTTCTTATCAGGTGAGAATTCTCACTCACTGCCATCAAATCCATGCTGATACTTAGTGAGCCTATATGAGGGGGTAGTGCTACCCAGTAGGCTTCTGAGACTGCTACACTTTGTCCATATCATGACTGCTGGTTTCAAAGTGTTGCTCATGTGTCACAATCAAGCAATTTACCACTCTATATGTCTCCAGAGCTCCTTCAGGAGAGGTCAGAGCCTAAAAAAGAGCACCAGGTTCGGTAGACAACCAAAAAGAGGAAGACCCTTCACAAGACAGACTGAAGAAGTGCCTGCAGTAATGCACTCCAGCATGACAGAAATTGTGACAATATCACAGCACTAAAGAGCGTCACATTCCGTTGTACATAGGGGCTCTGTGCATTGGAGCAGATTTGATAGCATCCAGCAGCAACACAGTGGACATACACCTTATAATGAAATGTAAAAATACCTAGAGTCAAAAAAAAGAAAGTGTTCAGCATTTCTGAAGCTGGAAAAACTAAAGACAAGTCAAGAATCAAATTTCACTAATGGAAGTGTCTATGGATAAAATATTGGAGGATGTAGGAAGCATTAGAAGAATGCATAATTATTGTCCAAGAGGTAGCAAGCACGTTCTATGGAATTCATGGGAACAATTCAAGCTATGCTAAAGGTCCTACTGGAAAACAAGGTGCAAGGAACTGGTAGAAAATCAGTGGAAATATTTCAATAGGGCAATGCACCACAGAAGGTACCCCCACCCTCTCACAGCTCTTGATTCATGATGGAATCAAAGTGACCCCTGTGGGTATCAGAAAGGCAGTCTTTTCTGGGGAGTGGCTGGTGGTTTTGAAATAAAGAACAAGTGCACCACAATACAACACATAAACACTATGCTAAAATTTGAAAGACAATTACTTGACCAACAATTTGGAAGGGGCTTATATTTGATACATTCCAAAAAAAAACATGACACAAAAGAATGCAAAATTAATCAAATGACATAATTAATATCAGATGCAAGTAAAATTATTTTGAAGGTAATTAGAAAATGTTTTCAGCATACATAGCAGGGACCTTCCAGTAATTTAAAATGGGTTAAGAAGAAGAAATGGAATTAGAGATATCATTGCTAACATCAAATAGTTCTTGGCTGAAATAGAGAATGACCTAATGATGTTTACTTGTGTTTTATTAAATATGAAAAGGCATCATACTAAACTCTGGATACTATTGCAAAGACTAATGTCATCATTCTTTTTTGTTGTTTTTTTTGTTTGATTTTGATCATTTATTGAGGACTCTTAAAATTCACATTACAATTCATACATAAATTGAAAGTCATATTTATACATTTGTTGCCATCATTCTTTCCTAGACAAGTGATTCCTATTGAAACCTTGACAACAGGTCCTCTTATTTCTTCACCCCACCTCATGATCCCTTGATAGATTATTAATTCTTATTTTTTTCATAGCTTACTCTGATCACTATCTTCTTTTCCCAATGGTTTCTGTTGTTCTTCCCCTGGATGGGCGGGGTTGGGGGAGGGTATGAAAGTGTGTTGAATATTATGATTGATTTCCTCTTCCTGTGCTTCCTCCCCATCTGGTATCACTATGCGCATTCCTGCTCCTGGGTTGCATGTCTCATGAGCTCATGTCTCCCATCTACATATGTGTGTATGTTCCAGTCTAGTCCAGAGTGAGATATATCACTGAGGTCATGATAATAGGGGGTGAAGAAGCCTCAAAGAACCAGAGGAATATTGTGGGTTTCATTGGTGTTTTACTGTGCCATAGTTGGCTTGCCCTTCCCTGTGATTTTTCTGTGGAGGATGTTCCATTGTCTACAGATGGGTTTTGAGTCTGTGCTCCGACACCCCTCATTCTCAACCATATGGTTTTGTTTGTTTGTTAAGGGTCTTCTCAGGTCTGTTACCCAGTCCCAAAGATGCCTCATGATAACACAAGATGGTGGGCGGCTTCTTCATGTGGGCCTGTTGTTTCTCTGCTTGATGCCTGTTTGTTTCAGTTCAAGCCAGACACTGTATCTTGCTATCGCCAGGTGCTTCTGCCTTCTTCACCACATTTGCTTATGCACCCACTTTGCCTCCAGTGATTGTATGGGGAGGACAAGCATCTCAGATTTCCAATTTGTTAGAACAACGGGTTCTTGTACTGAGGGAGGGTATGAGCAAATGCCCTACATTCATCTACTGGCTCAGTGTATTGACATATAAATGTATGTTCATAGGTCAGTATCTCTATCTGTGAGGATTAATATATTTACATTTGGGCACACCTATTCTTATACCTCTATGCATAGTTTAGTCTCCTATATCGTTCCTGTTTCCTTTACCATCACACTCACTCTACTTCTGTCTCATAGTCCTTCCTCTCAGCTAGATTGCTGTTGTGCCAGCACAACTCAGGATCTCTATATCCTCCTCATTAGTGATTTTTATTCCTTACTTGTTTCCCTGTCTATGGTGTTATTTTTTCCCTCCTTACCTTTCCCCTACCTCCTCTGTCCCTTAACTAAAGTGATCAAATTGTAAGCAGGATTAAAAAAAGGTCTATATGGAGCATCAACAATTTTCATAGAATGCAAGAAATAGAATTGTAATATATTTATTTTAATTTAAAACATTGTGGGACAATGCCAAATTGTTAAAAAGCGGAACACCTGGTCACTTTACCACCCCACCCCAGACTGTTGATCCCATTCCCATCTTCTCAAGCTTACTTCCCATGCCTGTGTTACGTAGGAAGGTATACCAACAGTGGCATATACCAAACAGAAAAAAAAGAAGAAAATAAAACCCATACATTTTCCCTAGTCTGTTCACTGACCTGTATGATTATCTCTTCACTGGTCCTAGGGTCATTCTGGGAGCTGTACCTCTTAGCCTAAAGTCTATTTGGGGGTGCTTCAGGGACTTTGTGACTTTGCTTTGCTGCCATTGATGATCTGTTTTCTTCTTGATTCCTACCACTCTAGAGAGTTCAGACCACACTTCCTCCCTTCTGTGTGTCCCAGTATTGCCCTTTTTCCCAGTATGCTTCAGTAAGGTGACAACATGTCATGAGCTGTTGTTCGCCGTAAAGTCTCCCCTCTCTGTGGCTTGGCAATTCCATGCAAGGACATCTCCCGGGCTTGGTGTATTGATATATTGCCAAGGGTGCTCATTCAAAACGTTACATAGATCAAGAGACAAGCTTTTAAAAAATAATGAGATACAATGTTGTTTGGCATCAGAACAAGTGTGTATTGGGGTTGTATACCATCACCATACTTAAGCAATCTGATTGTTAAGCAAATATTCTGAGAAGTTGGATGATATAAAGAAGAATGCAGCATCAGAATTGAAGGGAGGTTTACTAACAAATTGCAATATGAAAAAGACCCACTTTTGCTTGTTGAAAGCAGATAGAATGTGAAGCATTTACTGGTGAAGATCAAATACCACAGGTACAAATATTGATTATAACTCAATCAGAAATCCTCAAAATTAGAAAATGGAGAAAGCTTGAAGTTGTCCAGAATTTTATAATACTTAGATCCATAATTCATGATCACGGAAGCAGTAATCAAGAAATCAAAATATTTATCCAATGATTGCATTTGATTGGACAAATATGCTGCATGAGGTATATTTAAGGGCAATAATGTCACTTTCGGGACTAAAACACCTGGCCCAAGCCATGGTACTTCCTATCACCTCATTCACATTTGAATACACTATAGTAATTAAGAAATAGAAGAATGCTCACATTTGAATGATGCTGCTGAAAGTATCATGGACTTCCAGAAGAACAAACAAATCTGTCTGGGAAGTACAGCCAGAATGCTTCTTAGAAAAAGGATGAGTTAGTAGAGGGGGAAGGTGCTACTCCACTCTTAATCAGATAGAGGAAATACGATAAATTTTGGGATCAAATCTCTGAAGAATTAGTTTGCTAACACCCAAAATATCTCACACATACTCTGTGGTAGATATATAATCGTTTGTTAATTTAAAGATTAAGAGTGTAGGGGTGGAGTCTAGTCTGGCAATCAGATCATAACCAATGAGGCCTTTGTGTGGGCATGACCCTCTCCTGAGAATTCTGGTAAATCCTGAACCTGCTTCAAGACAGACTTCTCCCTGGGAAACATTGCAACTGACAAAACTCATGGAGCTATCCTGAGCTGTATAAGCCACATAGATGCGACCTGACCTTCAAAGCCAAAGAAGCCACAGAGAGACTCCTGCCAGTGCTGAGTTGCTTACAATGTCTCTGGATCCAAGGGCTTTCTATCTACTGGCTTGTGATTATCCTGCATTTGACTTCATTGCATGTGTTTCCTGAGTCTCAAGAGGACTTTATAGATTAGTATCAGGCACACGGGCTAATATCAGGCTTACGGCCTTGGACTGAATGGAGTTGAGTCTTAATATACAATTGTCCATTATATACAACTCTCTCTTATATGCATATGTGTGCTTATGAATTTGTTTCTGATGAGACTAACACACACACACACACACACACCAACACTTTTCAAGAAAAAAGGATTCCTTTTAAATTCAATGTGTAAGGTGTCCCAAATTAGCATGTTTGGGCAAATAAAACCTTCTAGGAAAGCTATGCCATTTTGATAAGCAATGGAGCATGAGGCCTTCGGGAGGGAAAGGGCCAAGGACATCCCTGTTTCCATGAACCATCCCTTCTTACTTTCATTGCCAGAAGACATTCTTGATCAAAACAAACTTGTTAAAACATTTCTTTGAACTTTTTTTATTTTCACTGATTTTTTAAAGATCAATTTATTGTGGCCTCTTATAGCTCTTATCACAACTCATACCTCAATTGTATAAAGCATTTTTATATGTATACTGCCATCATTATTTTCTAAGAATCTACTTTTTGTTTGAGCCCTTGGTCTTGATTACTTTTTTCCCTCCCTCTTTCCCATCCTCATGACTCCTTGATAAATTAGAATTTATTATACTGACCAGTGTCTCCTGTCCCCCACTCCTATCACCAGTTTCTGTTGTTCTTTCCCCAGGTGGGGTGAGGTGGGGTGGCTGTGTCAATCATCATGATCAGTTTCCCCCTTTCTCCTGTCCACTCTCCACCCTCTCCCTACTCTCCTTGTATCACTACTTCCGTTTCTGTTTTCAGGGGGTTATCTGACCTTGATTCTGTGTGTCATTTCACTGGCTTTTGATGTAGCTTCCTTAAAATGTTTAAATGCATTAACTTAATCTTTCCTGAATAAACCTGGTCTGTGTTTATGGCTAAAAGAGTAAGCGGTATTTCAGACTTTCTCTGCAGCCAACAAGACTCCATCTCCTATTCTTTGGAGATGTTATCGGGAGAGACCAATCCCTGTAAAATGATTACATGCTCTGTATGTAGTGGGCCAGTGAAAAAGAAGGCCCTCACTGAGAGGAGTTCACAGAGTGCCTGCAACAATGACCTGGAAGTTGTCATGATGCTGCAGAGCCTGGTAGTAACTCGTCCATTGGATGAGGTCAATGAGTAAGAACCAAATGTTACCTAACCTTTAAGAATACACCCATACAGGTGAAGAGATAGGTAATATATAAACCAGGAATCCCCTATCTGAGAAATCAGGTATTTAGAATATCATGGAAATAATGTCAAAATTAACAAACCTTAGCATTATCCAGATAATGAAATATAGTATGTAGCACACTTAATCAAAACACTGAAGGCGTTTCAAATGATGTATCAGTAGCGCTCATTCAGGAAGCATTTGGGAACTCACACAAGTATGAAAGTTATGGATATATATCATTTATCTGAAGCATGGATTGTATAGGACTCTTACTCTTATGAATGACTGGTAGTTATTTAATTACTAGAGGGAAGAAATGGCAGTGTTTCAGCCATTTCATGACAGTTCAAGAAATAGAAAAGGTTTCGTGCCCCAAATGTAGATGCAGTGAGCTCAGTATAGCCACGTTTTTGAGCACACAAGGATGGACCTAGGCACTATGGTATATGGGGAGGTGAAGATGTGTATTTAGGTCAGAACACACAGAACTATTTACAGAAACAGGCCAATACAAATTCATGTGGTGGAGCATATGCAATCATTGAAAAGACCAAAATAAATACTCTGCAGACATAACTGGATAGCTTCTAACACTGGCTTCCTGAGTTTGGAGACTAAGAGTGAGCATCCTGTGGGAGAACTCTGTCAACTGTCAAAATCAAGTTTGCACAAATCATGATTTGGATTCAAAGAAATTGGTAGAAGGATTTTAAGGGCTTTCAAGCAGCCCTCTCAGACACATCCTTGAGTGTCTACTAACCAGTATAAAAGAAGATGAATGAAAGCTCTTAGAAAAAAAATAGGTCTACCTGACGCACAACTTCTCCTGCTCAGAGATGGGAGAACTAGATGTATCCTGAATAGGATCACTGAACATTATGACTGGGGTCACAATAAGACACACAGTGTCACCCATATGTTCTTTTGTAGATTGGGAGAAACATAAGGAGTAGAATCCCAAGTCTTATATTAAAAAAAAAAAAGTAGACCAACTGGAGCAATGTGAATAGAAAAAATAGCTCTGTGATCCTCTTTGAATCTCAAACCAAGCCTTTCCCTTAAGATCACTGTTTTTAGTGAAGTAGCAGGAAGTCACACAAAATCACTTGTGATATCTGTATGTATCATGCCCTTCAAAAAAATCAACAGTATGAGAAGAAAGATTAAAAATCACTCAATAGGAATTCAGGAAGAAAGGAAGCCTGTGAATCAGAGTCCTGGAAAGGAAATAAAGTGAACATTGTTGAAGAGAATTTTAACATATTGTGATATAGGTAAGTAGTGTCATTAAAAAAATGGATGAAATCATCAACAAGGAACCTAACTTGTAAATCAAAAAAAAAAAGAGTATATTTTTAAAAAGATAAACACTAATGTTCCAACCCTTAAAGGATTATTCTATGAACTGTTACATCATGCCTAAAAAGTGCCTATAGGAGTGTCATACTTAAAGTTTGATTTTCAGATAACAAAGTCTTTAAGATAAAAATATAATTTAGAATCACATTAGATTCCTCTTACATAAATTTATTTTCAACTGAAGGTCAAAGATAATTCTTATAACTACCACTCTTTTCTCAGACATACCATTTAGCCTATTTGGTATCTATCAATTCAGCTAGTATCCTCTTTCCAATTTGATTCCTTTCCCTTAAATTTTGAAAATTATGTTCTCTAATTCAGTCCACATGGAGAACTGTGTCATTCAAAATTCATTTTTTATTGTAAAGGCAAGGATGTCAAAAATATTGGAAATAATTATGACCTTAACAGCCTGTGCAAAGAATTTATTCAGTGTAAGAAATTTTAATTATCTAAAAATTTGAAATGAAAGCAGTTGTCTCCTATTTCAGCTAAAAATGTGTTAACATTTATTTCATTCAGTAACCTTTTTAGCCAGTGAACCATATAGGTAGAGATAGCAATATGATCTTTGCTTCACACGGTGTACCTTATAAATTCTTTTAGGCTACTTTCACTTCTTAAGTTCATATAAGTTCAAACAATTACTTGAACATCAATTTTGCATATTCTTATTTTATAAAACAAAATTAATATTGAACAATGTAAACAAGTTTCCCTAAAGGAAGACTCTGGACACATTCTTTAGTAATGTCTCAGATCAAAGCAGCAAGAAGGAGAGCAGACCCAGATCAATAGGGCACCTCCTGGTAAATTGGCTGTGATTAATCCAGTAGGGAGGAGTAAGTAACATATCCTGGAAGTACTAAGTGTGACATTAATTTCCCACTGGTCGAGGAAAATAGCTCATGATAGATTTTATGTGTTACTCATAGAGAGGATGTTAGTTGACAACTTTTTTCCCACTTAAATATATCATTCCTAATCACTAAGTCTTCATTGAATAACACTATGTCCAATTCTATGGGCCTTGTGGCATGGTGCTGACACTAACTGTAAAAATGACATAGTGGAGGCATCTGGCCACTTTTAATATCATGAGAGCAAAAGGGAATCATTATAAGAATTGCTAGCCCAAGGCTAATTACTATGAAGTGATCAGACATAACCAATCTCTCCAACCACTTTACCAATTCTGACATTAATCCTCCCTTTCACAGCTGTTTAAATCTTTCTCTGGGACTTCATTATCCTGTGATATGTTGCAATGGTCACACAGATCTGAGACAATACTCAAAAGTATGCATTTTATTAGAGCAGTTGCTATAATTGGTGTTGAGTCGTTGAACTGGCTTCAGCACATGTTGACCCTATGCAAAGCAGAAGGCAGCACTGCACGGTCCTAGGCATCCTCATAACTGTTCCTATGCCTGAATCCATGATATCCCCTGCTGTGTCAATCCATCTCAGGGAGGGTCTTCCTCTTTTGTCCTGCCGCTCCACTTTATTGAACTGATGTCCTTCTCCAGGGACTGGAAACTCCTGACAATATCGGAGGAGTGGCAGAATACAAATCAGGAACATAAATGCATCAGCATAGAGTGCTTTGATTCGCACAGCCTCGGCCATGCCCTCCAGAAGCCTCCTCTCTGAACTCTTTCTTGCTGTCTTCTCATGCTGGCCATCGCTCTGCTTAGTTAGCTTGGCCACTAAGTGCCCATCGGCACCCACTCCTCTATTATGCCTCTGCCAGAAGGTGTGCAGCTTTCTCACACTGCAAGCCACCTAGCTCCTGTCGTCTGATGTTGCTGCCTCTCCTTATCTTCCACTATCACTTGCTGCCTCTGAAGTTGTAGCTCTCCCTCTTTCTCTATTCCCTAGTCCAGCAGCTTTTTAGTGCAGGGATTCATGGTAGGGGTTATTTGCCAATTAGTTGAATATTTCTAGGTGTCACGGCATGTGAGTGGTTCCATAGGACTTTCTAAGTTGTTATCTCATCAAGGGAAGATAGATATCCATTTATTTTATCCTATGAGATTGTTGATGGGTTCAAGCCATCACTATTTTGCTGGACCTATTAGCACTTAGCCATCAGTATTCCTTTCTCTCAGAGTGGTTACCCAGTGCTTCTTGAAATATAATTGTGGAAAAACATTCGACGCTGGAGTCATTTCTCTTTGGGTAACAATATCTATTTCAATTATGAATCTCCCTTAGCTGACTCCTGCATTGAATCACCATCAGGGTTTTAGAAAAATGTCTTTCTGGAGATATAGTGAAAGCTAAAACTTTTGAGGATCTTCCATGAAACTCAGTCTTTTCTTGGAACTTATATTTTTTGTAGGAAAAACAGAAGCTCTGATTCTTCAAGGCCAGTAACATTTAATTCTGGCTCTTTTCTGTATTGATTGGTAATGTCTGCCTCCTTATTGTTCCTTTGTCATTTTCACAAATGCCCAATTGTGCCTGGAACTGTACATATGCAGAGCATTTGAAACTTCCCCCTGGGTCAGTCCCTTTCCCTCTCTCTATGATTTAGTAGCAATTTATATTTTTGGGATAGAATTAATGTCTTAAAAGTAACTGTGCTTCTGTAGAGTAGGCATTTATCTTTTAATTTTTAAACATATGATCTTCTATTTCTGTGAAATTGTACACAATGAGATTATCTTTGAATTGATACAAACCATATAATTGTATATGGTTTTAACCCTCTATAAGCTATCTTCTATTAAGACAGCATTTGAAACAACTGAGTTTGATCTAGTTGTGTTCTGCTCAGACACCCTTTCCCAAGTTTTATTTTTCCCGTGCTATCCCTCAGATATCTAACTCAGTGAATTGCTAGAACTAAGTTTCCTTAGTTCACAGATAATGCTTAGAATTTCACTTTGGAGTGAATCTATTATTCAGAGTCCTCTCAAGATTTTTTGATGTGATTCAGTATGCCTGCGCTGATTTTCCAGAAGTGTATCCAGTATTTTATAAAGGTCAATCTACACATATGTGTTACTCAATATTTTTTTTCCAAACCAGGACATCCTATGGAGAAGTAACTCCCATAAACCTTTTGAGTTTCTTTTTTTTCCCCCATGGGATTGACCTGGGTTAGTATCATACTCACTAATCTAGGAATGACTAAAATATTATTTTCCTTATAGAAAGAGAATTAAAAAAAATAGTAGCTTGTATATTCTTATATTAGTCCATACAAATATTTTCAAAGAATATTGAAGACCAAAATTATTACAGTGGTCATTTTTGAAAACAGAAAGCTCCCAAGACCCTCTCACTACCTTTAAAAGACCACGTTCAATCAAAAATAAATGATGAAGTGCCTTTTAAATTAAGAATGAATGGGAAAAAAAACTGGCAAACCATGCTGTGATCCAATAAAAGTATAGAGTACTCCTCTATTAATAAACAAAATTCCACGATTGTTTAAACATTTCTTACAGACATGGACCCCAATGAGACCATTCATAAAGTCGTGCGCTCTCTGGCCACCCAGGTCACTGAGGATGGCAAAAAGGACAAGAGAAAGGAGGGCAAGAATTGAAATTGGAGAGGGGAGGGTAACTGAGTTTGCTCAGGGGGCTATACAGTTCTGGGAGGATATAGGGCTAGATACACTATCTGTAACTATTGCAACCTAATGAAACTTGACATCTATCTCTCATCTCTCCATCTATATCTAGATCATCTATCTATCTATAGATAGATGATCTAGATATATATGGACAGGAAAAATAGATCAAGTTACTATCTTTCAAATGGTGTCTGAATAGAATATACGTTAGAGAGGGTTAAAACCATATACAATGATCTTTAATTGAATATTTGTATATTTCTCAATGGCTTCATATAATCATTTATCACCATAGAAGTTTTAGGAAAGTGATCATGTGATTTTCTAAGAATAAAACATTCAACTTAGGAGCATATCAATCTATCCTTCTTATTTTCTCCATTAGCCTATAATTTCAGAGGTTAAGTTTAACACTATTGCATTTTATCTGGCCATATGAGAATGAAGATTTTTTTCCTTTGTCTAAGGACTTTGAGATGCTACCAAATTAACATGACCCTCAAACCTGGAATGAAACTTTTTTTAGTGATTTGTTGACTGTTGTTACTTAAAGAGTTATTCTTCATTCTACCTTCCACAATGAGAAACCTACCATGGGCAGTACAACTGCGTCCTACCTTTGTTAGCCTAGTGATACTAAGCCCAAGATGGTGTTCTCTATAAGACAAAATTCATGTGAATAAAATAAACCCTAGCCTTTTGTGATTTCTGTAAAATTCAGGATCTTCCAAGCAGTTAAGACTTAGAAGCTGTCTACCCTTGAAGCCTCTGCTGTGCTATGTGCCTTGAATATGAGAGTTCTTAATAAGAATATAACTTAGAAATGACCAAACATATTTTGTCCAACATCACATCTTTATTTTACACCATTTTGCTGATCAAACACTGCTGTTTTTTTTTTAAGTTTTATTCAAAGCTCTTGTCTGACTTCCAGCCCAGACTCAATTCAATAAAATTAAATAAATTGTATACATTTTGCAAATATTTAATTTGATAGAACTTTCAAAACATTTTATTAAAAATAAAATAACTAAATTATAGCAATGAGACCTGATTATATGATGCACACTATAATTTATATTGCTATGATTAGTCTGTCCAGCATAATTTTTTTCAAGACAAAAACGTGTGAATAAGATCCCTGAGTTTTGAAGTGCAGTGTATGGAAAAGCAGAAGAGTTCCACATAAACTATTTTTAAGACACAGCTCCTCAGGTCCAATTCCAAACTTAGGAAATTAGAATGAATATCTAAGCAATATCCCCATGTGAATTCTTTGCACACTGTACTTAATTGGAAAACAAAACTCTCATAACTATTTGGAACAGCAGCCAGCTGGAGGTCTCAACCAGTTCTATGACCTGACTAAGCTTCTCCAGCAGCAATGACCCTTTCCCTGCGTTTACTTAGATCCTACTGATGCTTTTCGTTCTCACTTACATGGGGTCTCCAGAATCCCATCATTACGGACATACAATAAACCCTATGTGTGTAACAAAGCAGACACCCTTTTAGTCTATGAAAAGGAAGAAGATGGTGCCTTTTTTTCCCCTCTTTCCTCATACTGAGCACAGAAGAGTGGAGAAAATCAAAGTCATGTGAAAACAATTGGTTTAGAGTACGAAGGGACCACACAAAGATTGAGATCTTTATAGCCTCCATACCAGGAGAAGTGGACAGCACCTGGTTACTGTTGTTGACTGCTCTGAAAAGGCTAGCAGGGAAAAAAAGTCTAGGTAAGAGGAGAATGAAAGTGTGCAACAAAACAAAACAACAAAAAAGAACAGGCATAGTGGTCTGATAGGGACTGATTTATCCCCTTGAGCCAGTCCTGTAATTTGACTTTCACCCATACCATAAACATGCCAATGATGTAAACCATAACTCCAGGCAGATACAAAATCTCTAAAACAGCTAAAGTTAAAAGATAAAAAGGAAACAAGTGTACAAATGTGCCTGCATGTCATGGGTGGATGTACGGATTGTGAATGGAGTTGTATGTACCACGAATAAAAAGATTTTTAAAAAGGCATATTTGCTCAGAATTAAAACTCAGAAAACAGAAAGGAAGAAAAAGAGAAGCAGAAAAGGTGAACACAGGGAGGAGGTAGGAAAAGTGTGGCTGTGTTGTGGGCATTTCCGTCAGTGTCCTGACTCACTCTGTGTGTGAACCGACTCACTCAGGGAACTTTGATCCAGATCCCCTTGTCCTTTCATTTGCCAATGATATCTTTGGTATGACACTGATACCTTGATTCCTAAAGAAAGTAGAAAAGTGGACATAATCAGAATTAATAATCACTGGTTCTTCAAAATATCGTCTTAAGAAAATTAAAAGGAAGGACACAGAGTAGGTGAAAATTTAAAATTATATATCTGATAGCTTGATTTTATGTTATACTAAACACTATCAAAGTAAAGAAAACCATTCAATGAAATTGAAGACATATCTCACCAAATAGAATGCAATGCTGCTTACCATAATGAATCATTAAGAAAATGCAAATTACACCATAATTAGATGATACTACATGCTTATTACAAGGTCCGATAAGCAATAAGAAAAAGAACACTTCAAGTTCAAATACTTCAGATACCTTGGGGAACTTGCTAAACCACATTTTTCTGGTCTCTAATGCCTGAGATTCTGATTTAGAAGATATTGATCGGGATGTCCATATTATGGATTTCTAACAGGTACCCATATACTCATGATGCCTGCTCACTGTCCAAGGAAAGCGTTTGCATTCACTCTTTATTACGTGGATTTTCTTCCCAGGGAACGGGGTGTGCCAAGGGCTTCCTTGCCAGGGATCAGGACTAGTAAGGCATTTCCTTTCTGGGGTGCAGGGCTCCTTAGATCTGCCTTCCTTGTCACACGCACGGACAGCAAGGGTCCTCTTTGTCGCCAGTTGTATTGTGAGTGGCACTCAACCTGGAGAGCTCATGCTCCAGCATTTCATTGAAAATCTTAAGGTTTTCAGTAGCTGATCCCTCTAAAATCCGTAGTCTGTAATTTCTGTGCTGTCCTATCTTAGTGCGGAAGTTACGCGGGGCCACATTCATAACAGACTTCTTGAGTGGTATTTGGAGTACCGGATGCCTCGCTTCCAGCCTCCCACAGCAACCCACAGGCCACCCTGGTGTGGTCGGCTGATAGACAAGTGGCAGACAAAATAACAGAAACCTTTATTAAACCAAGATATCAAAATGTGAAACTACTGTTATGCAACATATTCTCCACCTACTTCTGCATACCCGTGAAGGCTGTGTTCCTCGCTCTCTGACCCTTCTTGAAATAAGTCTTACCTCTCACATACACCATTTTAAAACCGCAATTGTATGTGATCAGGGGAATCAGATCTTTATCCTCATAAATGTTCTTTTAATGTTGGAAACAAAAGAAATTGATTGAGACTGCAGGGTGGCACGAGTAAGATTTCACAACTAAAATTCCATAACAAACATGTGCTTTCAAATTCAGAATAAGCAAGTATAGTGTCATAACAATGTATAAACATTCGACATAACTTTTCTGACCTTTTTCTCATCAATGCAGTTTTTTTGGTATCCCTTGTGCAAAGTTACCAAGATCAAGCTTTTGAAATCCGCCCCGAGTGTTTCCATAGCCTGTGAGCAGACATCATTGTCTTGCACATCTACAAGCTACTATTTCCATTCAACTTTGCCCTCTGGATTTTGTCAGTACACCTAATTGTCTATCGCTGAATTCAATTTGATTTGAATTGATTTTTATTAGATGCATTCTTGAGAGAGTGATAGGAAGATCAGGGTTTTTTTTATTTTGTTTTTTTGTTGTTTATGTTTATTTTTTTGGGGGGGGGCAACTTTGTCCTCTGGTGGTGGTCGTGGCTGCTATCCAGCCTTGCTACTGGAGAGCTGCTGCTGGATATGAACTGCCAACCCAGTGGGCCACATTCCCGCACTCAACCACTGCGCGACCCGGGCTCAGGCTGGAAGATCAGGTTTTTAAGGTTCCTTATCATGATGCAACACTTTTGGTAACCACATTTGTTGAAGGTCCTCCAATAACATTAAAGCAAGGGTAATTACTGCAGAGACTTGTCTGTAGCCATTCCCTAATCATGAATCCATGTTTAAACACGTTTTGTTTGGTTTGCCTAAAGTGTTGCAAGTGCCTCTTTATAAGAGAGCATGTGAAAAGGTATCAGTCAATCATTGAACCCTTTATGAAACAAAAATATCAAACTGTGAGGTTGCTGCTTCTCCATATACCCTGAGTCCAGATCTGTATACTTTGACGGCAGCATTTCCATATCACTAAACTTATACCTGAAGAACTCTGCTCTTCTTAATTTATTTCATATCAAAATGGCAGCTTAAGTATCCTCTTATAAATAAAAAAGTGTTCTTTGAAATGTTCATTGGGCTTAGGGAACAAATTGACATTTGAAGTGGCAAGGTCCAGGCTGCAGGGTATATGGGAAAGGTTTCTTCTCAAGGTTCTCATGTTACCTCTCTTGTTACCCTTGGAACAGGAGCAGGTGTATTGTCAGGATGGGGGGTGGGGAGGAGGACCACAAGAAAAGTCACATACCTCAGGGCCAGCTTCTCGTCTTTATCTCACCAGCGCAGTTTTAAAGTTTGATAAAACACAGGCACATGTGAAAGAGAGCTTGCATTAAGCTATCCATTGGTCACAGAGATTAAAATATCCTTGCTTGTAAGAAGCCTGGGTAAGTGCCTGCGTAGGCACAATCTGGGAACTTAGAACCAATATTGTTAAGTGACTATCATATTGTCTAAGAACTAACTATCTCAAAACACTTACATGTAAACTGCAATTCCCAAACCCCATCAAGGACTTGCACATATTTTCTTTGGTAATCTTATCATACTAATATAATGGAATTCAAGGATTTTGTTCACCTCAAAAACTATGTTAGTGGGTCCTTACATGTTTATATAATACAACAATTTCTCATTTTTATCTGCCAATTTCTCTCATAGGAGATCTGTTTGCATAACAGGTTGTACATTGAGGTGCTAACTAAAAGGCCATCAGTTAGAAACCCCCATTTGTTGTCTCCTAGAAAAATAGGGCTCTTTGTAGGTGTAAATTTCCACAGCCTCCCCAGAAGGCCACAGGAGCAGTTGTGCCCTGCCGGATAGTGTCTCTATGAGTTAGTATCAACTCAATGTCAGAGAATTGGGTAATTTTATTAATTAGAAAATTAAATGGAAATTAAATAGAATCCTACAACATGCAAGGGAAATATAAAATTGTTGAAGGATGGCTGATGGATGGAGCAAATATTTGCAATCTGGAAACATAAAATCGGCCCCATGGCTTAATGAGTAACAAAATGAAGCAAAATGCTTCAGAATTGGTACGATGGTATTGGGTGTTTTGTTTTGGTCGATGGAGAAATGAGTCATATACACTAATTTCTTTTTAAATGCCTTTTTTCTGGAAGTGAAATACCTGTCAAATGTTTAACTCTACCATTGCAAGTCTGAAAATATGTAGACAGCATCTTTATGAATGATGAGATATAATGAAATCACTTGCACTTTAAAGTGAATATAAGTGAACATATGAAACGAAATGCAGTTGTGTCTGTGGGCATCGTTGTTCCCTCCCATTGAATCAAAGCTGTCTTCTGATTACACTGCTTGTTACAGAGCAGGACTACTATGTGGGGATTGCTTGCCAGCAACCTTTAGTCCTGGTAGCATGGTATTTCTTTCAGAACGCCACTGGGTGGGTTCAAGGCTCTCGCTCTCATGTTCGTAGCTTCTTAGAAACTGCTTGTGCTCTCTAGATTTCTGTCTTATGTGGCAAAGACCCCCATCATCAATGAGTAGACAGACTTTGATAGGAGAATGCTCCAGTGTTCGGTGAACAGTAACTTATATGAGATAAAGATTATATGTTTGTTTAAGTGCTTCAAATTTCTGAAGATAAACATCAGAGTGATGAAAATTTTTGGCAATCATTTGTTGAAGTACTTTTGCATTTCTGTTGGACCAAATAATCATGGTTAGAAAAAATTAACAAAGTTTTTGTTTTTTTGATGCAAATGTTGAGATATAGTGAGAAGAAAACAAAGGGAATAAATCTCTAGGGTTTTGTTAATATAATAGATTTGTATGTACTGGTTTACATGCATATATATATACACATATAGACACATATCACACATATGTAAAATATATATATAAGAGCTAAATTATGAGGTGTTGTACTTGTTCAAGGAAAATGAACACAACTTTTTCTCTGATATATATTTCCCTATGAATAGAGACAGACACTAAGGAATTTAAAAGTTAATTATTTGTAGCAATAATAAATGCATACTTTCTGTGAGATTCCTTATTTCATATTAATTCCATAATATCATTTCCTAATAAAAGGTTGCTGACAAAAATTTAGAAAAATAAAAATAAATTTAAAAAAGGCTGCTGATTGCAATTCTTAATTTTTTTCATTGATTACCATAAAATTCTAGTTATTGCATTGATAAGCAACCTCAACTCTCTCACCTCTCAAGTGAACACTTTCCCCAAATGCATATTAAGCTATTATTGACATTTAACAGCCATTTTATGTTTCCTCAAAGTATTTTTTCAAACATTTTCTGCACCATGTGTACTATAATTTTCAAAATTTTACTTACAGAGAATGAGCAACATGTGAAGCATATGACAATTTAGATATTTTCAACAACATTCTTATAGTTAGGGATAAATTAAAATGTCAAGTCTTATACTATCTTTAAGAAAAAGATATGAGATGTGAAGCTGCATAAAAATATTATCTTCTTTACGTTTAATACTTTCTTATTTTATTAAAATTTTAACTTCTGCCCACATTCATTTTAAAATAGTACAAATATTACTAAGCATCTAAAACATTAATAAACATATCATGTGGAAAGATATGAGTTTTGGAGGAAATCCAAAGGAAAGAAAAATAAAGTTAGCTCAAATGATTAGGGTGAATTGCAGTAATTATAGTATTCATATCAATAGTAATAACTTTAAAGAACCTGTCAAATTATTGCTTGATTTAAGAGCACCATCTAATTAGACATATTTTGTTCAAGTTATGAGGGATTACACAAGTTCAGCCAAGGAAAATAACAAATACTATTTTTCTAAGAAATATATGAGACTGGAGAGAATGATCAGCTAAAATTTACCTGGTGTAAATAGAAATTCAGATTTTCCTTCTAAATTGATTTTTACATTCTTATTATATAAAAATGTCTAAGAATATTTGCTCAACATATGGCATGTGTTGATTATTTTCATGTGTGTGGAAGACAGAGCAATGAGCTTAAAAAAAGTCTTTATTTCCTCCATGGTTTAGAGTCTAGTGAGACTGTGTGAAGAAAATAAGAATTTTAATAATTATAAAAATTATACATGAACTTATAATAATTATAGAAAAATAAGAGAAGGGGAAAAGGACATATTTGAGACAATATCCAATTGCATACTTAAGAATATGAGATATCACTTGTATAGACTATGTCATTATAAAAATAACTGAAATTTTAATAGATTTATTATATAAATACTGAAGTTTTCAGTAAATTTGATAGCAGCTCTCTAGGTTAGTGTTCACCTACGAAGTTTCACAGACATTCAAAATTATGTCAAATAAGTTTGACAAGATTTTTTTTCAGTAGCATATTTCTAGGAGAATAGGTAGTCATTAAACTCTCTCTCTGCTCTATCTTCATTGTTCCTGGGATGGGAATGAAAAGGAAGTACAATGATTATGTAATGGTCACAGCATCTCTCTGGACACTCTTTTCTTCTTATTGTCAACAGCCAAATTTAATCCTCTAGCACTGTGTACTTACAGGGCTATTAGTTACTGTTGCTTTTAAAGTTCTCAAGAAAGTAAGGACATTTACATACCTGTGAGCACCAAGGGAATTCATAAGTAAGTACTTATTAGAAAGATAATAATTAAATGAAGATTTTAGAAAACTGAGAAATTAAGTCACACAATGTTAGGGCATTTAGGGTAACTTAGAAGTCCATGGTGGTACAAATAATTAAAAACTAGACTATTAACAGAAGGGTAGACATTCAAACCATGCAGAAATAGGTGCTGGGTAGTTAGGTCTAGAACATTTTCTAGAACATCACTGCCCTCTGGTGGTCATGGGAGACACCCAGCCTTGCTCCTGGAGAACTGTTGCTGGATTTGAACCGCCAAGCCAATGGGCCACAGGCCCGCACTCAACCACTATGCCACGAGGGCTCAGCCCAGAACATTTTTTTAATGAAGAAAGATAATACCAATTCTATATACACTTTCAAAAATTGTAGAACCCAAAGATCACTCTTCTTTTTCTAGAATAAACTCTGGTGGTGGATATTGTGGGTTAAGCACTGAGCTGTTTACCAGAAGATCAGTCATTCAAGTTTCCCAGCAACTCCAGAAGAGAAAGAGGATTTTGTCTGGTCCAGTACAAACTGACAGTCTCTGAGGTCCTTATAAATATACTTCATGATGAGAGCCACATCCTTGCTGTCCAGAGACTGATTTCACTACCTTTTCATTATCATTAGCTTTAAAAGAGATGAGCACTTTCAAGACAATATTGCACACTTACTCAATGACTGCCTGGCTCTTGGTGTTGATTGGAGGTGGGGAGAGGGGGTCCCATTTGTCATGTTTCCTTGTCGCAAACAGGAGCCCACCTCACCTACATCAGATCCAGTCTGATGGTCCCCACATCGTCCATGACCTTGTTCTCTTTCGTTTCTATCGACATCTACCTTCCAGAATGAGGTGGACGCTCCCATGCTTTCTGACACCTGAATCCTGAACAGTTGCCCTACTAATGCTCCTATTGCAGTCACCGAGCCCAGCAGGAACCTGCAGTAGGCACCTACTGTGTCTTATTGACAACGCAATATATCTGAAAGTGTGGACCTTAACAAGCTATTGATAGCCTTGAGAAGAAGAGGAATTTCAGAACACTTAATTATGCTCATGAGAATCTGGCCATGCCTTAAGGCATAGTTATCCAAACAGAACAAAGGCCTACTGTATGGTTTAAAATCAGAACAGGTGTCAGGGGTATATTATTTTACCATATTCATTCAATATGGTACCTGATCCAATAATTAGAGGAATTAGATTATATGAAGAACACTGCTGTATCATTACTGGTGAGACACTTATTAACAACCTGTGCTATTCAAATAATGCAACTTTGCTTTTTGAATATTAAGACTAGAAAAACTCACTGAAAAATTTACGGATTACAGCCTTCCCTATGGATTGCAACTCAATGGAAAGAAAAGCAAAAATTCCTCACAATTGGACCAATGAGCAATATCATGACAAAAGCAGAAAAGATTGAAATTGTCAAGGATTTTATCTTGCTTCGGTGCACAATCAATGCCTATGGAAGCAGTAGTCAAGAGAACAAATTCATATTAGAAGAAATCTTTAAATTGTTGAAAAGTGATGATTTGAGACTCAGGCACATTTGATCTAAGCCATGCGGTTTACAATGACCTCATAAGCATATGAAAGTTGGACATTGACAAAGGAAAACCACCGAAGAATCAATACATTTGAATTGTGATGTTATCAAAAAATATTTAAAGTACCATGGGCTGCCAGAAGAACAAACCAATCTTGGAAAAAGCACAGCCACAATGCTCCTTGAAAGAGAGGAGAGGCATGCTAACATCCATTCCCTAAAAAAGATTCCATGCTTTGGAATGTAGGGAAATCGCTGCCACGGAATCTATGCCAACTCATAGCATCTATCTATCAGATTCCAAGACTATATAATGGTCTATCTGAGTAGAAAGATTGGTGTTTTGGAACTGCTGCCCATGAGGATTGAAATTGAATGCATCACCACGATGCCAGCAGAGCTCCTGTAAAGTCATGGGCAGCAGACAAAGAACCAAAGAAGTCTCTGGACAATATGCATTGACATGGTGCCTGTGACATCAGGTTCAAACAAAGTAATCATGAGGATGGCACAGTACTGAGTAGTGTTGGGCTCTATTATGAATTCGCATTGAATCAGAAACCACTCAGCACCACCTAACAGCATATGAAAAGAAAGAAAAATAGAACAAGCAATGGGTATTGAGCCAACTCAAAAATCTAAGCAAATATGTATAATATATGTGTATACTTATTTTATGCATGCATACATATTCAAATTGTTGCCATTTGATTGAAAGTTCACTTATCAAATTGAGCTTGTTCATCCAACAATGCTGGGACAATTCACATTTATGCTGGGACTTAGATTGCTATCTGAATAGTTTTATAGCATCTTCCCCAGTGCTCTGTGTTCATTATTGGGTTTTGTTTTGCATTCCCATGAGTTTCTCCCTTCTTAGCTTTATCTTGGAACGGATATCCTTTACATCTTGTTGGGGTCCCTATTCACCTTTTGGGTGAAGGTTGAGTCAAGGTGTTGAGGTCAGTTCCAGAATAGCAGAGTGTCTAAAGATTAGAGATTGGGAGATTCTCACGGTCTATGTCAGACAAATAAACCTACCATTCGTTGTATAGAATTTAAGTCTATGTTTTTCTCCAAGTCCATCTAGGTCTTTATGTTTTGATTCTATTCAGTGTTTTTAGCATTGGTAATCTGGCACCATCTAATTGTAGATTGAATGTTGTGGGGGCTGAACTTTACATTTTCTACTACTTTGAGCCAATTGCTCCATGATTTTCTTCATTCCTTTTTACTTACAACAATGGAGGTAATACAAGCCCACTCACAAAGTTGGAAGTCCCCTGGAATGACTCACCACAATAGCATCTAGTGTATTGTCCTTGTGGACTACATTATACTTGCTTTCATGATGGCCCTACAACTATGATTCTGAGGCTCCAGAATCAGCACCTCATGTGTTTCCTCAATGTTTTTGGGTATGGTTAAAAACATTTCATAATTGTTATGATGCCTTAATTAGGATTCTATATTTTATCTTTAGACTAATATCCACTGTAATGACTATATAGAACTCAAAGACCAAACTCATGCTTAAAGGGATTATTAAGGAAGTTTAAAAGTTGAAAGACCCATGATAAATGCTGTGGGTTAAATTTTGTTATCAATATCGGTTACACAGTTCTAACAAACACCCCAAGGGCACACCACTCTGCTATATGGCTTGACCTGGAGACTTTCAGCTTAAGCTCTGTGAGTCAGTAAACATAGGTCCCTGAATGAAGTGTCCATAGGTACCCCAGTCTAGTAAACCTCAGCCCAAAGCTCTGCTTTCATGTATCAGCAAGTCCAACTCCCCAATCAAGTGCCCAGAGGTCCCCTATCCTGCAAGTCTGCCTGCTGCCTAAAAGCATTCATCTTTACTGGTCCTGTGGATCAGGAAGTCCTTTACCTGGATCCACACTCTAGTCCTACTTCTGCTGCTGCTCTGTTGATAGTGAGGAGGTTTTCTGGATGCAGGAGATTCACTGTGCAGGGAGCTTTGGTCCAGAAGGCATGATCTAGTCTTGCCTCTTGCTGGTTATGAGATCCCTCCTCGTGATTCTCAGAGGGCTCAGTTTATACATCTCAGGATGGAATTGCAGGGAATCCTGTTTATAATTACTCACAAATAAAATCTGTCAATAATTGCACCCATCTTCTTATCAGATCCATGTTGGGAAGGATTATTTGCTAGGAGTTAGAGATTATGGCTACAGTAGCACAGATTAATTAATTAATTGAATTCCACTGCAATGGCATTTTCTGCTACATCAGACATATATTTCCAGCACATGTGAATCTATGTGCAGAAATATACTGTCATATATATGTGTGTGTGTCTGTATGTGTGTGTGTGTGTGTGTGTGTATATATATATATATATATATATATATATATATATATACCTCTTCACTGTTATGTCTATCTAGTCCTATGTATCCACTTTTTTCAAATAGTTTTATGACCATTATTCCAGGGTATATTTGCAATAATATTTATATTTGCATCTTCTTTCACCGGTGTTCCTCTGTGTGGCTTCATTTACTTGATTCAGAATGCTTTTAACAATGAGGTATATATTTAATGATGACTTTTCATGCCATCATTAATGAAGAATGCCATAATTTAAAATGAATTAATACCTTTTTAAAGTCACTATACAATCTAGTTAGGGTATCTCAATTTCAGAATATTAGCACATAAAAGTATTTGTTGTTTGTATGCCTTTTTGTAGCATAGCCAAATGTAAATATGCTGTCTGCTTTCTACCAAAAGGCATTGAATTTAATATTGTTCTTAGTGCAGCTCTCAAATCGATTACTAAAATGAAAGGAAGTGGTAAAACTCCACCTTTATTGTTTGGCAAATGCATGCTGTTTCTGTAGGAAAAATAACTCATTTTACTGAAATGTAATTCTTTTGTCCATTCTGTATGTATCCCGTGGAGGGTAAACAATGACACTTCAAAGCAGTCAGTACTATTTTTCATGTTATGATATATATCCATTGTTTGCTTATGGGCTTAATTTATAATTAGGGAGTTGTTGAAGGAATGAAAATAGCAGGTTTTGCACAAATAAATATAAATGTCTTCCGCAAGTGTCATTGTCAATTACTGTGATGTGGAAAAGTTAAAGTAGTCTAAATTTTACTTAAAACCAATTGAAATCAGTTGCACTCTCAAGAAATTTGAAAACAAAAAATTACATACAAAACTATTAACTTGGTAGATACATGTGTTAATTTTTTTAGAATAAAAATGAGTGTCCTTCACATTCAAACCCTCCAGGTGTTTGAACTTTTAGATTATTAACAAATGAAAGAGGAGTTCATATGTAAAAAAACCTTGCTTCTGAAAAAAAAAAACCTTGCTTCTGAAATATATGTCATAGGTAAAAATGGTATTGGATGAGAAAATCAAAATTTTAATATTGTGAGATACTTATCTTGTTTATGAAGCAAAGTACATTTCCAGTGAAAACTGCATAACCATTTATAGGATGCATGAAAAATTGTATAATTTTCTTTACAGGTAGTAACAATTGATTACCAAAAATTTACAAAACTCATCACAGCATAGTCATTTTCTGTCAAAGAAGGTTCCCATGGTAAATATGATTTTAAGTGATATAGCTAAATTTCAAACAGCTGCTGCAATCCCAGCCTGATTTTACCCAATACCTTCCATCAGGAACCTTCTTCCATAACAGACCTTTCAGAAAGCCTGCTGCTGTTGGGGTTCACGCAGTAGGTTACGATCACAGATATCTAATGTGCACTAGAGAAAATGTGCGCGAGTCAATGCCATCCTTACAGTAATTCTTAAGGATGGAGCCCAGTGTTTTAGCCACTGTGTCAATCTGCCTTATCAAGAGTCTTCTTCTTTTTCTATTGCCTCTCTGTTGCACCAAGTATTTTGTCTTTCTCCAGGGACTGTCACTCCTGACACCATGTCCAAGTAATAAGGCAAAGTCTCCCCATTCGTGCTTCTGGGGACCATTCCAACTGTACTTGTTCCACAGCAGATGTGTTTGTCTTTTTAGTCATCCAGGATAGTTGCAGTCCTCTTCACCAGCACTCCAGTTCAAATGCAAATGCACTGATTCTTCTATTTTATATCCAACTTTCACATGTATATGAAGCAATGACTTGGTCAGTCCATCTTAGTCTTCAAAGTGATATACTTGCTTTACAACACTTTAAGAAGGCCTTGTGCAGAATATTTACTTAATGCAATACGCGATTTGATCTGTGAACCATTACTTCTAGTGAATTTTGATAATGGGATTAAGTAGGGCAGAATCAAGCAGTTTCCATCGTTTCTCGATTTTCATGGTGCTATCTATTGATCCAGTTGGTCCTCTTTACACTGAATTGTAATCCAGACTGAAGGCTAGAACCCTTGATCTTCATCAGCATGTGCTTCTCACTATCAGCAAGTCCGACTGTATAATGAACAGCAATTTGGGTTACCTTCCTCCAAACCTGAGGGCGTATTATCATATTATCCAGTTTCTCAGATATTCTAAGGCATGCTTTTTATTTTTATTATGATTGTACTTGCTTGGAGGTGTTCAGATGCCCTTGATCTTGTGGAAACAAAGGCTGGGCTCAGGAACCATGACTGAGAATCAAAGTTTTGTGAGAAAGGAAACAAAGACACACTAAACATTGGAGAAGGACTTGAATGAATGACTGTTAAAGACCTCTGCCTAAGTCTTTTAAATGGATGTGGAGTATTGGTCCTGACTTTGCTTCCATATTATAAATGGACCAATCCCAGGCCTGGTCACATTTTTTAGGTCCAATCTTGACATGATATGACCACATTGATATATTGCATGGGCATGGAAAAAGGAAATAAACTGCCAACAAGTCAGCAAAAACAGTCAAGTAGTTGCTAATATTTGAATTTAAAAACAGTGTAGGGGTATGGTTCCTGCAAATTTAACATTTAAAATTTCTATTGATGTTTCACCAGTCTCAGAGGTTCCTGTGTGTGTATCTGAGGGCATACCAGCCTGACCTCTATTTACTCTTATCAATTTTAGATAAAGAATAAAATGTTGAAAATAGAGTTGTGAATTGTTGAATGTAATAATTTTACATTCCATGATTATTGACAAATTGTTTTGTAAAAAATGTTGTACATGAAATTATAACATTAGTTTAAAAAAACAACATTAGTTACCATATTAGCACACACTTCCCCTGTTCCCCCCCCCCAAAAAAAAAAAAAAGAAAAAATGGGAAAGGGTCCACTAGTCTGAGCTTTCATAGTAAAGAATTTTCCTCTAGGCAAACATTGAGAGCAACTTGCTCTGAGTTAGTGCACCTAGTGGTGTCACATGGAAAGGTTCTCTTTAGTCACAGTGAATTATTTTATAAAATTAATTTCATTTGAATCTCATTTCTATGGTGGCTCATTTGTAACTGTGAAATTGTGTTTCTTTCTTGTGAAAATTTCTTCAGAAACTGCTGGGCTGTTGACCACAGCTTTCAAGGACAGTGCTATGGGGAAAAAGCTCAAGTTACAGATATTTTTGTCATTTCCAAAAAGTTGAATATCTGCTGATGAAAACCCTCATTGTGGACATCCATCAAATTGCTAATCATATAAAAACCTCACAAAATCCATGCTTATGTTCAAAGACCTATGAGGGATCATTGAAAAGATGGAGAAGTAATCTGGATTTTTGAATCTTGGTTTATTGAATTCTAACTAATTTAGAAATGAGAAGGATCACTGAGAAATTTGTGCCTCGGGTTCTGATTGATCAGCAAAAAGAGTGCCAATGGGAAACAAGATATGCATTAAAAAAACAGTTCTAAAAGGTCATTCCGGTGATGAGACAGTTCTATTCCTACTTACATCCCTGAAAACAAACATCAATCAAATCAGTGGAAGACACCATCATCTCATCACCAAAAAACCCACTTCAAGTGAAATCAAATATCAAGACTATGTTCACTTGTTCTTTTGAGTTGAGGGAGATAATGCATTTCAAGTTCATTTCACCAGCTCATACTGTTAGTCAAACTTTCTATTAAGAGCAGTGGTTCTCAACATGTGTAATGTTATGACCCTTTAATACAGTTTCTCATGTGTGTTGACTCCCAATCATAAAATTATTTTTCATTGTATTTCATAACTGTAATTTTGCTACTGTATTGGATAGGGTGACCGTCTTTGAAAGCATCATTTTACCCCAAAAGGGGTTGCAACCATGGGTTGAGAGTCACTGATTTTGAGGTTATAAAATAGTATGTAACAATATTGTGGTAGTTACACCATTCCATGTCCAATTATTAAATAAGTTAGAGGAATGGAGTCTAGTCTGTCAATCAGGTCATAGCTCATCATGTCTCTGTGTGGACATGGCATTCTCCTGACATTTCTTGGATCTCCTGTTTTCCTCCCTGGATGTGGGAAACACACTCTCCATGAAAAAGTTTCCTGTTGACAAGTCATAGGCAGCTATGCTGGCAGAGTCACTAAAGATGAAGCAGTCAAAAGGAGACCCACACCAGCACTGAGATGATTCTACCACCTCTGGATCTACAAGAGGAATTTATATCTATAAAGTACTCTTCTGACTCATGCAACACATACAACACATCCTCATGGCGATGGAGGAAAATCACAGGCCAGCAGATAATCTTTGAATCCAATGTTGTTCTAAGCATCTCAGAGCTGGCTGGGGTCTCCACTTGTCTTCTCCAGTTCCCAAGGGAGAGGGTCCAACAATGTAGTGCCATGTGTATTTTCAGTACAGAGTCTCCAAAGGAAGGAGAGAGAAAGTATCTTCCATCTCGAAAGAGATAGAAACAGGAGTTCCCAGAATCTCAGGAGAAGGCCATGCCCACACAGAGGCTTCTTTGGCTATGAACCAATGGACAGACTAGACTCCACCCCTTCATTGTAATCCTCTCTAGCTACAAATTGAACCAGATTATGTAACTACCACAACTGGTATAGGAAATATGGACTAATATCAGAATTATGGACTTGACCTTCATGAGACTGGGATGTTTTCTCAAAATGCAGTTACAATTTTATATAAAGCTCTTTCTTATACACATATGAGTGTATATGAATTTGCGTCCCTATTCTATCCAGACTAACAAAAATGTGCAATAAAAGTGGAGGGAAAGTGGAGTACAAAGGAGGAACTGATGATAAGGATCCACATACAACCTCCTCCCTGGACTATGGACAATGGGGAAGTGGGTGAAGGGAAACTGGACATTGTACGATGTGACAAGGTAATAATAATTCATAAATTATCAAGGGGTTATGAGGGAGGGGTGGGGAAGAAGGGAGAAAATGAGGAGCTGATGTCAAGGGCTTAAACAGAAAGCAAATACTATGAGAATGATGAGGGCAGTTGATATACAGATACCCTTGGCACACAATGGATTTATGTATGGATTGTGAAAAAAGTTGTATGAGCCCCCAATAAAAGGATTTTTTTAAAGATCTGATATGTGGCATATAGGACTAGTTTTGCCAGCACAAAAATGTAACGTCATGCATCCATCTCAATGTGCCAGTTTTTGGCAAAAACTAAACAAAACAAAAAAACAGCATTCGTTTCTGGCCTCATACACAGTACTCATCTGATCTTGCTACATGTGACCTCTTTGTGTTTGCCCAAATGAAGAGAGACATGAAAGGACAGCAATTGGATGACAGAAGAGAGGAAGAAAAGAAATGAGTGAGGTAGTGTCAGCCACCCAAACATGAATTTAAAGAATGTTTCCAAGAATAGAAACAGAGATTTGACAAATGTATTAAATGCAATGGAGAGTAATTTGAAAGTAATAATGTTATTTTCTAAAAAAAAAAAAAAATTAAACACATAGCTTTGAAAGAGAAATTCTATTTTGGGAAGTACCCTGTGTGTGTGTGTGTGTATGTGTGTGTTTATGGACATAAACATAAACATTTTCAGATATATTTGAAATTTTTATTTAATTAAATTACAAATCACTTCTCATTGTATACACATGAAAATTTCATTCCAGGAGCAAGTGGAATTTTTTATCTTGTGGTCTTATTCAAGCACATTTATCTTATTAAAACTTATTAAAACATAGAGCATTTCTTCAGACTGGAAAAATGTACTTGAATATTTTATTTAAAATTATTCTTTTTTAGCAAAGGAATAAAATGAAACCTAATTAATTGCCATAGAGTCAGTTCTGATACCTGATCCCATCCACACCTCATGATCACACAGCTGGTATGCTTCATCTATGTGGGCTTTGTTGCTTCTGAGATGGATGGCTGCTTGTTTGTGTTCAAGTGTTCAAAATCAGGCACTATATCCTCTGATAGCCTGGCACTGTCAGCTTTCTTCACCATGTTTGCTTATGTATCCATTGTGTCTTCAGTGATCATGTCAGGAAGGTGATTGTCACAGATTTTTAGGTTGCTTGAACAAAGTATTCTTGCATTGAGGGAGCACTTGAGTAGAAGCCCAATGTCCTACTGCAAACTTAATGCTTGATATATAAATATGGGTGCATAGTGTGATTTCCTTACCATTATATACAAATATATTTGCTTATATACATGCCTATATTTAGACCTCTGTAAATGTTCTTTGCCCCCTAGTTCTTTCCTCTAGTTCCTGGTCTTTGCATTATGTGTTGTTGCTAGCTGTTTTTGATTTCTCCCTAACTCAGAGAAACCCAGTCCCATGGGACCATAGATCCTAAGCATGATTCTGTTTGGTAGCATGCTGTTGCAGTTAGTCTAAAATTCACTAATTTGCTTTTTGATCTCCCTTTTGCCTCATTTTGCATTTGTTTTAGTTTTTAACATTTTCTGCTTTCTTCAAGACTGATGTTTTACTCAATTTCACTTTGCTATTGATATTCTATTACATTTAAAATATTTCTCTGTACATGAAATCCAAGATTGGTTCATCTTGAGATGGTTACTCAGTTAATTGTCATGGGGATATGGCAGGGGAGATTAGAAGGAAATTAGAAGCTAATATCAAGAAGTGTAAAGAGTCAGGCTACTCTCTGATTTTGATATCAATTCAAGTTCCCACAAAGCCCACAGAAAAAGACTTTCTTTACCTTTTCAAATCTCATCCAGTTATGTATACATTCTGTTTTGCATCAATTCACATCATTTCATTGCCAATTTGTCATCATTCCTCAACTACTTTTCTCATTCATTTAATGGTTTTTATGTGCATTTTTAAAACAGTGTGCTATAAGTTATAAGCTGTGGAGTTAGAGTCAGGCAGGCAAACCAAATGCAATTATTTAACAATCACTTACATTTGTGTGGAAAGGTGTGTTGTAATTGTGATGTATTGGTACAAGCAAATGCAGAACAAGCTCACCAACACAGATTTGAAAATAAGGCAAATAGTTTTGAGTATTTCTCATGGACTTTGTGGTGTGGGCCAATATGGTGTTTACATATTATAATTCTTATTGTACAACTAATGCACATTAACTTTTTTTATCCTTTCCAAATTGTTCTTACCAGTGTATACTATTATGTCTACTGATTTTATAAATTATGTTCCCTTTTTCTTTTCTTTTATAGATTATAGTGGTAAAGTTATAGCTGAACTGAATAATTTTCTTTTCCTGAATTGTCATCACTGATTTTTAATGGTAGAATTTTAGTACTGTAAATAAGCTGTAGTTATTAATGTGAGAGACTTAGAAGAAAAACTTAGCATAAACTAATAATGTGCCTAAATGGATTTTTCCATAACTGGCATTTTTCCTTTTGTCCTTCTTGATACACATTACTTCAGTATTTGTTTGCTACTATGAGTTTGACAGTAAGTTTTCTTTCGTGAGAGCAGCTTTGATGTTTGTAATAATATTTTATATGGAATGGCAGTGAGATTGAAGGAAGTCTTGGTAGTACACATGTAACTAATTTATTTGAAATCCATTAGAACGAAATCCACAGTAAAGAAATATACCAGTTTCAAGTGCCTTTTTTTAATATTCATCAGAGATGGTTGCTGAAAATACTATCATATCTGGATTGTGAGTGGGTAGTGTTTTGTTTTTGTTTTTGTTTTTTTTTTTTTGCACATCAGCTACAGAAAGAGTGTTGTACAGGGAGAAACACTAATTTGTTTGACATTCCATGTTAAACTACTGCCAAGTTTAATTTCATTGCATGTAACATAGAACTGGTGCGTTATATCACGTGTCATGCTCTGAAGAGTGTTCTTTATTAAATAAAGTTTTTATTTAGTATTCCAAAAATGCACCACAGTTATAGGTGAGAGTAAGAAGCAGGGATAGTATCAAAATTGGAACACATTGCCAGAGGGAAGATCCCACAAGATTGTCCTTGGGCCTTCCAACCAAGACAGATGAGGCACAAGAGATAGGGCATGACTCACTGTGTGATGTATCCCTAGCAATATATCCAGTGCAGTGATCCTAACTAAAGACACACCCAGGAAAACCCTCAAGAGAAATCCCCCTAGCTGGAGAGCCGTGAAGGTAATCTGCTAGTGATGGTAATCTACTTTCTGAGGTACATTGCCTCAGGGCAAAATGAGCTATGAACCAACCAACCAACCAACGTGCCATTTGGGCTTATTCTAACTCCTAGGTCAGAGTAGAACCGTCTCTGAGTGCTTCCTGCAGAACTGTGTACTGGAGCAGAAAGTTTGGTTTTCTTCCTGCTGGAGAGGCAGGTGGTTTCAAACATGGTATCTGCAACCCTGGTGAATGATCAGAAATAATTCAGTGGGTGCTTAATAAATGTGGGGACCCTGCCAATGGGTTTCGTGAGTCCTTGTCAACCAGGGCCTTTCGCAAACAGGCATTCTTGGAAATAAAGCTCTAACGAAGGTGGTTTTCCCAGAGTGAGGCTTATCCATTGCGCTCTGGATGTGCCAACCGCTGGGATTTCTCCAAATGTGGGAGACTCCACTGCATAATTTGTGGTAGGGGGACTGCATTCACGCTCTCCCCTGATTAAAAAAAAAAAAAAAAGAAAAGAGATACAGCTGTAACAGACTGCTGACATGCCTCCTTAACTATCTACTTCTCACCTCACCTACTACCTCTTGATCTATCTCTCAACCACTGATCAGTTATAGGACATTTCTATATTTGAGGTAATCAAATACTAATTTATAAAAGTTACTACCTAGAGAAAGTGCTACTGTTATAGAAGCATATTTTTATTTTGGGGCTTGGACTTATAGTTTGGTATATTTACATGCAGGTAAAAATAAAACCACATCTACCATAAAAAGAATACATCTGTTACTGCTGACATATGTACATATATAAGCACACACACTTCTAAAATACCTCTCTTCTAATGTTATGGACACCTGAAATGCAAGTATATGATCCTGAAATGGTGCAGCCAATTACCCATTTAGAAGAAAGAAATTATTTAGAAGCTACAGCAGCAAGAGACCACCACTGTGAAAAACAGAATGTCTTTGTAGTACCTCGCTTAACATCAGAATGCACAGTGAATATATACCAGTGTGATTGAAATTTACACATTTACACTTTCATGTTTTACCTTGACCCATACTTCAAGGTAACCAAAGGATCCAGATGTTGGCCATGAGCAAGGACACAGAAAATAAAGTTCATTAGGATTTTGGCCATTCCCAGAATGTTTTTGGGGAATAGCCTAAACTGTGTTAATCTGGATAGACTCAAGAAAAGAGTTCATAAGCATGCATATGTGTATAAGAGAGAGTTTTTAGTGGGGAGGGGAAAATGAGTTTTATATAAAGGGTAATTTTACATTAAGTAAACATTCCACCCCAATTCAGTCCAAGGTCATAAGTGTGATATTAGTCCATCTGTCTGATGCCAACCTGTAAAGTCCTTTTCAGAGTCATTAAACACATGCACTGATTCCAAACGTGGGGTGATCACAAGCCAGTGTGTAGAAAGTCTTTGGATCCAGTGGTGTCATAAGCCTCTTAGCTCTGGCAGGGGTCTCTCTGTGGTTTCTTTGGCTTCAGAGGTCTGTTTGATTGCATCCATGTGGCTTGTCTGCCTCTAGGCACCGGTGTCTTGTCAGCTGCAATGTCTCCCAGGATGTGAACAGAGAGTTTCTCACCTCCAAGAAGGAAGTATCAGATTTTCCAGAATTCTTAGGAAAGGCCATGCACACAGAGAGTATGATCTGATTGACGGACTAGACTCCACCTTTACACACTTAATGCTCAGATTGACAAATGATTATATACCTCCGACATAGATTTCAAGGCCCAGTTTTTAATCACTAATGGTCAGGTAAATAAGGAGACGCTCAACAGTACCTGACCCTTTCAGGGGACACTGCATCCAGCCTGTCTACTTTTGAGTACTGTAGCAAGTTGTAAAAATGTCATAGACAGCTGAACCCCGGTGGCGTAGTGGTTGTGCGCGGGACTGCAGCCCACTGGGATGGAGGTTTGATTCCAGCTCCACGGTGCAAAGGGTGGACCTCCTACTTCCACCACCTGAGGGCAGTGATGCCCCCCAAAAAAATTCATAGGCATTGCATTAAGTAAAATACCTTAGGTTAACTATAGTTTGTAAGTAGAAAATGGGGTATCTAACCACATTATGTAAAATCATGTGGGCTACATTGTGGTTGTGACGTTTAAGATTTAAGATTACTAAACTGTGCTTTCCTAAAATCATAATTTAATATTTTGAGTGAATAATTTCCTAAAAATTCATTCATTACATAAATAACATGTTATTCTACTTATGTCCTACATTCAGTTTTGAATATCTGTAACCAATGAAAAATAAAATTAATTCACATTTTGCTTTTGGTGTGGAAAAAAATGATATTCAGAGTATCTAGAATTTTCAACATTTCAAAACAATGATTTGGAAAATTGTTGAATCTTTGATTGCTAGCTCATTTGGATGCTAATAGATATGGTAGTTAGGAAGGGGAATTAGTGTGTTTTTTGAAACTAATTAAGGCATGGTTGTTAAATGTCACATCAGATGTTAATACAGCATATGGTTTTAAGATTTAATCTTCCATGGATCTGGCATTTTTAATCAATATCTGCTTATATTAGAACCTGGAAGATTTTGTTCTCTTGTGAATTATAGGAATTCAATCCAGGGCTATATTCAAGAGGGAACCTTTGAAATATCCTAGGGAAATATTTTATGATTAAGTTATAATCTATAACTTAGGAAAACAACATTTATAGCTTCAATTGTGAATGTTATCATTTTGAAAAATACTTGTGGAATTAGTAAATAATTTGAATTATTATCCCTAGAGCTCTTGCAAATCAATTAAACTAGGGCAGCTTAGGTTTTTCTTTTAGGAAAATATTATATTAACATACATTCATCTTTGCATTGCCATGCTTGAATACTGAGAGTTAGTAATACAAACCATGGTATAAAGCATAGAAGTTACTTGACATAAATATTGTATTGACATATTCATGAAATTTTAATTTACTCCCTATTCTTTGTGTCAATAACATTTTATTTAAATTCAATAACTATTACCTGCAAATATTATGATATAATTTGCATTTTTTGGTCTGCAATCTAAGAAGATAAAACAAAAAGGAACATACAATCATGTGTACCTGGTCCCTTTTTACAGCTAATTGGAGAGCAATGTTTCTGTGGAGATAACAGTCTCCATGGTTACTGATTGCACAGACATTTAAGTGCTTTAACAATGTGAGGGAGGCTCAAAGGGTTGTTGCTTTGCCTTCAGCAAACAGGGGCATTAGTCCTTCATGCCTTCACCTCTGGAATACAACATGTCAGTCCTTCGATGTTCACAGCTATATCTGTAACATACTATGACATATGTGCATATGTGTGGGTATTAATCATAATATGTATCTGAAATATTGAGCTGTCAAAGTGAGTACATCTTCAGAGTGGAATAGGGTACAGCATATGAATAAATAAATATTACTGTCATATTCAAATAACACAATCTATCTAGTAGGTGTCAGTCTTGTTATCTTTGAATATGTTAGAAAATGCCATAATAGTGGAAGAAGCACAGAGTTGGCAGTGAAGAGTATCAGAATGTTTTCACAAAAGATAAGCTCTTTTGTCTTTCTTTGTTTTTTAGATCATTCTATTGGAGACTAGCACAATCATCATCCATCCATCCATCCATCCATCCATCCACTGTGTCAAGCACATTTGTGCATTATTCTCAAAACATGTTCTTTCTACTTGAGCACTTGAAATCACCTCCTCATTTTCCCTTCCCTCCTCTGCTCTCTCTTCCTCCCTCACAAACACTTGATAATTTATAAATTATTATTTTTCATATTTTTCAATCATTATTTTTACACTACCCAATGTCTCCCTTCATTCACATTTCTGTTGTCCATCCCCCAGAGAGGGGGCTATATGTAGATCATTGTGATCAGTCCTCCCTTTCTTCCCCACCTTTCCCTTCCCCACCTGGTATACTACTCTCATGATAGGTCCTGAAGGGTTTATCTACACTGGATTCCCTGTTTTACAAGCTCTTATCTGTACCCAAAGAATGGTAGAATCAGGGTCAGAGTGGGGTTTAGGAAGTGTGTTAGACTGGGTAGACCAGAGGAACAAATTTCAATAGACACGCATATGGATATAAGGAATGGGTTTATATTCAAGAGAAACAGGACATTGAGAAAACATCCCAGCACAGTCCAGTTCAAAGTCACAAGTCCAATATAAACCCATATGCCCGAAATTACTCCATAAAGTCTCCTTCTGACTCACGAAGTCACAGGTAAGTAGATACAGAGTCCCAGCACCGACAGGGGTCTCCACATGGCTCCTTGGTTCCAAGGCTCAGTGTCCATCAACAGCATCCCATGGTGGCAGAAGCAACTCATCACTGGCAGAGGCCTCTATGTGGCTGCCCCAGCCTCAGAGATCCGGCTCCATCAGGGCAAAGCTGTGTGGTTTCTCCACCGGCTACTCCAGCCCCCCAGACACCGCCATTCTGTGTTGCCTGTGATTAATCATCTCTCAGACTAACGCCCAACAACTGGGGAAGATAGCTTCTCATCTTCACGAGGGAAATATCGCGAGATTTCCCAGGAGTCTCAGGTGAAAGCCATGCCCACATAGCGGCCTCATTGGATACTCAATGGCTATCTCTAGAGAAACAGACTAGACTCTACCCCTACATTTCAATCATAAAATTAACATAATCACATGACTGCCACAGGAAGTATTAAAGAATTAGAGAAAAGATATATGTTCCATTGGTGCTATACTGAACCATAACTATCTTGTCTCCTCCCTGAGATCCTTCTGTAAAGGATGTCCACTTGCCTACAGATGGGCTCCCCCTCCCCCTCACACTTTCCCTCATTCACAATGATATGATTTTTTTTCCTTATTTGATGCTTGATACCTGATCCTATCAACACCTTGTTGATAGACTGGTGTGCTTCTTCCATGTGGGCTTTGCTGCATCTTAGATAATTGCCTGTTTATCTTCAATCCTTTAAGAACCCAGATGCAATATCTTTTGATAAGCAGGCACCATCAGCTTTCTTCACCACATTTGCTTGTATACTTGCTTTGTCTTCAGCATTCATGCCAGCAAAGTGAGCATTATGGAATGTCAGTTTAATAATACAACGTGTGCTTCCATTGAGGGAGTACTTGAGTAGAGGTCCAATTTCTTTCTGCTACCTTAATACTAAACCTATAAAATATGCACATAGATGTATTTCCTCATTGTCATATAAATATATTTATATATGACATGCTGTATTTAGACGTCTATAACTGTCCTTTGCTGCCTAGTTCTTTCCTCTATTTCCTTTTAATTTTATCTTGTCCCACTATCATGCTCAACTTTCATTTTAGTTTCAGTTATTTCTCGCAGTTAACTTGCTCTTGATCATGCCCTACCAAGCCTCCTACAATTTCCTCACCATTGATTTGGGGCCACTTGTTGTTCCCTTGTCCCTGGGTTGTTAATACCCACTTCCTTTTCCCTGACTCTCTCACTGCTATGTCAACCCACAACTGCTGGTCCCATTGTTTTCTCTTACAATTTTTTATCTCACTTATCTAGATAAACTTGAAGAGATAATAATGTGAACAAAAAAGCAAGACAGAAAAACAAAATCACAAAAGAAAGCTACAATAACAAAAACAAAAAGGAAAAGCTTATAGATAATTCAAATTCTGTTTGTTGATCTTTAGGAGTGTTTTCTGGTGCAGTATGATGGGATGCCATGCCCTGGGCCCAAGGTCTCCTTTGCTATCCCCAGGAGACTTCATTGCTCTGCTCCCTCTGATGTTCTGCTGCACACCCTGAGTGTTTCATCTCTGTGTGATGGGGTCAGGGCGGATCCAAAGCCCGAACTGTGTCTCCAGTTGTGACCCATAGCACTATCATTCAATGAGAGACATTGTGTCTCACAGTGGAGTATGTCCCATGGGTCTCTGAGCTTTAGCTGCTCTGAGCAGATGTGTTCCACACTCTCTTCCTACCCATTCATTTGCTCCTGGGTGCTCTAGTCAACCATATCCCTCTCCATGAGCTATAGTTTCAGTGCTATCTCCTAAAGTGATTCTTCTGCTGCGAGGGGGACTGCCCATGTAGTTGGGATAGAGGCTGGAGGCGGGCCCCTCAGACCTCTCTTTTGGTTCCCTGCTTCATGCTGGTATGCTTTATTCACATCTTAGAGCCCCAGGTTGAGATCTGGTGCCCCTCTGTGGTGAGCTAAATAGTACAAACTTTGTGTGTGTGTGTGTGTGTGTGTGTTTTCCTCCTACCACCTTCCTTTTAAGTCAGTTACTGTATATGTTCTTGAATTTAGTCTGGCCTCTGCCATCATACCTGAAACTTGCCCTAAGAATGTGTACAGTAGCTTTTTCCCTATGCCCCTTTTGCATCTGTAAGCTTATCTCAGCGGAATCTTGTACTAGTCCTTTTGTACTTGTCTTACTTTGTTAAGCACCATTTCCTCTAGTTCTTCCCATGCTGTGCTGTGCTTTGTACATTCATCACTGCATTTTAGGGATGAATAGTATTCCATTGCATGCATGTACCACAGTTTTTTAATTCTTTCATTTGTTGAAGGATATTTGAGTTGTTTCCAACTCCATGCAATTGTGAACTGTGTCACGATGAATATTTGAGCACAGATGTCTGGCTGTGGTTTGTTTTTTTCTCCTCTGGGTATATAGACAGTAGGGAGATTGATTGCTGGGTCGTACGGTAGCTCAATCTCCATATGTTTTAGATATAACCAAATAGATTTCCATAGTGGTTGTACATACCTGCAGGTCCACCAGCGGTGGATGAAAGTTTCTATCTCACCATAGCATCTTCAGCACTTGCTGCTTTCTGATTTTTTGAATTGGGTTATCTTTGAGGGTGTTAAGTGGTTTCTCATTGTTCTAATTTGCATTTTCTTTTATGGCTAAGGATTGGGAACATTTTCTCATGTGTCTATTGGCCTTTTGGATTTCTGCCTTTGTGAAATTTCTGCTCACGTCCTTTTCCCACCTTCTTACTGGGCAATTAGTTTGCTTCCCCGACCCCTTTTTGGAAGCTAGCAGAATATGGTGAAATTTAGTAATAAGGCCTTTGTGTGATGTGGCATTCTTAAAGATGTTTTTCCAGTCGGTAGGCTCCCTTATTACTCTCTTGATGAATTCTCTCAATGTACACGGGTGTTATATCTTCAGTATTTCTCCCTTGTCAATTTGTGATTCTGTATTTGTATCCTTCCCTATTTCTAATATATATTCCCTGTGCCAAAGTTCTTTGGTTTGTCCCAATTCGCTCATTGATGGCTCTAATATTGGGGTTTTAGTTCCAGGTCTGTGGTTCACCTTGAGTTTATTCTTGTGCATGGAGTCAGATAAAGATCTTGCTTCATTTTTCTACAGGTAGATACCCATTTTTTTTTCAGCACCACTTGTTGAAGAGGACATCTGCTTTCCATTTGCTATTTTGGGGGCCATTGTCAGAGATCAGTTGTATGTATTCAGATGATTTTATTTATGTATTTTCAGTTTTTTTTCTTTTGGTCTGAACATCTGTCATTATATCAATACCATTGTGGTTTTGACCATTGTGGTTGCATAATATGTGCTAAAGTTAGGTAAAGCAAGACTACCCATTCTTCTTCTTGAGCATTCTCTGCTAATTCTTGGCTTCTCTCCCTTCCATATGAAGTTTGTAATCAGTTTTTCCATATATTTGAAGCAAGATGAGGACAATTTTATTGGCATTTCAATAAAATTATATAGTGACTTGGGTACAACTGACATCTTTGCTGCATTAAGTTTTTCAATCCATGACCATAGAATATTATTCCATTTGTTGAGGTCACACTTGTTATAGTCTTTTGTAGTTTTCCTCATAACAGATATTTTATTCTTTTAGTTAGGTACATCCCTAGATATTTTGATTTGTACTTGACTATTGTGAAGGGTAATGCCTTTTTGATCTCCTGTTCTGTGGTCTTGTCCAATATGTTTAACAGTTTGATAGAGTTCTGAATGTTGATTTTGCATCCTGCCACCATAACATATTTCTCTACTGCTTCCAGTACTTCCTTTGTGTATCTTTTGGGATTTTCCATATATATAATTATACCATCTACAAATAATAATAGTTTCACCTCTTTCTTATCCAGGCAAATACCTTTGATGTCTTTTCTTTGCTTTATGCTGTTAACTAAAATCTCCAGTATGATGTTAAATAAGAGTGGGGACAAGGAGCTTGTCCTTTTCAGTGGGATTGGTTTTCAGTGGTTTTCATATTTTGTCCATTGACCATATTTGCTGTTGGTTTTCATATATAGCTAGCATTATATTGAGAATATTTCCTTCCATTCCTATCTTCTTGAGTGTCTAAGAAAGGAATAAATGTTAGAGATTGTCAAATGCTTTTCCCACATTTATCAATATTATGATGTGGTTCTTATAGTTTTTTCATGCCAGTTTGATGAATGATACAAACATCCCTTCATCCCTGGTCTGAATATCACGTGGTCGTGGTGATTTATTTGTTTTGCATACTTTTGTATACTAATGGTCTGCATTTTGGTAAGGATTATTTGCATTCACACTCATTTAGTATATTGGTCTGTAGTTCTCAATTCTTGTGGGTTCCTTGCCTGGTTTCAGTATCAGAGTTATATTAGGTCCTTTGGAGGAGTTCAGGAGCCTGCATCTTTTTCTATGTTCTGGAACATTTTGTGTAGGATTGGTGTCAGTTCTTCCCTTAATGCTTGGTAGAATTGTCCTGGGAAGTCATCTGGTCTGTAATTTTTTTGTTGCTAATTCCTTGATAACCTTGTCTATGTCTTATATTGTTATGGATTTGTTGAGATTCTGGGGGTCCATTGGGGAGAGTGTGTTTTCCAAGAAACTGTCCATGTACAAAAAATAAGCCCTTTTGCAAAAGCTTGATTAAAATTTTAGACAGTTTGAAATGTTATTTTTGTAATTTTTGAGAAGATATAACTTGATGGTATTAGCTAGACAGAGGCAGGCAAATGGAGGAAAGAGAATAAGAACATAACTCTTACACAAAGGAGAGAGAGAAAGAGAGAGAGAGAGAGAGAGAGAGAGAGAGAGAGAGAGAATGAATTACCCAGGAGAAGACCCACCACAAAGCTATAATATAGTACGAGGTTCTGCATTAACCCAAGAAGTGGTTCAAATATACATTCAATCCTGTCTTTTACACAAGCTACGGGTCCTTTGGAACTTCTTTTCAAAAGTATTCACTTCAATAAACACACCTTTTCTGTTCATTTTCTCTAGCTCTGGTCTGAATTTTGACCCTTGCCTGAAATCTTTCTTTCAAGAGTAACAAGAACCAAAGAATGAAAAGACTCAAAATCTTGAGCTTTCTCTTGGTAGCAATGGGAAGGCTTAGATAAAAAATGTAGTATACATTTTACTAGGTTTGCAAATTTTATTTAGTGTCGTAGCTATTTTTCTGGGTAAGCTTGACTGGGTCATAGTTCTCTTAGGACACAGTATCTAAGTGGTCAGACTTCACGAGGAACATCAGATGTAATTTAATCTCTTCCCTAATGAGAGTGTCTCTGAACAGTCAATAAATTGAAAGGGACAATCCTTGGAGGTTGACTCAAATCTAATACGTATAGACATTCTGGTCAAATTTGCCAGCTTTGAGCTAGTGCTGGATCTTGCATCAATCAGCACCTCACTTCTTACTCCTGGGACTTGAACCGGCATGGTTTCTTTTTGCCCATGGATCTCAAGGTGCTTCAGCTAATGCAACAAGTGAACAAATAGCTTTCTACGTTACCCACCAATCTTGGGTTCTTTGGCCTGCAGAGCTCATGACTCAGAAGGGCTGCTTATCCACCTAGTGGTCTTGAAGTCATTGATCCCTGCATTGAGCTCTGTGAATTGGGAGAAGCCTTTTTCATAGGTGTGGGAGTCACCAGCCTCTACAATCATGTGAGCTATGTTCTTGATAGAGAGCTCTCTATTTTACTCTGCTTCAATACAAGTAAGTTTCAGAAAGTTAATGAAATAACTCCATTACTTTTATATTTCATTTTATATGTATATACAGTTAGTTTCTGCTCTCTGGAGAACTCAGTATGAAAATATCATGTAATTTTCTCCTAAAATAATCTATTCTTCAAAATTTCATTTTTTGCTTAAATTTATTTATATACTATATAAAATTATGGCAGGCAATAATACAAATATGCATTTAATCAAATACTAGATTTATCCCCAACTGTTAAACAAATTGCTGAATTTAAGGAATTTAAATCAGTAAACCATGCAAGTAATAAACATTTATAAAATGTTATTTAATTTCAGTATACTTAAATTGTGAACTTTTCGGCATTTGAAATAATCGTAAAAAGCTAGGAGATGTTTTACTTCATTTTTTTCTTTTAAGTTAAACATATTTTATCCAATTTATTTGAGACTAACTACTGTAATATCTGTATTACAATCATAGAACACAGCAAAAACAGTTAAATAAATAGAGCATGGAGATAATCCTCTGGAGTGTTGGCATTTTGCTTGAAAAGATTTATTGCATGCTCTGTTTAACCCATCCTGAAAATCAGTCTTTTTAATTCAAGAGATTTATGTTATAACTTAATTTTTTCCTATTAAAATATTGCTACTTTAATCCCAAAGATATGGCCCAGATCTTTTGCATTCTCTTATAAAATTCAGAGGGTAGCTTAAACTAGTTTGTTTCATAAGGAAGTGTCAGTTAATATTCTTAATTAATAAATAAAATATATTTTAATATCATAAACACAAAAAATATAAATTGAAACAACTAAAAATCAACTCTATGCACAAATTGATTGAGAACTCTAGCTACAATCAATCTGGTATGTATAGCTATTTCTCTGTTCAGTCTATCAATATAAAAATATCTGCCATATTTTTCATGAAGGAGTTAGTCACTAGTAATAATATTAGCAAAATGCCTAATTAAGTTTAAAAGTTGTCTAAAATTATAATTCTTGTAAAATATAAATCTATATGAAGGTAAGTCAAAAAAGAATTCAGCTACACCAGCTCATACATTAATTTATTCTAAATAAGACATGTTTTATCATATTTATAATCAGTGCACTCCTCAGACAAGTTCTCTCAGGATTACATATGCCTTAGACTTCTTCAAAACAAAGAACAGCTCACTGTTAAGGGTCTTCTCAAAGCCATTTCTTCTAAGGGAATCTGTCAGGACAGTTAAATTCAAGACAGAGAAGTCAATTCAGGTTATGACAATTGTTTCTTCTTTTTTTCTTCTTATTTTTTAATATCCCAAAGGATAATCTTAATACATTTTTAGTACGATACATGATTATTGCATATTTTTTAAGAAGAAATTTTAGGAAAGTGGAAAACTGAATGGATGAAAAAAAGTCAGAGAATTTGCACTGATTTGTTTTTTTTTAATTTTTTATTTTTTACCCATTATGATTATCCTATCCTGGAAGGTAATAAGGGCTAGCTTACAATAATCTCCTTGTAAAACCTTGCTCCATCCACTTTATACCCCCTATCTTGCACGTTATACCATTTTGTGTTTTCCAAACTCAAAACAAAATTTTAAGAGAACACAATTTGAGTACTTAGATTCTCAGCTGTAGCTTGTGAATGACCCTTTTATAGGGTCATTTATGACCCTATGTCGATTTATGACAATAGCAAAATTACACGTTATGGAGTAGCAATGAAAATAACTTTATGTTTTGGATTGTCACCACGACAGGAGTAACCATATTAAAGGCTCGTGGAACTTACCTAGACAATACCAATTATGTGGTTTATACATGGTATAAATCAAAGAGCATGAATGTATTCAGAAATAAGTTAGCGAACTAGAAACACCACCATTGATGAAGATCTTCAGCAGTTGGAAATACCACCATTAAAAAGAACAGATTTAAATGGAAAATGTGCTGAGGTAAATAAGTTTCACATTTTTCTCTTTTATTCAATAAAATTATTTAGTAAATATTTTTGATTGACCCTCATGCTGTTACTATTTTGGTGAGATACAGACAATTTGGGATGGACTCACAGACAGTGATCCTGCACAAAGCAGAAGGAAGATGGCCCCATTCTGCCCGGTTCTCGCACTCCTGTGAGGTTTGAGCTCAGTGTTGCAGCCACCGTGTCCATCCGTTTCAGAGAACATCCTTCTCTTTCTCAGTGGCTTTCCACGTTAGCAAGCACAGCGTGTTTTTCTTGGATTGGTCTTTCCTGACAGATAACATGTCAAAAGTACACGAGACTCATCATGCTCACTTCCCAGAAACATTCTGATTAGAATTCCTTCAAAGCAGATCTGGTGTTTTATTGGTTTGTTTGACTGGCAGTGTCTGGTAATCTCAAAATTCTTTGACATCCCAATTCAAATGCATGGACTTTCCTCTGGTTTTCTTTATAGTATGTCCAACTTGCATATGTGTATGGGGAAATTGAAAATACGATGGCTTGGGTGTATAGTGTTTTCATATCGGACATCATTGGAAATTGTGAAGGTGAGGTCGTGATGCCATGAAAAGGAAGATCTTAGGTAAGATGGATTGACACAGCGCTGTGACAAGGCGCTCAAACACAGCACCATGGACAGGGGAACATAGGACCAGGTGGTTTCATTCTTCCTACACGTGGTCACTGGGGGTTGAGCCAGACTCCATGGCACCGAACAACAGCACGAGGGTTTGTCTCAGGCCTATTCCAGTCCTCAAATAGACATATTTGCTCTTCAACACTTTCAAGAGGTCTCCTGCAACATATTCATCAAAAGCATATCAGCTTTTCAACGATATTTCTATGAGGATAGATTGTATATGTGAACACATTAACTCTGGTGTGTCACCTATATATGTAAGTTGCTAATAAGCCTCGCCAATCCTGGCACCCTCATTCAACATTGATAAACATGCATATAGTTCCTGCACCACATAACATAAAAGGACTTTCATGATTAACATATATGTAGAGGGTGATGTGTTCTCAAGTTATTTAATTTTTATGAGACACACATTATATATTTTATTCTAAATGTCCATTTATTCTAAATGGTCAGAAACTTTATAGAAGAGAAAAACTTCCATTTTATATATCATATTTATTTTTAATACATATCCATATAAATATGGATGCATTAGTCTAAAAGTATACACACAGACAAAATATCACCTAATGTGAAACATTTGCTAATAATTTCTTATATGTCAACTTCAGTTTTATGTGAATTAATCCACAGAGATTGAGAGTATTAAAAATTTCTAAATATGTGTAATTATGCTCTTCATATTTTTTAGTCTTACTATAGCTACCTTAAGAAAATTCAGTAATTTTTCAGAAGAAAGATTGATGTAAAATGTATGACTTCTCTCAAAATGAGATGACTGGAATCTTAAAATTTTTACTCACTAATGAAGATGAATTTGATAAATATTAGTTACCTTTGTTGCTGTTATAATTAGCATTATCATTTGTAAGAGGGAGAAATAAAGAGATCTACTTGTTTCATCCAGTATACATCTGTTTAAAAAAAGCCAGGCTGAAGTAAAAGTTCTCAGGAAACAAAGAACTTAAAAACCAGCAATACACAGGGTAATACTACAACCAGTGCTTTTCATAACTATTTGCTTTACAGGGACCATTTTCCTGCACTTATTCTATCAATTGCTTTGCAGTGACTATTTTCTTGTCCTTATTTGATCAATTCTTCAATGCCCTTCACCTTTCTACTTTCCTTTCTTTTTTCTTATATTTTTGTCATATATTTCACATATAATACAAACTGCTCATTCAATCATATTAAGAATAATTATGGAAATATGACCACAATCAATTTGAGAACATTTTCTTCACATGCTCTTTATTACTATCTGCCCATTTCCCCTGAACCTCTCTTGTCATGCCTCTCAGTAATATTATCCAGTAACTGATTTGGAGATTTAGTTATAATGGAATCACAATAATAACAACAATAAAAACTCAGCATCAGTAAAAGAAAACTCTGAAAAGCTCAATCCAAAATTAAGCAGAAAACCAAACAAAACATAAATACAAAACAAACAAATGAAATAACAATTATTAAACAAAATGTAGAAAAGCCATAATAATCAAGAAAGTAGAAAATATCAAATAGTAAAGCAACTTTGTTATGAGTCAAAAGTCATTCAAATGAATTTAACCAAACTGGATCAGCCACAAATGACTTTACAAATCTCTCTGTCTGATAGCAAGATACTCTGTCTGATTCATATCCCTTGAACGTGGTGAGAGGATTCACTAGAGTCTTAATCCAAGTGTAGATCTGGCATGTACGTTTGGAATTTCCACTGTCATGTGGGAAAAACTCCTCTGCAAAATAGGTGTTCACAATTTACTCTCTGAACTATTCCCTTTTTTGGATTTGGATTATATTATTTACAATTATTGGATCGCACAAACTTGTGTGCTTCTTTCCACGTGAATTTATTTGATCCTCATTTAAAAGACTACTTGTTTGAAGACAAGCCATAAAGAACCCAGACCCAAGTTTCTTCGGATAGTCGGGCACTATCAGGTTTCTTCATATTTAGAGTGATCTCTTCATGAGGGAGGGTACATTCTAGGGACATGTAATAATAATAAAGTATTCCTCTTAGATTTGGGATAGAATTAAGTGTAAGGACCAACACCATTTACAGATAATTGGCTTAAATATATCCTGTTTTCTTTTGAGACATTATTATCATTTTCTAACAGAGAACATGCTTCATCATGGTAAATCATCCTACTGGGGCATTTCTATTGGAATTGTTATTAATTTAGTCAATTGCATATAATTTAAAGGACTGAGAAAAGTAAACTATACAAGTGAAGGCCATCTTCAGATTACAGTACAGTATGTGTACTTGTACAATGAATATTATAATGAAATATGAAAAAATAAGCTAGAAAACCAAAAAAGTAATATGCTTAGATTAACTTCAATGGAAAGAAAAAAAATTAAAAATTCAAGCTTCCTGTTGCAATACTGAAAGACTTACTGGGAACAAATTTGAATGAAAGAGGAATGTAGGTTGCTGAAAGAAGTCCAAAATGTATTGAAAGCAATAATCAAAAGATGTCTCCATTAGTTTATTGAATATCAATCCAAATGTTTCAACAAGTCAATGAAGCACCAGAAGCATTCATTTGTTTATGCTAAAAATATGAATACAGTTATTATGTCAATGACAGGAGGTGATTCATATTTGTACTTATGCCTAGCAAAATTAACTCAACAAAATGCACAAATTATAGAGCAATAATAATTGTATCACAGGCAAGTAAAATGTTGCCGAAGATCATTTAACAGTAGTTAGAATAGTACATTGACAAGATGCTATGAGAGGTGCAGGATGAAATCAGAAAAGGATAATATTACTGACATCAGATGGATCTTGGCAGAAACAAATAAAACAGAGATTATTTACTTTTACTTTCCTGATTAGGTATTTGACTATGTGGATTATAACAAACTATGGATAACCTTTAGAAGAATGGGAATTTCTGAACATTTCACTGTGCTCACCTGACACTTGAACATGGATAGTAGGACAGAAAGAATCAGGTAGTACTAGACAGTTTAAAACCAGGAAAAGTGTACCAGTGTTGTCTCCTCTTACCTTATTTACTACATCTGTATGCTGAGCGAATCAGAGAAGCTGAATAATATTCAAAAGAATACATAATCATGATCAGAGGAAGACTTGTTAACAATTTTGGTACCTAGAGGACACAACCTTTCTTGCTAAAAGAGGACTAGAAGAATTTGCTGGTCAAAGGTCGAAGGTTGTATCCTTTTCTACCAGTTACAACTCAATACAAAGAAGACCAAAATCCTTCCATCTGGACTGATAGGCAATATCATGATACATTCAAGGAAGGTTGAAATTATCAAGATTTTGTCTTCCTTGTATCCACAACCATGCTCATGGAAGAATCAGTCAAAAACCACACAATATGTGTTTCTTGAGTAAATCTTCTGCAAAAGACTTCTTTAGAGTATCAAAAAACAAGGGTGTGGATTTAAGGGATATAATACACTTGACCCAATCCTTGGTATTTTGAACTGTCTCGTGTGTGTGAAAGTTGAACATTGCATATGTAAGGCTGAAGAAATACGGATGCATTTGAATGGTGATACTGGTAAAGCATATTGATAATACCACAGATTAACAACAATACAAAGAAATCTCTGTGAGAGAAGTACAGGCAGAGTTCTTCCTACAGGCAAAGATGATGAGACTTTGTCTTACATAAGTTTGACATGTTATCAGGAGAGACCGGTTCCTGGAGGAAGACATCAGGATTTGTAGGCTGGCAGAGCCAAAGAGCAAGGCCCTGGACAATTTGGACTGTCAGAATGGAGGCAACTATATGCTCACACAAAGGCACGATTGAAAGGGTGACCCAGACATGGACTTGGTTTCCTACTGTTGTATATAGGAGCCAACTCATTGGTTCCACCCAACCTAACAACAAAATTTGAACACCTGGGCCAAGATGGGAAGTATGTCGAAAACTTCAGAGAATAGAGGTAGTCATGAAGAGAGTTTAAAATTTCCCAAATGGGAAAGTTTCAAGTGCATAGACAAAAAAACTTAAAAGTATTTGCTTTATCAGCAATTTCCAAAAATAAGTAAACATAACTGTATATATAATCATGTTATTGGGCACTCTTGACAGCTCTTATAACTATCCATCCCTCAATTGTATCAGGCCCATTTTTACTCTTGCTGCCATCATCATTTCCAAACATTTCCTTTCTACTTGAGCCCTCAGTATCAGCTGCTCTTTTCTCACTTTGCTCCCCCACCCTCCCACCCTTGTGAATCTTGGTAATTTTTAAATTATTTTTATTTTTATATATTGCACTGCCCAATGTTTCTCTTCAAACATGATTCCGTCCCAGCCACCCCCACCTTCCTGGGGAGGATTTATCTCTTCTGAATTCTGTTTGTTGAGAGCTCTTATCTGTACCAGTGTACATGTTTTGATCTAGCCATATTTGTAAGATAGAACTGGGGGCATGATAGTTGGAGAGAGGAAGCCTTAAAGAAGTAGAGAAATGTGAATTTCTTTGGTATTATACTGCACTTTGGCTGGCTTATCCCTTGCTTGTGATTCTTCTGTGTGGGGATTTCCAATTGTCTACAGATGAGCTGTGGCTCTCCATTCTGACCCCCCTGGTTCATATCAAAGTGGTTGTTTATTTGGCTCTTTTTTTGCCCATACCTGATCTTGTAGACACCTTGTGATCCCAAGGGTTGGTGTGTTCATACCATGTGGGCTTTATTGTTTCCCTACTAAATGACTATTTGTGCAACTTCAAGTCTTTAAGACCTCAGATGCTATATTTTGTAATAGTCAGACACCATCAGCTTTCTTCACCACCTTAGCTTATGCACCCAATTTGACTTTAGTGATTCTGTCAGGAAGATGAGCAACAGAGAATGTGAGGTTATTTGAGCAAAGTGTTCTTGTGTTGAGGGAGGCCTTAAGTAGAAGTCTAATGTCTGTCTGCTATTTTAATACTAAGCATATAAATATATATACATACACCTATATCCTTATCATTACATATTACTATATTTATGTATGTACATGACTATATTTCTCTAAATATATTTTCCTCCATGTTCTTTTGCTTATTTCCTTTTACTTTACTCCTGTTCTACTATCATTTCAGCTTTCATTAGACTCTCAGTACTTCCTCTCAGCAACACGCACTTGATTGAACCCCACCAGTCATTCTATGCCCTCCTCCCCATCTATTGAGATCTCTTGCTGTACTCTTGCATTTGCTGGTTCCCACCTCCCTTCCCTCCCCTCGTCTCCCCTGTCCCTCTCCAGAACCATCAGTCCTGTTATTTTATTCTTGATATTGTTTATTGTACGTCTCTTATGTAGATAGACATGGGGATTAAAAGAAAAAAAAAACACCCCAAACCAAAAGAAAATTAATACCTTACAAATAGTTGCAGATCTGCCTACTGTTTTCCAATCTGATGCAGTTCCAAGTCCTGTCTTGCGAATCTGAAGTCAATTTTCAGAGTTTCTCAGGGAGTTTATTATTCTACTCCCCTTGATGCTCTTTTGCACTCCCTTTGGCTACTCCCTGGTCTCTATGTGTGTGTGTTTGGGGAAGGGGGCATGCAGACTGGGCACAAATCCCTGTACTGGGTCCCTGGTGCTGTCCCCATAGTACTGTGAGTCAGTCAGGGGCCTTTGTGTTTCCCAGTGAAGCCAACACTGTGCTCCTCCTCTCTCTATGTTGACTTCTCCAAGCAGCAATGTCATTCTGAGAGACTGGTGGACTTGATGTTGTCCACTTTCTCTATCTTTCAAAGTTTCCCCTCCCCCCACATCCAGGGGCTGAGCAAATCTGCCACACACCCTGAGCTGTATAATCAGTGTTGTCCTCTAGAGTGTCTTCTTCTAGAGGAAGGAATCAATATAGCTGGAATAGGACCCACCCTGCACTGTAGACATCTCTGTTAGTTCACTGGGGAAAATATATATTTTATATAATTTATAAGTATGTCTTTGTTTCTGATCACGGCACCAGGTAAAAATTTCTTCATTTTACTGTGATTATGATCTGAAGATAATATTTTACAAAGGAACAAAATCCATCAGTAAAACAAGAACATAAGCAAACAGTGGGCATGTAATTTTCTTCTTATATATATTTTAAGAGTGGAATTAGAACCATTTATATCTCAAGTTGTATTATTTTTTTTCTGAGTCAATATCAGTTTGCTTAAATTAGTCAAAAGGTGTCAGATCAATATTCTCTGTCCCTCTGCTTCCCTATGCTATTATGTTCTTAATCCCAACCACTTAGAATTTGTGGTATATCTCTTTTCTGATGTATTTTCTGTTACTGATGAAATTAAGATTAAATTAAAAGTATATATCTGAAGTACAACTGTTATATTAACTTTGACCTAGAATGTGTACCATGTCTGAAATTATACCTTTTTCCCCTTTTTTTCCTTTTAATACTGTTTCTCTTTTACTCCCACATATAATACAAACACAATACACAGACTTGTGAAATGTAGACATGCATTTAATTTCTACTACATACTAATAACAGTCAGCAAGCATTTCAAGGACATTTACTTGATAAATAGCAAATGGATTATGTAGGATTCTACATTTTTAACTGGTCTGGTACATATTTCAGTAAATATTTATGCCTTTTAACTTAATTACAAGTAGTTACTACCATCTCCATGTATAGAACTATCTGTATGAAGGAAAGGTCTCATAATAAGTGCATAGATCGTTCAAAGCTAAATGTTCCTCTGGCAAAGAAATAACTCTATATCTCTATATTATATTTAATGAATTAGCATGCAATTAATGCTGGTGATTAATATACATAAGGCCAATAGGTACAAAGTTTCCTGTCATTATAAACAATGTTTTATATGCTAGTCACACATAATAGATTTTCAGTACATTTATGTTCAGTAAAATATTTGGAAAAACTAGTAGTATAGCAAACAGTATTAACTCATTGCTGCAATTTGTGTTCTCTGAAACTCCCAGTAGCTTCCATTTTAATACCAAAGAAACATTTTTATTAATCATCGCTAATTGAATATATTTCATTATAATGTAGGAATATTTATGTTTTCCTGTTGTAACCTAACCCTAACACTGTCAACATTAACAGAATCAGCTGGCATTGAGTTTATTCAAATTCATTTGCATAATATTTCAAATACTGTAAATGTTTTTAGGAGAAGAAAACGTCAACTTTCTATAGGAAAGCAGCCCAAAGGCTTTTGAGGGGCATTCCAAAGCTTATCTTAATGGAACCACTAAAGCTTTTTACAGTTAACACATGGCTCTGCTAAATTTAAAGCTTTATAAGCATACAATGTAACTGTATAAAATACCTTGTTTTAATTTCATCATTAGTCAATAGAAACTACCGGTTATAGTTAATAGAAATTACTTCATTGACATGACTGATACAAATATATTAGAAAATAATTTCAAAAAAAATTAAAGAATTGATTCATGTCACAACTACTGACTCAATGGTTCTTCTATGGTGTGAAATTACTAAACACACTTTAGTATTTGAAAATAATCAAATGCTTTGGCAATGATAGTATTTCTAATGGTTGCTAATCCTGTTTTGACAAAAAGTTCTTTTCTTTCTAGACATTTACAAATCTCCATTCTCCGTCTATGAAAAATATTTGATATTTGGAGTAAATATTTGATATTTGTAGAATACTAGAATCAAAAAATTGTTTTGACCAGTACCGCTAGCAAGTACTTCTAAGTTCATGACAGCTCAAAAGACCTCACCAAATGATTGCTGTAACAGTTAAGACAATAGGTATTTTCATTCTTTAGAACCACTGTTATCATAACAATTCCTCACAAGGAATTGCACCCTTGATTTTGACAAGTGTGGATACCTCTCTCGCATGCACTCGAGCCATCTGACAAAGGTTTGGCCTTCAATGTAAGCATGCCATTGCTCAACCCCAGTGCCCCCAGATGCCACTGCTCTTCTAGCAGCTTCACCCCTTACATCTGAGTGCAAATGCTCACCCTTCATTGTCCCACTTTCCACACTTTCATTTCTGCTAAAGGTGTGCCAGACCAAATTAGTTTGCACTAGGGAGCACAATTAACAACAGCAACAACAACATCAACAAATGCCATCAGCAAAACGAAGACTCGATCATAATGAGGCTACTCTGCAATGCCAATCCACTGTTTCTTCTTGTATTTGACAGAAAAAGGAAATAAACTGAAATGCAGTAGCAGGAGGTTTCAAAAGTCACGAACCATTTTTTGACTGAAATATAGCCCACTACCTTCAGATATTCTACCCCTGGGGTTTTAGCATAATTTTAGTAGAAACTTTCATAAGCTCATTCTCAAGTTGTTCACTAGGTACGACCTAATTTTGAGGCAGCCACCAATTACCCTTAATTTCACCACACAAGGAATTTGTGTAGAAATGCAGGTGTTCCCAGAATTCACTTTTGGAGCAAGCACAACAGAAGAGATGAATCTAAAATCTGCCCAAAAGTTCTATCCTTAATTCATGATTCTCAGAAACTTATCATAGGACTGACTAGTCTAATGAAGGAAGTGCATATTGATGTCCAAGGGAAACTATTACTCAAGAAACACCAACCAGAATAAAATTATTCCAGGTGAGCTACTCTCTATGTAGGCATGCAAATCTCATAACTCACATGGATTATAGAAAGCATTGAAAGCATGGTTATTTTTAATACAATTTTCTACATTTTAAAAATTATGTAAAAGAGTGGAAGGAGAGGTGCTGTTCAATATCATTTCAATCATGGCTAGTGTACATGTTTAATTATTAGATCATAAAAAGAATGCAATTCACAATACAGTATTTTAAATAGAACACATAGTTTCTTACCATAGCTTTCCCTATTTCTATTCCTTAAAAATAATATTGATTTTCTGGATGGGAAAACCAGAAATTAATCATCAAGATTAATCTAGTATAAAATGAAAAAAAACTTATTTGATAACAAGAAGTATGGTGCTGGGGAAAAATTCAAATAAACTAATAACCTGAGTCCAATGATTATCAAGATTCCTTATAATAACAATTGAGGATATGACCGCTAGAGTCACATGATATCAGTCTGCCACCTTCCTTTTAAAAGAAGTAAATAATAGTGTCCTTATCAATACTTAGAGAAGAATCTCATAAATGTCTGGCATAAAATATAATTTAATAAATGAATCAATGATTTAAAAAATGTGTGAATAACATGAATATTTAGCCAAGAAAAAACATAGAGAACCATAATTTGTTCATTAAATAACAAACTATGCCACAGTAATTTTTATTCCATTCTATATAGGGCTATTGATGATATAATAGGTTGCATTTACAAAGAAGACTCATCCCACTTTAGAAAACTACACAAATAGCTAGGTTTCAATCATTGAACAAATTTGATTCTTGGAAACACTTATTTTGTGATATTCACTGGTAACCTGCTTGAGTCTCCTGTTAAATTATATTATTGATATTGAAAATGATCACTGATAATAATGTAATTATCAAATATGTGAGTAATATGGTGCATGTGGTGCTACATAGATGTATATATTTACATTTAAAAGATTCTGCTAAAGTAGTAGAAATAAAATGGAAAGTAAATGGGGATAGACAAAAATCACTTTAATAAAAGTACATTCAGTTTACCCCCAAATTAATCATATATATGGAGTGAGGTGAACATTTCATTTAAATACATATAAAACAGTTATAAAATTTAAACATACAATCACTACTCTCCAGTCATTTCAACTCATAGATATTATAAAGGACACATGAGACATGCTTCTTTGAGTTTTTAGGGCTTAACCTTCAAGGGTCCCAGCAGTTTTATTTCTCTCCTATTGATTCTATGTCCATGAGAGAAATAGAGGAGCTGACAGGCTAACATGTAACTAACTCACTACCTCCCCTGATCTCCTTCATAGAAATTGTCATTGGAGACAGCAGTCAAATTCTACTGAAGCTAATGAAGCAACATTAATTTCTAATGCAATACTAGATTAGATTTATCATTAGAAAAGGATGATGCCTGTTTGCTATCATTATAGGTATACAAATATACTGATATTTCAATAGATATAGACTCAGTGGATTGTATTACATATTAAGGCTATTTATAATCTGTAAATTTTATTTATCTTGTATGTGTTTATTTAATGTTTAGAGATACTTCTCTGTCAAAATGAGTTTCTTTTTGGGGGAAATATTTCTAAGTTTCGCATCTTCTTCTTTGTTCCTTTCAGATAGATGAACTAAAATCTAAATCCACCACAAATGTCTCAGCTATTTGAGAACGTGTTTTGAGGTGTTTTGCTATATTTACAAATATTTAGCTTAATTTACATGAACTGAGACAAGTGTTCAAACCATATTTACACATATCTCAAGTAGGCTTTTCAAATTTATTTAGGTACATTTTAGCATATCATATATATATATATATATATATATATATATATATATATATACACATGTGTTTCTTTGGTCCCCTGATTTTATAGTATAAATAAGTCTAGAAAAATACCAGAAATCAAGAAGTAGACCCCAATTAATTTTATTAAAAAATTTAATTCCATCTTACCTAACGCCTCCTTTGCCTTGGCTAACCCTTCCAAAAAGATGTCCTTTTCTTCTTTCCTACTCATGTATTCAAAGTAAGTAAGCTAAATAAATATATCCTTATTGTGGTGCGTCTTGCATGTAGTTCTTGCTGTGAGGTGTTTTCAAGCTGATTCTGTCTCGCAGTACCTCCTGTACAATAATGTGGAATACTGCTCACTTTGGAATTCTGTCTCGATTGACCATATTGCTTACAGCTCTGATAACAGTTCATTTAGTTGAGGAAATTTTCTTTTTCACTCATCATCCACTTTACCAGGTCCCTCCTGATAGCATGTATAAAGTTAGTGAACAGAACTGTCACCATCTAATTATGGAACATTCTTGCTGTACCTCTTCTAAGACCTTTTTATTCATTTTTTGAGCAACCCATAGTAACCTCCTTTAACCCCATCATAATTAAAATGTCTCTATTCTATCTCAGCCTTTCTCACCAATTGTACACCTTTGTACGCCTCTGAAAAAATTGATAATACCAGTTCTTGCTTCAGGTACAGATTTTTGCAACACGTTTGCACAATGTAATTTGTCCCTTGATGTTTTAGAGGGGGCTGCTGCTTCCATATACATTAACTATGGATCAAAGAGTGAAATTCTTGGCAATTTTAATATTTTCTGTACTTTTCATGATTTTGTTTATTGGCCCAATTGTATGGATTTTGGGTAGTTTATGATGAAGTGCCATCCAGAGTGAAGATTTAAGTCTTTGATTTTGTGTTTCAAGTCTTCATTTTCAATAAGAAATTTTATGTCTTTATATTTCAGATTGCTAATGATATTTTCTTCAATACTGATGCTGTGCTATTCTTCATATAATTCAGTTTTTCATTATTTCTTAGATGAATATTTTACTGGAATTCAATCAGTCTCATTTTTTTATCCTTTTAAGCGATTACTTTGATGTGACAATTGAATGAGATAATGTAAAATAGTAATATTTTACTAAGATTAAGTGATCAATTGTTTGTAAACTATTATGATCCCTTATTTGCAAAAAAAAATTCCTTTGTTTTGTTCACCAGTCAAATTCCGCATATTCCTACTACCTATTCTCCCAATCACCATGCAGATTTGCTAGGGAATTTCATTGCTTAACATTTCACCCATGACTTGATGATATACCACTAGCCGCTGTTTGCTCTTTTGACATTCTAGCTAATTCATCCTGGGCCATTCAGATGTTATTTCCCAACAGAGTAATAAAGGTTAGAGAGCTCTTTTCTGACATAGCTATTCTGAAATATAAAATGTCATTTGAAGAAATTAGTGAATAAACACAATGAAGTATAATACTTACGTACATTTTAAATATATATATTATACAAGCTTGCCTTCACCTCACATAAGCTTTCTCATCTTTACTTTCTATGCTAGTCTCATATTCTAATTTAAAATACAAAGTTATATTAATCATTAATTAAAAATTTTAGAGTATATGTGATTTTCTCATTCAGTTATGGGCTAAAGCTAATCTATGTCTCGATTAATACAAATATATGGCAGGCTATCAATAGAAAATGAAGTTTTGAAGAAGCTCCCTAAAAAGATTTTATTAATTTTAGTTAAAGCAATTGTCATAGAGCGGAGTATCTGAATATTGTGAATAGCATAGAGTTAATTGCAAATTCAAATTTAAAAATTGTAGATACTTGATTATTCAGGAACTTATGGGACTAGTTAGATATATTTATCTATCTACAAGTGAGCTTGAGCATCATTTTTTTCACGGCATCAGTTTACTACTACAGAAAATTGAGTGTCCACAGGATCTGGTACTTGACTTAGCATTGACAATGGGCTTTGTTCTGCAAAAGAAGCAGCAAAAGGAAGGTGAACAGAAGACAGAAGCGGCAGCTCAGATTGCTCCTCATCAGAAGAACTGAGCACCGGCCACTTTGAAGACGGGGAGAGACCAAGTCTTTCATGCAATTCCCCAAAAAGAAAAGGTAGATCAAAGTAAATACACCTACAGGTCAGGTGGGCACAGTGCATGATTTCAGTGACAATAGATATAAATTTCTCTTAAAAGAAAAAAAAATATTTCAGACACTGACAGTAATTAATAAAACTTTTTTATTAATAAGTCTGCCTGTTGGACTGAGTCCCGGTGGCATAGTAGTTGTGTGCGGAACTGAGGCCCACTGGGTTGGTGGTTCAAATACAGCAGCAGCTATCCAGGATCAAGGCTGGGCCTCCTACACCTACCGGAGGCCAATGATGCCCCCTCCCCCAACAAAAAGACTGCCTTGTCATGCCAGAAATGATCAGTTTTAAAAGTTCGATTTTAAACCCATCATTTCCATTGCATCATTGTTCTCATGGAGAATAGTTGTGAATGAGTTCGAACATGTTGTTCTGACTAGAAATCCAAAAATAAGTCACTTGGGCAAGTATTTTCTCTGCTTTTCCATCTTACTCGTCGCTCCCCTTTGAATTTTCAAGTACCTGGATTAACAATTGTGACAGTTTCCAGTCTTACTAGCATGTATTAAGGCTTAGCTTCATATGAATTATATCTAAAGCATCTCCAAAGTCACTAGACTCTAATTTGAGACAGCCTCAGTGAAAATCTATGATTTTCTGGTGAGGGTTTTAGTATGTTTTGTTAGTGCTATAAGTAAGATGGGCAGTTTTAAGAAGGAGACATTTGATATAAACCTTATATACATATCATTACCTACATATCCTACATGTATGTTGCTGTCAGGTGTCACCAAGTGAGTTCCCACTCATAGGAACCTTATGTACAGCACAGCTTAACACTCGAGGACCTGCACCATCATGGCAATTGTTCTTTTGTTTGAATTCCTCATTGCAGCCACTGTGTCAATACATCGTGCCAAGGGTCTTCTTCATTTGAACAAGCATGATATCCTTCCCCAGGGCCTGATCTCTCGTGACAACATGCCCAACATAGGTGAGAGAGCTCAACAGCCATGCCTGTGTGGTGCACTCTGTTGTATTTCTTCAGGGACAGACAAACTGTTTCTTCTTTTCAAAATACTTTAAATATTCCACACCAGCACCGTCATTAAATTGCATCGATACCCCTCTAATCTTTCTTATTCAATGTCCAACTTTCACTTTCACAAGAGGGAACTGAAAAATAACATGGTGTTATTCAGGTGAACCTTAGTCTTCATAGTAAAGTCTTTGCATTCCAAGACTTTATAGCTCTTATACTGCATATTTACCAAATGCAATACATTCTTTCATCTCTCCACTGCTTTTCTTCCCCCACACTCCACATTTGAATTACTTTTGTTAATTATTTAGTTGTACACTCAAGTGTATACCATCATGTGCACACCCTGAAGAACAAAAACATGAAGCATTATTGATTACAAGTCAGCAATAACTAAATTGACAGTGATTTTTCTTGATTTTATTGTTCTTAAAAAAGTGCACACAGGTTGTAGAAGTTTCATACAGTAGAAAACCTGGCACTGGCAAGGTTTAACTTCTGTTGGCTCTCAATCATGTTTAACACTTTCTCTTTACAACTTTAAGACATTTTTTTTTGCTGCTCTTTCAAAAAATAGCATACTGTTCAAAAGAAGTTCATTATGTGATGAGCACGCTCCTGAAATGAGTGTGTGTGTGTGTGTGTGTGTGTTTCTTTTCTTTTTGACCTTAATTGGGGAGCAGGGGAGAGAGAAGTCATGACCCACAATGCTACGAGTCGAGACACAGTTTAATTGCTGGAAGCCTTTGTGTGTTTCATTCTTTACAAAGACAGCTTCCAAGAACATTACTTGTTATTTTGTGTTGTTAATTTATTATGTCTTGAATGAAGTGTTGTCCTTGGACTGCATTAGCAGGAGACCCATGGCCCTCAGGGTTCAGGACAAGGACAACTCAGGAGAAGCACTAGCTGGGACTACCCAAAGAAGACAAAAGAGTCCCACGGAATTCAGTCACCCTCACATCTGAGAGTGTCTCCAAGGAGCAATATCACCAGTGTTAAAAGGCATGCATCTTGTCCCGTCCTTACTCCTAGACCTGATTCAAGTCCATCCTTCCTTTCTGTGCTTTCATAAAGCAGGGGATAGCTTGCTTTGGAGAATTCCAACTGCGTATACGTCAGGGTTGAGAGAACACCTGAGAGACAACTGCATCTATGGAGTCTCTAGCGATTTAAAAGACCTCTAAGACCACTCAGAAGTTGGAGGTTTATGTGAACCCTGATCTCATCACAAATATTTTAGAACTCTTTCCAGAGGGGCCCCATCCTGTCTCAGTGATATTGCAGTACTCAACCAACCAGGTCAGGGGTCATCAGACAGCCTTTTTTTGGACAACACTGATAACCACAGACAGAGAACTTAGCTAACTATGTCCACTGTGACCCCTTTTCTCACAAAAATAAAATAATTTCAAATAGTTTAAAACATGGAAGAAAGGCAATAGCACCAGAATTTCGGTGTCTGTGGCTTTTTTAAAGTCTCATCGTTACTATGCACTGATCTGACAGCAATGTCTGAACTATCTGAAGGCAACTTTCAAAATTCCAAATGCTTCACCACTTCAAAGGCATATTGGTACTGCTGGTCTGCTTGTCACTACCATTTTTTTTTTGCTCCAACCCCTTAGCTTGAATCACCCACTAGACTTGGGGACTGAGCATAGATAGGTGCTAGCATGGTGCCAGCTTGGATCCCACTGCTCCTACTTTCTGCAGGTGGTCTCATGAAATTCAGGGCCTGTATACATGCTGGAAGTATGAGGGGTGCCCTGCCAACTGAGTCACCCAGACTACATCTGAAGGTCTCTGGTGTGTTCAGGCTTGAACTGGGTTCCCAATGGAGGTGGAGGGGCTGGGAGCTGGTGGTCTGAACCTCAGGGACACTCTGCTCAACTTCTCACCATTGAGTAAGGGTGTCCAGGGCTTCTCCTACTTCTGCCACTTATGCCTGCTACTGGACAGATTCCAGCCCATTCTCTGTGTCATCAAGCTTGCTCTCCAACAAAACATTTCCTTTGCTGGCTTGATTCAAGTATTTTTCAACGTCCTCCAGGGATATGATTGTGGCTTATTTTGCTTTGCTCTTTCGAAGTTATCATGGGCTTGATCCAGTTCTCAGGAGCATTTCTGTCCTTGGTCTTTTTTTTTTTTTTTTTGGCATCACTGCTCTCCGGTGGTGAGAGTAAGAGGCCCAGCCCCACTGCTGGAATTGAACCTCCGTCCCAGTGGGCCGCAGTCCCGTGAACAACCACTATGCCACCACCACAGGGGCTCAGCCCTGTCCTTGGTCTTTAATGGCTTTTGTCTGTACAAGGTCATCCTCCAAGGCCAAGATCTGTTGTGAGCCTTCAGATGATTTCTCACTCCAAACTGTGGAACTCTTATTTTTTGACTGAAGGTCTCTCTTCCTGGTTTTATATTTCTACAGCGATGTCTCCAATTCAGCTTCCTATTCTTGGCTTCCCTCTTGGAATTCTCAAAGTTCTTCTTGGGTAGTCTCTGCACTCTGCTTGTGTATGGCCAGGTCTTTTCAGTAGTGACTTACTTCTTCTTCAAAGAAAGTCTCTCAGGAGAATTCTGTTGGAAGACCGGAAGAGGTCCCCTTCTCTTGATGCATGGGGTCAGACTGGAGAAGCACAGATACCATGGTGCTGGCAGCTGGACTGCTGCTATTATGAACATTGATTGTGAAGAAGCACAAAAACCTTGACAATTTCCATCATTTCTCTTTGTATGATGTTGTCTATTGGTCCAGTTGTGAGAATTTTGATCTTCCTTACATTGAATTGTAAATCGTACTAAAGGCTACAAGATGTGATCCTCATTAGCAAGTGCTTCTTCAAGTCTTCCTCACAACAAGCAAGCTTGTGTCAGCTGCATACCAAAGGTTGTCAATAAATTTTATTTCAATCCACACACCTCATTTGTCTTCATTTTTTCTCTCTTCTATGAGTATTTGCTTAGCACAGAGGCTGAATAAATATGGTGAGCAGAGAGAACCCTGACACCCACTTTTCTTGACTTTAAATCATACAGTATTACATTGTTCTGTTGCAAAAATGACTCTTGATCCATATACAGTTTCCACATGAGCACAATGAAGAGCTGTAGAATTCCTTTGCTTCTCAAGGCTATACATAGTTTCTTATGATTCACACAGTTGAATATCCTAACGCATTCAAGAAGGCACAAGAAAACATCTTCTGGTGTACTTCACTTTCAACCAACATCCATTTGACAGTAGTCACGATACCTTTTGTTCCATGTCCTCTTCTGAATCCATCCTGAACTTCTAGCAGTGCTCTACCTACTATTACAACCATTATTGGATGATCTTCAGCAAAATTTTACTTGCATTGGGTACTATAATTCTATAATTTTAGCATCCTGTTAGGATGCCAATATTTGGAGTAGGTAAAATCATGATTTCTTCCAGACAACTGACTAAGTAACTGTCTACCAAATTTCCTAGATTTGCTGAGTCGGAACTTCTAGTGCTTCCTTAACTTTTAAAATGTTTCCATTGGTATTCCATCAATTCCTGGAACCTTGATTTTGGAAAATGCTTTTGGTCTTCTTTATTACTTCTTTCAATTTAAAGTGTTCATCCTTTTTGGATTACCAACTGCACATTTCATTATAATATTTGAAGTTGTCTTCTCAAGCTTTCCTTTATATTTTTCTCCTCAGTTCTTTGACTTTTTACCATTTCATCTTTCATCATTGCTTCTATATTTTTTTACTTTAATCATTTTATTGGGGCCTGGCTCATACATAGCTTAGCACAATACACACTTACTATTTACCTTAATTGCTCTATGATTAAGAACTGGTTTTGGAGTCTCATCTGACATTCACTTTGATCATTTTTGTTCTTCCTGTCTTTTTAATGACCTTTTGCTTGCTATAGGAATGGATTTTTTGATGTCATCTCACAGCTCCTCAGGTCTTCAATTGTAAGTGTTCAATGTGTCAAATCTGTTCTTGGGATGGTCTCCACATTCAGATGGGACATATAAACGTCACATTGTGGCTCTTGTGCTTTTGTTTTAATTTTCTTCAGCATCAACTTCAGTTTTCATACGAGTAACAGAAGTTTTGTTTCACAGTCAGGTTCTGGACTCAGTTTTGCTCTCTGGATTGAGGTTCTTAGCCATAAATTTCCAACCAAAGATATTGTTAGAAATCTTCAGTTTCTTCATCACTTGAGCATAATTTTAGTGCATAATTTTGAATAATAGTTGTATTGATTGGTTTCCTTGTATGTGGATAGATGTTTTTCTATCACAAACAGCATTGTACACCCAGACAGATAGTGAAATGTCATTTTTGATGAATGGGATGACATTCCTCTTTAATCTGTCATTCTCTATATAATAAAATATATGACTTTCTGATTCATAATGTCCATTTCTGCTCATTGATGTCAAGAATATTAATCTCTAAGCTCTCCATTTCTTTTTTGACAACATTAAATTTCTTAGACCCATACTTCATACATTAAAAATTTCATTAAAAAATTGATATTTGTAGCCATTTCTTCTTATTCAGTTTTGACTTATCAGCAAATGAAGATCCCAAAGACTTTACCCCATCCAAGTCATTATAGTTGATATGATTTGAGAAGGCAGCTCTTCTTCAGTGATATTTTCTACCTACAAGGCTCTTCTTGCACTAACTCTGATAATATTCTGCTTCTATTACATTTTCAGTATGTTCTCAATGCTTCATTCCTCAAAAGGGGACAACCTATTCCTTCTTCATAGTCTGTTCTTAATCTGGAAGTCCAACTGAGAATTCTTCACTTTGTGTGTTCCTGTTGATATTTGAAATACCACTGACATAGTGATAAAAGCACACAAGCCACCTCAGTAGGACAAACTGAGAGGCAGATACTTTCATCAATATATACAGATGTATGGAAATCACATATCAGGACATGGTCCAATTTCTTCAAAACATTCTCTTCTAAACATGTATCTATCATATGATCTTGAGTATGGTTTTGAATTATGCTACTTTTGCCATTTTTTAAATAATTTAGTTGCTGCTCAATCGTTTTAATAAATTCATGCATAAATAGAAACATGTCAAAGTGTTTTTTTAATTATTTCAAGAAAGTCACATTTTTAAAAGTCCACCAATGATCATATTTACCTATCTAAAGTGATATTTTGAAGTACTTAGTGTTTGCTTAGGATTTAATCTAATCTTTTCATTGGATAATTCTTTACAAAATGATAGCCTATTCCTTCTTCCTGGTCTGTTCTTGTTCTGGAAGTTTTGCTGTGAACTTTTCCTTATGCATGACGCTTCGTGACACCGCTTGTCTGTCAGTTTGATATACAGTGATAGCTTATGTACTTACATTATTGGAATGCAGTAAAGTCATGATTTCTCACAGAGCTGCTTCCATGTTTTCTATACAGTATATTACTCTCATCTATATGTTTACACACCACATGGATTAAAAAAGTTTCATTTGAGATAGTTTTTAATCCCTGCATATTATCTAATTGTTTACTTATTAAAAGATAGAATATAACTCCAAGGTTTCAGATTATATTTTTAGGTTGAATACTCCCAGTTGGTGGATTTCTCATAAAAATATAAGAATTCACAGACTGTTTCAGAGATTTAGAGTGACTGTGTATTATGGGGACTGTGTCTCACAAAGTGAGTGACAATGACAAGGCAAAGTGAATATTTTCAGTAGTGTATCAAATTGACAATCAGACAAAATGCAAAGTGCAAACTTTAACTTTCAATACCAATGCACTACTTCAAAATGTTTTTAACTTTATCTTATTGGCATATGCTAAATATAAATGCAGAGAAACATAATTTATGTTTATATTTAAATTATGTGATTTAAATAATGATTTAGCACTCATGAATTAAGCAGAGTAGGACAGTCCTGGGTATGCAGGCACCACTCTCTAGTCATTGCTATAGTGCCTGAGGGAATTTGGAGTCAGGGATATGAAATGGTAAAATAATTTAGGGACAAATTTTGTTCTCTGAAAATCAGAAACTATCTCTAGCAGATACAAGAATTTGTGAAGTTGTCAATAATTGTCATTTCAGATAGAATCTTGTCAGTCCATCAGTTGCCATGGAATTGATGCTGACTCATGCTTTCTCCATGTTCTTCAGAGCAGAATTGCCTCAGAGGCCATGCACAGCTAGAACCTTCAGAAGGGCAGACTTTCTTCTGTATTACTGTATGGTTTCCTAATGCTAATCTCTATACATACAGCTGAGCACAATCCATTTATGCCACTCATACACCTTGTTTGAGTATACAGTTAATAATAGGTAACTAATTTCTTTTATATACTGATGTTTCAGGTGTCATTTAACATGAAGCTTACCCCTGAATTTTCAAAAGTTTAAAATATATGTTTACATATTTAAAAACTATCATTTAACTTGCAGCCATCCATGGTCCACTCTCTACTCAAGGACCTGACCTACGGCTTTTTGATCAACATGAACTGACTGTGAGCACAGTTTTCTCAAAGGAGAGGTGGAAATTCAATTTCTTTTCCATTAAGCCCATAGCCTGAGAGCCTGAATGGTATCAGAAATCTGAGAGTGAAGGACTGAGTGGATGATGAACACTGGGAAGGTACTAAAATGTCCAAATGAATAGTTGGAGCTCCTTTAAGTTGAAGGTCACTCACATGGCCCTATCACATGTCTTACATTTGAAATGTACTTTCTCACATTGAGACACAGAAGAGAGGATACAGGAATGGTAACGATTATCTACCTAGCCACCCACTTCTGGTGATTAGTGTGCTATGTTTGAAACAGCACACTCTATATTTTAAAGCAGCCACTCTTTCTCCCATGTCTCAGCGCAGTATATATTTCATATCTCCAAAACTAGAGCTGATATTGGAAAACTTATCATTTGGGGAGCTGCAGGTCAAATATGCCCAGCAGTAATTCTAACATTTGAGGAATAAAATATGTGCTGGCCAGGGGTTTGCATCCTTAGGTGTGTTGGTGGCCAGTTGATGGATGTTTCCAGGATAGTAGATGATATTAGTTACTATGCCCAAGGCACACCTTACTGTGGTTTTAAAACAGAGTGGATATAGTTATGTTGGAAGGAAGCTCTTGCAATCCCTGCACATTCAATGTGGTACCTTGATGAATTCAATGATAGTTCACTGAGTTCTGGAGTTTCTAGTTAATATAAGAGCATGACATTTAAATTTGATAAGTGAAGATATTTTATTCAGCAATGTTTACTTATCAGTTTTAAATATTGAGACATCTGGTAAGGGTTCTTAATTTGTACTCATGTTCCAAGTGGTGAATTTATGTCTGCGCTACTCCTTAATTTCTATTTCTTCACTCTGTTGACTGTTTTTCAGTGAATTTTAATAAAAGTAAACTTTTTATATTCAAGAACTGGAGTAGGATCATATGGTATTGCACATATTGATCTTCATCCTCATCTTGAATTGCCATCAACATCCACTCAGGGAGTTCATTATTTTGGAAGTAATGCATATATCCTTAGATTAAAAAATAATAACTAACTTGAAAGTGGCTGTTTTGCATTCAATGTATATTTTTCTATGGTATAGCTATAAGTTTCATGTATTTCTCTCAGCTATCATACACATTTGAAATATTTTATGAAGAAATAGAAATCAGTATTGATAACAGTCTGGATGTAATTCACATTTTTTTCTTTCATTTACTTATAACTATTGTTTGAATTAAATTACTTAAATCATTACAAGTGTGAAGTGTGATGAAGACTCAGAGTTCATAGAAAAGTGGAATTTAATGAAAACAGAATGTTAGGTGCTATTAAAATAGTTGCTAATATTTTTTTCATATTTGATATTTTCAATACATTGAGAATTGCTTTTTTCTAAGCAGTTCCATTAGCAATCAAAATATAGTGACTTCAAATTTTATTTCCAACTCTTTCTCCTTTCAATAGTTCCCTCCCTATCCTCCTTGTTGTTTCTTTTGTGCCTCTAAATCCCGTCTTCCAGTTATCAGAGACAATACTCACATAGCTCAAAAAGCAAATATTTTATCAATGTTGTCTTAAATGTCTTTTTTTTTTTGCAAAACAAACTTATCATTTTTAAAACACTCTCCATTACACTTAATACATGTTTCCAATCTGAAATAATCCACTCTTGGAAACATTTTCCAAATTCATCAGTTTGGATGGCACCACCCTCATTTTTTCTTTACCTATTCTTTGTCTTCAAATCCCTCTCCATTCATGTCCCTCTTCACTCACCAAAACAAAAAGAAGTTGCCCAGATTGAGGTCAAGTGAGTAAGATGCATAAGACAAGACAAGCATTCTGTTTTTGGCCTAAAACTGGCACACTGAGATGGCTGCATGAGCAGGCACATTGTCTTAATGACAAAATCATTCCTCTGTCTGTCACAAATCAGTTCTTTTTTTTTGCACAGTTTTATGCAATTTTTCAGAACCTCTAGATGATAGAAATCTTGATTAGTAGTCTGACCTGGTGGATTGAACTTCAATTGTACTATGGATCAACATTTCATCCATTTAGGTCACATATGAGGTTTTTCATAAATAAAATTTTCACAGTTTCTGAAATGAAAACATCACTTGCACACTTGAGTTTTTCCTGTAGCACTGTCTTGGAAGCTGTGTTCAAATCACAACAGTTTCTGTGCCATTTTACCCAAGCAAGAAACCAAATTTTGCAGTAACACACTGTTCTTTTATATTGGCCATCACACAAAATGGGATATAAGTGAAAATTATTTTATGAAAAAATTCATTGTGACCAGAAAGAACCTTCCTAGGTGTTGTCACTGGGTGCACCAAATGAGAGTGAGTTGCTGAATATTCACCTAGTGGGGAAAATGCAAGCTAGAAAAGCTCCACCCACTGGAATATGTTTCCTTTAAAAAAAAAAAAAAACAACCTCATATTTCTTTTTCTTTCTCATCTACTTTTTTGTGCTTCTCCTTCTTCTTAATCCAGGCATCCTGGGTTATGATTCAATATCTATTGTTTATTAGGTGTGCAATCATAATTGAATTTATTAACATTGTACCTCTCAATACACTCCTTGATAAAGTAGGATGCCATTGTGTCATTGGATGCTCATTATTGAAGTGAAGTTTTTTTTTAATATGGCTTTTCTATCCATGTCTCTGTAATTCCTACCAAACAGTTGGGTGGGCTTATGCAATTAGGGTATGCAAAACACTAATAAAAGGGATTTGTCTGTTCTATTTGCCACTCTTCCTGGCTGTAAGCATGAAACATCTTAGAAGCAGGAACAGAGAGACAAAATCCAGGGGCCATCAAAGAAGAAGAACTAGCAGTGTATTCGTTCCAGATCTTTGCCTAAAGTGGTGAAGATGGAGACTAGGGTTCCCAGAGATTTCACATAGATACCATGGAATAAAGTAGAGAAGTCACATGCATACCCCAGACTGAAGTAAGGAGCTCATGAGACAGAGCCAAGAACAGTGCAGAGCAGTTGGTAGAGCCAAGAACAATGCAGAGCAGTGGGTAGACTTTCTGGTCCGTTTCAGAGGCTGAGACAAAAGAGATATTTGGCTCCTGGATGAGGGAAGATATGGCTGTGGACACTGACTGCATCCTTAATGTTTTCTGACTCTCATTGAATTCCCTAATAAAACTAACTTCCACCGAGTCAATTTTTACTCCTAAAAACTTTACAGGATAGATGTGATGGTCATGTGCTTATGTAAATTTCATGATTGAGATGTAGGGGTGGAGTCTAGCCTATTAATCTGGAGATAGTCATTAAGTAGCCAATGAGGCCTCCGTGTCGGCATGGCTTTCTCCTAAGACTTCTGGGAAATCTCACGATATTTCCATTGTGAAGATGAGAAGCTATCTCCCTCAGTTGTGGGGAGTAGTCTCAGAGGCGATGAGTCACAAACAAGACAAGATGTTAGTATCTGAGGAGTTGAAGGATCCAGAGGAGAAGCCACATGGCCTTAGCCTGATGGAACCAGACCTCTGAAGCTGGCGAAGCCATGTGGAGAGTCTTGCCAGAGTTGAGTTGCCTCTACCACCACTGGTTTCTGTTGATGGACCCTGAGCCCTGGAAGTGAGTAGCCATGCAGAGACCCCTGCCAGTGCCGGGACTCCACACCCACTGGTCTGTGACCTCGTGAGTCAGGAGGAGACATTATAGACTAGTATCGGGCATATGGGCTAATATCAGACTTACGGCTATGAACTGGACTGGGTTGGGATGTTTTCTCAATGTTCCTTTCCTGGTGGATATAAACATTGTGCTTATATTTATGTGTGTGTCTATGAGTTTGTTTCTCTTATCTATCCAGTCTAAGACAATAGAGCAGAACTGTTATCTCTGGGTTTTGAAAGGTATACATTTTTACTGGATCTGAAAACCTCATCGTTATGTTGCGAGCTGATAGTGGTTTTGAACTGCAGACTTTTTAGCTTGCCCTTCAACTCATGAACAGCTGTCCCACCAGGGCTCCTTTATATTCCTAACAAACCCCTTACGCATGAACATTCTCTGTGATGCCTGTGTGGCCACTGCAATGGATGACAGAACCCAGCAGAGAACTAGAGTGCCTTGGGAAGAACCAGTGGTATCATAATAGGCTAAGAAAAGGATGGAAGGTACATGCCTGACATCTTCCCCATTACAGTAGACTTTGGACTGAGAAGTTGAATGATCTTTCCTGTGTGTAATCAGAGGACTCTGTAGGTAAAAAATATATAAATAAAATATCTGCCAACTAAAAAACCAGTCAGATACAGACATTGGACTCACTCTCTCTATGCACTGCTTTCAGGCCAATCCCACATCATCACAAACACAGGACAGAGTAGAAGGGCATCCCACAGTTATGAGACTGTAAATCTTTATAGAGGAAAAGGCTTCATTTTTCTCCGAAGATAATGAAGAAATCCAAGCTGCGCTGAAGGTATCAGCCAAAAACCACTCCCTAGGGACTGGCAGGATAATGTCTGAAACATTTCAACAAAGGGAAGAAGCTTTCACTCAGCTATGCCAACAATTTAGAGGGAAGCTCGATAGCAAGCCATCTAGAATGCATCCATGTTTGTACTCGCTTCAAAGGTGACCAAGCAGTATGTGGAAACTATAGGGCAATATCGTTCATTTCACATGCAAGAAAGATTTTGCCGATGGTCCTTCAGCAGAGTTTACACCAATAGCAAATTGACAAGGAATTTCCAGAAATTCAATCTGGACAGAGACTAGGATGTGGAACAAAGGTCTTATTACTGATATCAGGTGGATATTGGCTGAAAGCAGAAAATCTCAGAAAAAAGTGTTTACTTGTGTTTTATTGACTACTCAAAAGAATTTGACTATGTGGATTACAAGAAAATAAGAACAGAACACGAGGGTTGTGCATGGTTTAAAACTAGGAAAGGCATCTGTTAGGGTTGTATCTTCTCACCATACTGATTAAATGCATGTGCTGCGAAAATAATCCAAGACAGTGATTTATATGAAGGAGGATGTGACATCAGGTCTGAAGAAAGGTTCATTAACAGCCTTTGCTATGTTGATGACACACCTTGCTTGCTGAAAGTGAGGAGGCTTTGAAGCACTTGCTGATGAAAATCAAGGATTTCAACTTTCAATATGGATTAAATACCATAAAGAAAACAAAACAATCATGGGCTGAGCCCCGGTGGCGTAGTGGTTGTGCGCGGGACTGCGGCCCACTGGGAGGGAGGTTCAATTCCAGCAGTGGGGCTGGGCCTCCTACTCCCACCACCGGAGAGCAGTGATGTCCCACCCCACCAAAAAAAAAATCATAAATGGACCAATTAGTACCATCATGATAAACAGAGAAAGATTAAAATTGCCAAGGATTTTATCTTGCTTGGATCCACAATAAATGCCTGTGGAAGAAGTAGTTAAGAAAACAAATGACATATTGCATTGGATTAATCTGCTGCACAAGGCTTTCTTAAAGTGTTGAAACAAGATGCAACTTGAGAACAAAGTGTATCTTAATCAAGCCACGGTATTTTCCATGGTCTCATATGAATAAGTAAGTTAGATATTGAATATGGAATTCCAGAGAACAATCACTGTATTTGAAATACGATGCTGGTGAAAAATGCAGAGTTCCATATCTGTCCTTGGAGAAGTACAGGCAGAATGTTCCACGGAAGCTGAGATGACAAGACTGTCTCAGGTGCTTTGGATATTTTATCAGGAGAGACAAGTCCCTGAAAAGGGCAGCATGCTTGGTAAAGTGGAAGGGGAAAAACCTCATGTCCGGTAAAGTGGAAGAGGAGAGAAAAGAGGAATATCCTCACGATTGACACAGTGGTTAAAATAATAGGCTCAATCAAAATAAAACATATAAAATGAATTATATTTTAATTATTTTTGTGAACTTTTAAAAGACTGCCCTGTCTACTGATTGCAAAGATAAGTGACAAACAAAATGTGAATAAGGTGCAGCTAGCATAGAAGCAGGTAGTATTTCATTCTATTTTACATGGAGTGCCTATGAGTCGAAGGAGCCTCTATGGCACCCAGCCACACAGACCATTCCACCATACTCCAGAGCAAAAGAAGGAAAAAAACCAGTACAAAAGGAACTTTGTGTAAAAACTGTTTACCAAAAATATTGCTCATCCTTCAGTAAATTAAAAAATAAAAGTGTATTTGAACAGTAAAACAGTTTTAAAGTGTTTCATGTAAATAGCTTTATAAACATTTGTGTTGTTATCTTTTAAGTAACCAGGTTACTTAAAAAACAGGTTTTAGCCCCATAACTAGTCGCCTCCTAAATTCTGACCCATAAATCCAAATAGGACAGCATAGAACCTCCCCATGTGGTTTCTAAGATTACAGTTCTTACAGAGACAGATCACCACATCTTTCTCCTATAGAGTGTTTCTAAGATTTAAACAGATGCCCCTTTGGTTAACAAGTTTCCTCATTAAAAAGAGTAGAGAAAAATAGTGAAAATTCTTAGTGAAAGCAAGAAACCTTCCTAAACCTATTTAAAACGTATATCCACAGTGAATTACTAAGCTTTAATTTTTGAACATTAGTGACCTGAAATTGCAACTTTTATGATAGACTCCTTGCAGGCTTCTATTTCCACTGACAACTACACTTCAGTAATCAAGTATCTGTTTGCTACTGCCATAAAACTCTTGCTTAGACATGATCACATGCTGTTTCAATTTTCCAGCAAAAAATTCAGATATAATGGTTTTGTGAAGTCATTCACAATACTCTTTTCAAGGACCATAAGAATCAGAAATAATAAAAAAAATCAGAAAGTCGCTAGAATTAATGCAAGTAGTAACACATGCAAGGGATTTTTTTATTAAACAAAAATAATTTCAAACATTTTAAAATCCATTCCCTTTATTATTTTGCCCCTTAAAGTTAACAGGCAATATTTTATATTTTATAATTCTATATTTTATAGCATAATTGAAATAACACCAAAGTATTAAAAGTGCTGACACCTGTTTAGTATTCTCTGTTTATGTACTACATTTTAATAATCTTCCAAATAACAATATGAAATGACAGTCATCTTACAAATATAAACTGGTGGTAATAATTCAACATTCTAGATTTGAGGAAGAAATTAAAATTCACAAATGTGTTCCCATTTTGGTAAGTCATCGACTCAAATAAAAATGACAACTGGAATGAAATAATGTTTATCAAAGTCAATGTGGAAAGCAGCATATTTTAAGAAATAGAACAGAGGATAAAGAGATGTTTACACATACATAAGTTTCTAGCTTACCTCTATTACAATTGTGTTAGATAATTCAGGACACAATCTGAAAAAAAGTAGGCATTGAAATATTGTAACAGTTTATGCAAAATATAGGTTTTCTGGAATAGCTTTCCAATTTAAACAAAGACTGATGCACAGTGTTAGCACTTGTACTTTTAACTTCTAAAAATTTGAGGAAAATTGAATTTTGTTTTAATTTCATTTTCCCATGACCATTTAAAGCCCCCATATTTATTGCTTTGAAAGGTGAAGCAAAACATGAAAACTAGCTAGCAATATAATTAATATCAGATACAAGTAAAATCTTACTGAAAAATATTTGTAGTAAAGATTTTATTTTAGAGTACATCTCTAGCAAGCTGCCAGAAATTGAAGTATGATTCAGATCAGCTGTAAAACATTTCCTTAACCTGTTAAGGAGCAAAGATGTCACTTTAAGGACTAAGGTGCACCATTAAGTTCAATCTCCTCATTTGCATGTGAAAGCTGGACCCTGGATTTGAATTGTTGCATTTGAATATAAAGTTGGCCAGCAATAAAAAAAAATACACTAGAAACTTCCCCCAAAATAAACTACTGTGTCTTTGAAGTGGTATAGCTGGCATGCTCTTTATAATTAAGATCCCTATACTTGGGACCTATCAGGAAGAACCAAGACCTGGAGAAGAATATCATACTTGGCAAAGGAGAGGCTCATTGAAAAAGAGGGAGGTTATCAGGATAGATCAACATAGACCAACAATTGTGAGCATGGTGAAGGAGTCGCTCGCTGCCATTGACTCAACTCTGATTCATAGGGGCTCTCTGAACAGATCTGAAATGCTCTGCTGAGTTCTGAGGCTATGGATCTTTTTAAAAAAAAAACATTTTGGGGAGCTCATACAACTCTTTTTTTGTTTTGTTTTGTTTTTTTGTTTTCTTTGGGGGGGCATCACTGCTCTCTGGTGGTGGGAGTAGGAGGCCCAGTCCCACTGCTGGAATTGAACCTCTGTCCCAGTGGGCCGCAGTCCCGCGCACAATCACTATGTCACGGGGGCTCAGCCCCATACAACTCTTATCATGATCAATACAAACATCAACTGCATACAGACCACATTTGCACATTTGTTAGCAATAATCATTCTCAAAACATGTTCCTTCTTAGAACCCCATGTCAGCTCCCCATATTTCCCCTCCCTCCTCCACCCTTCTCCCCCATGAACCCTTAATAATTTATAAATTATCACTATTTTGTCATATCGTACACTGTCTGATGTATCCCTTCACCCACTTCCCTGTTGTCCATACTCCCAGGAGGAGGGTAAATGTAGATCTCTGCAATTGGTTCCCCCTTTCTACTCCACCTTCCCTCCCGACTCGGGTATCACCACTCTCACCACTGGTACTGAAGGGATCATCTGTCCTGAATTCCCCATGTTTCCAGCTCCAGTGTACATTCCTTGGTCTAGTTGGATTTGTCAGGTAGAATTGGAATCATGATAGTGGGTGGGAGGAAGCATTTGAGAACTAGAGGAAAGTTGCATATTTCATTGCTGCTACACTGTACCTTGACTGGCTTATCTGCTCACTGCAACCCCTCTATAAGGAGATGTTGCTTCACCTATTGCTGGCTTTTGGGTCCCCAATCTGTACACTCCCTCATTTATAAGGATGTAATTTTTAGTTCTTTGATGCCTGATCCCTTAGAAACCTCATAGCCACATGGGCTGGTGTGTTTCCTCTATGTGGGCTTCGTGCCTTCGGAGCTAAATGTCCACTTATTTAATTTCAAGCCTTTAAGATCCAAGATGCTATATCATTTGATAGCCGGGCACCATCAGCTTACTTTACCACATGTGCTTATGTACACATTTGTCATTAGTGATCATATCAGGAAGGTAGACATGCAATGTTATGACTTTTAGTTCTATAAAGCCTATAACCGATCCCTTTGACACCTCTTGGTCTCACAAGTTGGTGTGCTTCTTCCGTGTGGGCTTTGTTGGATCTGAGTTAGATGGCTATTTGTTTACGTTCAAATCTTTTAAGACCCCAGGTGACATATCTTTTGATGGCTGGGCACCATCAGCTTTCTTCACCACTTCTGCTTGTGCACACATTTGTATTCAGTTACTATGCTGGGAAGGTGAGCATCATGAAATGCCAATTTAATAGAACAAAGTGTTCTTGCATTGAGGAAGTACTTGAGTGGAGGTCTAATGACCATCTGCTATCTTAATACTAGCCCTATTACGTATGCGCATGTAGATCTATTTTGTCATCATCATATATATTTACATACCTTTATTTAAGCCTCTATAAATGCCTTTCACCCCTACCCCAGTTATTTCCTCTATTTCCTTTTACTTTCCTATTGTGCCATTATCATGCTCAGCCTCCATTTAGATTTCACTATTTTCTCTCTGTTACATTACTCCTGATCAATCTATATCAGGCCTCTTATACCCACCTTGTCACTGATTTGAATCACTTATTGTTCCCTTATCCCTTTATCCATGGGTTGGTCAATACCACTTTTCCCCTCCTCCCCATCTCCTATGTGCCCCCCCCCCCAAGAACTATTGGTCCCATTGTTTTCTCCTCCAGACTCTTCATCAAGCCTAATTTATCTAGACAGACCTGCAGAGATAATAATATGTACCAAAAAAAAAAGCATCCTAAGATGAAGCGACCAAAGAAAATAAAACAATGACAACAACCAAAAACTCCAATGTCCAAAAAAATATCTATAAGTAAGTAAAAACAAATGAAAATGTCAATAACATAAAAATCTGTGAATAGTTCAGAGTCTATTCATTGACCCCCAGGAGTATCCCCAGTTGAGTAGGATGAGGTGCCACACCCAGACCCAAAATTATATACTTGGCACTCCCCCTCAGGAACTTTACATTCTGTTAAACACCCTTTGTGATTTTCCATGGTGTGTTTGCATCAGACAGGGTACAATCTCAACCCTCCTTTTCCATTGCTGTTGTTCTAAGGGGAAAACAATGGAGAGGCTATGAATCTTTACAGAAGCATAACATCTCATTATCTTTCAGAGAGATTTTTGGTTTCATACTGCTGACCCTGTATTTAGCAACTCACCTTATAGCCTACTGTGCCACCAAGACAACTTGGTGCAAGAATGGGCAACACTTATTCTCTTACACAAGGGTACAGAGAGTAAGCAAATCAACTCATGTGATCAAATTAAACATAATAAAATATATGGAAACTGAAAGAAAATTTTGATCATGGCTTGATTAAAACATTATGAATTCAAGACAACCTTATAAAGTAGGTAACACTTTGGCCATATAAAACACTGAAACCTACATATTGAGTAGATTAGTGAAGACTTTACCTTGAAAATATACTTGCTTTCAGGTGACTTTATGCTGTTGTAAATGAACAGATGCAGAGCAATGAGAAGCACACAGAATGAATCTAAGGCAAAGGACTACAGCTCGTTATGGCAGCAGTCCAGAACTGAACTGCGACTTTCTTTTACACATAATCAAATTTGGAAATACTTATCTGGTTGCATTTACTCAGAATTTTTTAAATGTTATAAGTAACATTCTTGGAACATCATTATTTAAAAAAACAGTTGCTGTGATACGTAATCTACAGGGCAGAGCCCCGGTGGCGTGGTAGTTGTGCGCGGGATTGCGGCCCACTGGGATGGAGGTTCAATTCCAGCAGTGGGTCTGGGCCTCCTATTCCCACCACCAGAGAGCAGTGATGCCATATATATATATATATATATACACATATACATATACATACATACATACATACATACATACTCTCACAAAGCAAATAACATAGACCAAAACAGATTCCAGACTAGATATTGTTTATCAAAAAGCATTTGTGACTCCTTGATATCAAAGCACCTATTTGCAGACTATTTTGACCTCATATGTTTATCCTTGAATTTGTTATTTATATCTAAGTTCTAGCTATATTTACCCCTTATTTATATCATTCAGGTTGAGATAATACTGGAAAGACAGCATTTCTTTTTTTAATATAGATTTTATTGGGGGCTCTTACAGCTCTTGTAACATTCAATACATTCATTTCTTCTGTATATATATTTTTTGTTTGTTGAGAACTTTTTGGCAGACTATATAAAAACAAAACAAAGGCAAATTATGACCAAAAGCAACCCTGAAAAAGCCAATTATAAGTTAAGAGAAGAAATAGGGTTAAGTTGATGGCTATTTTGCAAAAAAAAAAGGCAAGCACTTGAGTGCAATCAATCTGTTCCAATTGTTTTTTATAAGTATTCTGTATATGATATTGAATTACAAGCTATCCTGTGATAGATTGTGATAAGTAAATAGATGTCCTTTAACATGATTCCAAGGAAACAGTATCATTATAAATCACGGAAGTAACACGTATGGAAGTATGATTCCAATTGCATTGTAAATTAATTTGTCACTTAATAATATTACCTTGGTCTCTCCAAAGAATAACTGTTTAAGATAGATCAGCCAATTGTTCATGAATTTGCTGATCAATATCTTGTTGAGTGGATCACAAAACTTCAGAATTTTGAAGCCAATCTTCTGCAAAAGTAGCAGTTTGTACAGGCTGGTGTAAAACTAATCCTGCAGTAGTAGCAGTAGCAAAAATTGCTATCATTCCTAAAATTGCAAATATTAAAATTCCTAAAAATCACTTTGATCCATTTAAAAATTGTTTAGTCAATTTGTCAATTAAAGCTTAATTGGAACTTTGCCATTGCCGAGATAATTGAATAGACATCCATATTCCTGCTCTTAAAATGTATTTATATGTTAAATATAAATATATATATTCACTATTATTATTAAAAATGGAAGGATTAAATCAAGTAAAAATGAACAATTATTACATTTAATTCCTCCAAAGAAATAATTCCAATCTACAAATCCTTTCACAAAAAGCGTACACAAGCTCAGACATATTGGACTGTATTAACTGTGAAGGACAAGGTGTAATTTCCTCTATGAAGAGTACTGTTGCCAATCCATCTTCTAATAGGGAACATGGCAGCTCCTAATTTTCATAAATGACTTTGGAGGGGTTTTCTATCATATGAAGGCTGGGAGGAGAAAACCCTCCCCTATGTCAAAAAATTGGCTCCAATGCTTATGTGTCAATCATGTAGCTATGAGAACACCATTTAATATCTACTGCACTAGATTTGGCTCTAGTCAAACCTGAAGGTCTCCAATCAATGGCAAGTCCTTGGGAATTATTCATTAATACTCGGGCTTGTTCTCCTCTGCAAGTACTCCAGTGTACCTAACCAGACAAGTGCAAATAGTTTGGTAATTGACATAGTGGCAACAGAGGTCGAGAAAAATTCCCTGCTAATTTGGAAAACCCTGGAGCACTTAAAATTAGCAAATTTTGCAGCTTGCCCTTAACCTCTGAATTTTTAATACTTGACAATCAGACCTGATATTTTAATTTTAAACAATGTTCCCCAAGTCCAATAAGTAAAATTCTCAGAATTTACCTGAATAGTCAAAATAGTCATCATTGCTAGAAACAAATTAGAAGTTGTCACCCCTTGTCCATGGGGATGCACTAATTGTTCTCCTTCCATGTTTTAGCTTTTTAATCTTTCCCCATGTCGACAAGTCAGCATGTTGAGTCGTTATCAAGGGAGCTCTAATAGCTTTTTCTTGGTAATGCTCATGTCAGCAAAATTCCAGTTCAGTTCACTCCAAGAGCAAGATCTCTTCTGGACCATCACATAATTGTATTCTCTTATCTGGAACCCACAATTTCTTTTCTCCTGAGGAAATATAAGCATACTTCCTCCCCGATTTTATAACCATAGCTAATTGCCATTTGTCTTCCTCAAACTCTTATACCATATAGGCTATTCTATATCTTTAAAAACATTATTTTCCCCATGCATTTCAGTAGCCATGAAATTATTGTCATTTAAATTTTAAAAATTTAGAGTATATAAAGCTTTATAGAGCTTCCTTTGTGGATGACTATGCCCATAGACCCCCTGTTATTTTAAAAACAACTCTTTCAAAGTTCAATTTTGGCACTTAATAATAGCTTGGCCAGTACTATTTCCTGGAATACCAGTCAAACGTTAAATTCCATGTACATGGATAAAAGCAAAACATTTTTTAGAAACATAAGCAGAACCATTCTAGTATGTGGAATTCCCATAACAGCAAATGCTTCTAATAAATGACTAATAACAGCATCAGCATATGCTGTAATAGCAGGGAGAGTCCATGGAAAATGAGAAAGAGTACCAATAGAGTGATGGACTTATTTAAAGTTTTCCAAAAGAAGAAATTTGAATAATATCCATTTGCCAAATTTGGTTCTAGCTTGTTCCTGGAGGATTAGTTCCTAAAGAGAAATGGGAGGCAGATACCACTTTATAAACTGAGCAAGATCATAAGTTGCCTTTGCTTTTTTTGACTATTTGTAACTTATTTTGACTTCTGAAATTTACTGTCACCACTTAAACTTAAAAAAATCGCTAACTATGAAAATTGCATTAACTAAGTGTTAGCAAAGGTTTTTTTTTTTTTTTTTTGCTGGAAGCTGCTTTTGCTGCATTGCACCAACATTACTGTCACCACTGACAAGGAGTTTTAAGTTATACTCTGTGGTGGAAGTAAGACACAGATTGTAACAGATAACAGCTGAAGGAGAGAAGATGGCAATTTAGGGGAATTCCCAACATGTTTACAGCAGTAAAGAGATGGGCTAAAAAGCAGGAAAAGATTCATTAGGTCCTTTTAAAATTTTGGTAAATATTTTTCTGTTTTTCCCTTTTAATCTAATTCTTGCGAAGCACGTAAGCATAGATTACAAACATATCTAATAATATTATCCCCAATGATGACTTGCTGAGCAGTACAAGCAAAAGGACTAGGGCCAGTCAATTGTTCAAAAGTATTTCGTGATGTCTGTCCATGGCTATTAATCTCAGACTGTTTCTCAGCTGAAATTTGCAGCATAATCTTATTCTCTTTGAAATATGCTGGAGGTTTTTTCCTAAAGAGAAAAGAATGTCTGTATTACCACTGCCTTTGTTGAATCTAACTGAAGACACTAGAACATTTTATTTACTTCGCAAACCAGATTCTTTAATTCCTCAGATATGGAAATCTTGTTCTCTTCAGAACAAGAATCAGATGAAGAGGACAATGATTCAACTTCGGGACTACCATAAACTTTGTCATTTATAGGATTACTATGTGGGTCCATACAAGCAGCTCCTGCAACCTTTTTACAAGCAGGTTTTTCTCTATTACTTTCAGCATTTGACTGAAATAGTTTTATAGTGAAATTAACTAAAGACATTAATGCCCAAACATCACGATCAGTGATTTCACCTCTTTCATGTGCCCTTCTTAAAGCGTAAGTCACTTGTTTCCATACGTTAGCATTTAATTGATTCTTATTTTCAGGCTGAGACCTGATTGTATTCATGTATACATGCAAAAAGTTTCTGAAAAGATCGAGGTGGAGTTTTTACACCTGTTACCTTTTAAATAGCTTTTAAAACTTTAACATATTGAAATTCTGTAGATACAGAATTTTTCTACCTTTTACCATGGTCAAATGCAGTATTCATATAATTTTACCACCTTGGTTCTGTGAGTCCTTTTATCTTCTTCACTCCAGGTACTCCTGTTTTGGGCACCAAATGTTGTTGTCAATGAACAGAGACGCAGAGGAATGAGAAGCACACAGAATGAATCCAAGGCAAAGGACTGCAGCTCACTCTGGCAGCACCCAAGAACTGAACTGTGTCCATTCTTTAATACATATTCAAATTTGGGAATACTTGCCTGGTTACATTTACTCGATTTTTTTTTAATTTGATAAGTAACATTCTTGGTGCAATGTTATCTAAAAAAAAACAAGTACTGTAAAAACAGAATCTCTAAAGCAAAGAGCAGAAACCAAAACCTACTCCAGGCTAGCCATTCTTTATCAAAACGCATTTATGACTCCTTGAGAGCAAAACCTGTTTGCAGATTATTTTGATCTTGAAATGTATATCCTTCAAGTTTTGATGTGTATACAAGTTCGAGCTACACTTTATGTAAATTCTGAATCATAGAAACCCTATTTAAAACAAGATAATGTCCTGGGACATCATTCAAAAATACATACATTTTAATTATTTGATGCAGTCACAGCGTATTCCACTCATGGAAGTAACATATAATGTATAAGACTGCCAGATACTTCAGACAGCCTGAGCAACCATTTTGATAGCTCTAATTGTAGCAGTATGGAAGTCATCTATTTCAGTTTTATTAATGTTTATAGCTAATAGAAGAAACTCTGATGGAGTAGTGGGGTAGATAACTTCTAGTTTGGTGATTAAAATATTGCATCATCCCCCTGAGAAAAAGAAGAGACTTTTTGTTAAGATTTACAATTTTGAACACCTTATGACGAAGTTCTACTCTCTTTAAGGAGTATAAGAGTTTGAATAAGTCTATAGCTGTGGGTTTATCTCATCTCCAGAGGTATTTTTGTAAACATTTGATGTTAATTCATTATCTATACCAATGTGCAGAAAAAGAAAAAAAATGTTGCTTACCAGCACTTACAAAAATACTTTTTGGGGGAAGAAGAAGTTGGCAAATAGAAGGATTGTGCTATTCATAAAAAATATGATCATCCATTTTTAATTAATCAGTTTATAGTGAATATATCCATGATAGAAAAAAATTAAATACAAGTGTGGGGAAATAAAGTTATTTGAGTAATTTATAACTGACAGTGTTATATTTTGATGAAAAAGAAAGAATTCAGATAACAATTTCTTTTATTTACTAGAACTTGGTCATGTCTTTGTTCTAAGTTTCAGTTTTACTAATTCTATAGTTGATATGATGATGATGATACATTTTGATTAGTGTTTACAGATAAATAAATAGCCCTGGGAAAATTCAGCAGTGCCAACACACCAGCTGCTCTCCAGGAGAAACACTGAATTTTCAACTTCCACAAACAGTTACTCTCGGGGAAACTCACAGGGCTATATCCTGCTCTGCAAGGTCCCTATCAGGGGTTCTCAACCTTCCAAATGCTGCGACCCTTTAATACAGTTCCTAATGGTGTGGTGACCCCCCCCCAAGCATAAAATTAGTCTTGTTCCTAGTTCATAACTATAATTTGCTACTGCTATGTATCAGGCAACCCCCGTGAAAGGGTTGCTCAACCCCCAAAGGGGTCATGACACACAGGTTGAGAATGGCTGATCGCTATGATCCACTATAGACAACATCACAGTGAGAAGGGGATACATATATGTAGACATTAAATGATTACTGTATGTGTGAAGCTATTTTTAAAATATGTGATGGTGTATAGAGGAGAAAAGGAGTTTCAATGATATGGAATGGGTATTTTGAGCACAAATAATATTATTGCTCCGTCATCAGATTTTGTATACCCCCAACTCTATAGAAAGCCTAAAGGAATACAATTATAAGCGTGATCAACAGCAAGAAAAGTATATAAGGGTGATTTTAAACATCAGGTGTTGAACATAACTTACAAAAAGAAGCAAAATGTAGTGCCTGGATTTCTTTTTTTTTTTGGCGGGGGAGGGGCATCACTGCTCTCTGGTGGTGGGAGTAAGAGGCCCAGCCCCACTGCTGGAATTGAACCTCTGTCCCAGTGGGCCGCAGTCCCACGCACAACCACTACGCCACCAGGGCTCAGCCCTGGATTTCTTTTAAGAACCTACATGGGCAAAATATGTCATTCTTCAGAAAATTTTCAATTAAATATAAATACTTTTCATGGAAATCCAAAATGTATATGCATGAGGGGATACCCATATAAAACAGATTTTAAAAACTTACCCCGAATTTTGTATTTATTTATTTTTCTAACAAAAACTCCCAAACCCTATTACCTTCAAAGTACTCTCCATTACACTTAATAGACTTCTCAAATCTGTGATTCCATTCGTAGAAATATTTTTTCACACTCATCTGTTTGGATGTTAAACAGCACCTCCCTCATTTTTTCTTCATTCTAATCACTGTTCTATCATTTCCCTCTTCATTCGCAGAAACAAAAAGAACTCTCTCATGGAGCAAGGTATGTGGGGTGAGAGAGGCACGCTAATTTTCTCCAAAAGCTGGCTCATTGAGATTACTGCATCAGCAGGTGCATTGTTATGGTGGCAAACTTAGTGCCCCCCCCCCCCCCCGTCTGACTCAAATCTAGCCTTTTCTGTTGCATAGTGTTATGCAATCTTTTAAATACCTCTAAATAGAAAGCTTAATTAGCATTGTGACTTGGTGGAGTGAACTCTAAATACAGTACAATTAGACAGTTTTTTCTTTAGGGGAAGTTTATAGACATCCAGGATGAGATTTGTCATCAATCAACATTTCACCTTTTTTAAAACAAGAGAATCTCTCTTGCACTTGAGCTTTTTTCCCACTGTGCTGTCCTTGTAAGCTATGTCCAACATCACAATAGTTTCTGCAGCAGTTTTTCCCCAAGCATGAAAAGAATTTCACAGCCTTACACTGATCTCTTGAATCAACCATCACATAAAATGAGATTTCCCAAAACTGCTTTTAGTAAAAATACACCGTGACCAGAAAGAACCTTTCCAGATGATGCCCAGGAATGCTTGATGCTTGCCTACCAGGAAAAATATATACTACTAAATGCTCTGCTCTGCTCAACACAGTTCTGATTTTTAGGGGATATTCCCTTGCTTATTGCCTTCGGGTCAGTAATTCCACCATATGAACCATTGCACCAAAGACATGTAAATACTTTCTGGAATTCTGGTTATATTCAAAAGGAGGGAAGAGCTATTTCCTACTTTAAACTACAGAGCCTTGATGACACTGCCAAATAAATTGCTGGACACTAAATATGTGTTTGAAGTTTAAGCCCACCTCTGACTCAACAGAAGAAAGATTGCATGCTGTCTGCTCTATCACAGCTCTGTATCTTGCAAATCCTATGTAGGTTGTTATAAATTGGAATTCTTCAGATACCATTGCGTTGCTAAACTGGCTTAAAATTTTTTGACATGTACCACATGTTTATTTCAAACAATATAATATTTTTAACTCAAAAAATAGGATGCTATAAAAATTACTATCATTATAATGTAAAGCTTTGTTTTGCAGTTCCTAATGAAATATATACAAGCAATTATGTTTGTTTTCTCTTTGTTATTCATGATGATTATTCTTTGCTATGAGTTCAGACTTATTAAATGGAGCTTTATAGATAATCATCTTTCTGCTACATTTATTGCTGGTCATTTTGAACTTCACTGCTGGTTTTGATGAATTCTGCCTGAGGGGAGAACATTTCTAGCACTGTTTAGTTTTCCTGCTCCATGACCTACACAGTGGGGGGTATACTACTGTTTCTCCTAAGAAGAAAACATAAAGAGTAGTATTGGTTGATTTAATTATTATCACTGTTGCATACTGTGAATATGAGAGAAATCAATTGTAACAACATGCATATTATAGCTTTGGTGATTTACATCTTAAGATGTGCTTGCATATCCAACTGTCCACTGGAAAACATAAAATATGATTTATTAGCTGTATTTTATATCCTACTTATAAAATATATTCACAATTGGAGATCAATTCTAATTAATTCTACTGCAAACTTCTTGAATTCTAAGTAATATATTTCATAATACCTAACCTTCTATTAAATTATAGGATACCTTACTTGTTCTTTAAGTTGCTCAATAGAAATGAATTATCCTTTTTATGTTATAATTTATGGACTTTAGAGAAAAATGTTTTACCCTTATATCTTATTTATTCCTTGCAATGACACAGAACAAGGCAGCCACCTTCACTGAATAGAGCATTTGAGGACATTTGAAAAATAAATGTTTGTTAATAGCAGGTAGTTAATCTAAATCTCAAAAATATTAACGTAATAAAAACCTCAAATTTCTAATCCCATAAAGTTCAACTCTAGGACACTCATGGGGACGCTTGTACTCTGTTCTATAGGGTAAATCTGAGTCAGAAATGATGGAATGGCAATTTTTGCATTTTTATGTCACTTTTGTCTAATATCACATTAGACATTATATGGCTTGAAAGGCACATATGGCTTAAAAGAAAGGAAGGGGGACCAGATAGGTAGCTCATACCAGGAGTTCCATGGAGATGGGTGATGGGGAGATTTAAGGGCTGAGTAGGGCTAACAAGCCTGTCTGTTGATTCCTAAGACAACTCAGAACACTTATCTCAATCAGAAACTGACTTTGACCCCATCGCCTGCATTCCTTACAGACACCCATAGTCTCAGGCCCACCAGCTACCACTTTTGGGGTGTTCAGGCTGCCCACTGTGCCTTGAACAGCATCACAGGCCAGTCAGGTCTATGGTGGAGTCTTCTGCCCTGCCTTGACACTCTGCACAGACCCATCTTCCCACTTCTCCAGAGCTGCCAGTCAACCCCACTGGCCCTGAGTTTCTTTGTGTCCCATATGGGTGCTCCTCAGAGATGCCAGCCAGCCTGCCCCCATTAAAATTGCAAGCTATTGCCACAGGGCATTCAGGTATATGGCAGACTTCTGCCTTCCTTGGCACTCCATGCAGGCCCTCAATCCAGCATCCTCCTCCCCACACCCTACCCCCACAACACACACAAGGGTTTCCAACCTGCCACAATACTCCGTGGCTGCCAGGTGTGTGGAGACAAGTATAGCAGAAGCTTCTGCAGCTGTAGCATAGAGGCCCACACTTTGGGAATTACCTGCTGCATTCTCCCTTCTCTTTGCTCAATTCCCCCCACACACCCTGCTTGTGCTCCATGCAGGAGATCTGTAAGCTGACAAATTGCAGGTCTTCCTTCCAACCTACCTGCGGGAATAGATCACCCAAGGAGGAAAACTTGTTAAAAACTTAAACCGGGCACATGACACAACCCTTGTTGCTAAAAGTGGGAGGACTTGCAGCACTTGCTGATGAAGGTCAGAGATCACAGTCTTGTTTGCATTAGGGCTCAATGTAAAGAATATCCAAGTGCTCATAACTGGATTAATAGGTAACTTGATGATAAATTGAAAACTCTAAAGTTGTCGAGATTTTATCTTGCTTGCATCTAAAATCAATGCTCATAGAATTGTCAAGAGAACTAATGACACATTGTATTGGGTTAACAGGTTCATTTGCCTTCTTGTGCTGCTGAAGAATATTCAAAGTACCATGGACTGCGAAAAGAACAAACAAATATGTCCTGGAAGAAGTATCACCAGAATGCTCTTCAGAGGCAAGTATAACAAGACTTTATCATATATACTTTGGATATGTTGTCAGAAGGGACAAATCCCTAGAGGACATCATGCTAATAGAAGGTCAGGGAAAAAGAGGAATTCCCCCAACAAGATAGAGTGACACCATGACTACAAGAATGAGCTCAAACATAAGAATTGTTATTTACACTGGACCTGTCAGTGTTTGGTTCTACTTTACCTAGGGTCACTTTGAGTCAGGAAAAATTTGACAACAACTAACAACCAAAACAACAATATGTCTATATTCTTCTTAAGGTGGTCTTTCCCCAAAGAATTCTGGCCTCTTCAATTTACACCTTGTCAAAACATTCTTAAGGAAATACAATCATGCCTCTTTTGTTTGGAGAATGAAAGAAAATATGAAGGGAAAGGATCAGAGTTAGAGGGTGGATGGAGTAAGATTTCCTAAGGAAAGTCTTATAGGATAGCTCTTGTTACTCTGGGATAAAGATGTGATCTATAATTATAATTCAAAAAGTATATATCTTTTGGCACAATTTGTCTTGTCATTTGCTCAATAATGTGATGTTCAATTTTCTTTAAACTCCTTCATTCTAAATTTGCAAGATGTCTGTATACCCTCTTAAAATATCTATTACATTTACTGCTTTAGGGGTCCCCAAACATGCAAGAACATTCTGGGATGAATTTTTTGCCTTGGGTTTGGCCAAACAGAATGATCCAAATCACTGATGTGATTGAATGTTTTGTTGTTGTTGTTGTTTTTTAAGTGGAAATGAGTCTGAGAAAAATGTACTACTGAAAGAATGTCTTCAGTTATCAACTGATTACACAATTATATTTTTGATGTTTTGTTAGGGATAAACCCAGGCAAAAATGAATTTGAATCCTAGTAAACCCATCATTTCATTTTTCCCCTTATACTGATATACTTCCTGTATATACCAGTTTGGGTTCCCTAGGAGATACTTGTATGTGTTTGTGTATTGAAAGAGTTTATACCAAGAAATGGTTTATGCAGTCATAGAAATAACAGTGTCCAGGCCAGTTCAAATCAGGTGTCTCCTAAGATATGGAAGCTAGTGAACAGGAAGAGGATGGGTAACTCATACCAGGAGGGCAAAGCAGGGACAACAGGGGGCACAGACTAGTTGATGTAGCAGTGAACCACTGGCAGAATAAATCTAACATTGGTAATCAGCTGTTGGCCTTTGCAATCAATGCAACAGGAGACTGAGGAACCAAATGCAAAATCTAGTTATGGTAGAAGGTGAAGGAGCAAAGATACTTTGACTCTCTGTAGTTTCTCTCTTTTATACAAATGGTTTATGACATCAAGGAGGTGTCATCAGGCTGAGACTTGATTATTTGGGTTTAGTTTGCTTCCACCCGTAGCCTGGACCATCTAATTGACATAGTCTCACATCATTACACATCCTACATCTCATCATTTCTTAGCACATCAGACGGAATTCTAATTGGTGTCAGCTGCATACATTTATCTGTGTTTTTCCTGCCAGTGGCTGATCAATTTATGCATGGCATTTGTGGATTATGAAGTTAATACCATCTTACTCCACTGGTGGTATAGTAGTTTTGCGGACCACAAAGTCAGCAGTTCCATAGCACCTGCTGTGCTGTGCAAGAATGATGAGCCTTGCCATTCTCATAAAGGGTAAAGGGGAGACCTATATTAGGGATCTACATATAACTTCCCCCCTGAGGTATGGATAACAAGGAAATGGGTGAAGGGAGACATCGGATAGTGTAAGATAAGACAAAATAATGATAGTTAATGATTATTAAGAGTTCATGAGGGAGCGGGAACAGGGAGGCAGGGGAAAAGGAGGAGCTGATACCAGAGACTTAAGTAGAAAGCAAATGTTTTGAGAACAAAGAGGGCAATAAATGTGAAAATATGCTTGACATCAATGGATGGATGCATGGATTGTGATAAGAGTTGTATGAGTACCCAATAAAATTATTTTTTATAAAGATTAGCAGTCCCAGACACTCATAGGGGCATTTTTACCTTGTCCTGGAGGGTTCCTGTGCTCAGAACTGAGTCGTGGCAGTGTGTTTGTGTTTGTTACTCTACCTGCCAGGAGCCCCAGTGGCATTATGGGTTACATGTTGGGCTGTGAGAGACGATGAACCTTTTTACTTCTATAAAGATTGAAAGTGTTGGAACCCCCCAGTGCCAGTTCTCCTCCACTCTATGAGGTCTCTGTGAGTCAAACAGGACTCTGTGGCAACAGGATTGACTTGCCTTGAGTTTCCCTTCAGTCTGTGTGGCTAAAGCTGTTAACTGTCTGCCTGTTATTGAATCAGGGACAAAGAGCTGTTGTGGAGGAGACAGAGTGTATCTCTGGAGACAAAGATACTTAGGGTATCTGATAATCCCCCTGTGACCTCAAACCACTGTCCGCCCCCCCCCTTTTCCTCTTCTGTAACCCACTGCTATTTGCTAGCCAGGCCTTAGGCCATACAGCCCTCTATAGCCACTTGTTTCTGGTTCTGCTTGATGACTCACAATCACATGGATTCACTCCCCTTCCTTATACAATGGAGATGGGGGTTCAGTCAGTGGACACATAACCACTGAGCCATGGGTGGACATCTTGGGGTCCTTCCTTTAGTTATAGCCCTCTAGACATAGGCCTTTCCTGCAGAGCAACTCTAGGAACTTATAAGCAAAATATTGGGCAATCCAACTTTACCCAGAGACCCCTAGGAAGGAAGACTTCTTTCCAATGGATCAGCCACTCAAGCCCTAACAAACACAGCACTACTCAGAAGCCTGGGTGATGACCCTCAGTCTGAATCTGCTGAATAAAAACTGACAGTGATCCTTGGAGGGTACATTTCAAACAACGACTACCAAGACCTGGTAACTACACACACTACCTTCTTCAGCTGGAGCAATTCTAAGCAATATGTGGCCAGAAGGGAGAATGCCATGTTCCTCATGCTCTCCCTTGATTAGGAATGCAACCTCATTGACTGCCTCCTGGCCACTGAAGCACAATCTCACCCTGACATGGAGATTTCTAGTTACCTTCTCTGAATTAAATTGCTAACATATGATTTAAAAACAAAAAAACAAATTTACCTTTTGTACTTTTATTTCATTTGCTAGAGTGGAACAGCAGCACCAAAAAGGAAGATCCTCCTGAGATGGATTGATATCATGGCGGCAGTTATGAGCTCAGGCCAGGATAAAATCTGTGAGCGATGCAGCACTTCATCCTGTGTGCATGGCGCCATGGAGTGTGGGAAACAACTGGACAACAAATCTATTGCTCTATAATCTACCCCCCCCCCCAATAGAGGACCCGCCACTAAGGTGTAAAAGATTGTAGCACACTGATGGGTCAGGTTTGTCATTCTTCTGGCTCTAAGAGAGCCAGCTCCAAAGCAGAGAAACGGAACCCTGCGGTCTTCAAGACAAAGGAGCCAGCAGTAGGGAATGTGCCAGATTCCTGTCAGAAGTGGCAGAGACAGGAGGGTCTGCTGCACTGAGAACAGAGACCAGAGGCCATGTGGCGACAGCAGACTTTCCAATCCATAACACAAGGCAAATGTCAAGGCATTGCATGGCTGAGAGGCAGAGAACTAGATGGACATTTGGCTGCTGAGTGAGGAGATATGTGGCTCTGCAATAAAGACCATGCCATGCCCTTGAGGTTTTTGGATCCTGGTTTGTGATAAAACCCATTAACTTCTTTAACAAATCCAAATAATAGTGAGAATTATCTGTGGATTCTGTATGGCTATTGCAAGAGACCCAGCAGTGGAGCAGAGTACGATGAGAGGGCTGTGGAGGAGAGGACTATGGGTATCAGAATAGGACAAAGAAGCATGGACGATGGCGGTATGCCAGGCTTTTGTCCTGTGGGAATTGGCCCTGTGTTGGTGGAGGATTGGATTCTCTTTCTTGTGTATTGCAGAAATATCAATATGGGCCCCACATCACTCATCCGAACAGCTCGTCTGTGTGTGTGTAGAGTCAGAAATGAATTACTTTCTTAATGAGCTATTACATACATAGCATATAAAATATAATTTTATTTCTTAAGATTCTAAAGTGTCTTCATTATAAGATATGTATTGCATTTAATTTATAGTTCTATGATCAGATATTGTGTAAAATTACAAAGAAAACAAGGTTTTTCTCTTTTTTTGCTAATAGAATGCGAATTTTAGTGGAGTTTGGGAAGTGGAGACAAATTTTGACAATAAGTGATATAAAAAGTAATGAATGTGTTAGAATATGTAAAATGCTCTGCGTAAAGGAGGGAAACCAGAGTTCATTAAAACAGAATAAATTGGGGGAAGGTAACGAAAAAGAAGCTAGAAGAGACTGAGAATGTTTGCGACAATAATACATGGGAGAAGTCAATTCAGGTAGAGGAAATAGCAGGGCAATGTCATGAAGTTCTGAAAACAAAAGAAAGCTCCCAGACCTGTTGACAAGGAGATGATTCTGATTCAGCACCTGTAGAGGAAGCAGAAGCGGATCTTCATTTCTTTGTTTATGAAACTATTTTATTTGGGGCTCTTAAATCTCTAATCACAATCCCTACATTCAGCCATGGCATCAAGCACATTTACACACACCTCCTTAGTTTCTTAAGCTGTTTCGTTATATATGCAGAGTGACATATCTTCCTACCATGGAGTGGCTATTGGATTTCAGCCATAAACTTTTAAATTAGTAGCTGGACACCTAATCAAATGCCACTAAGGCTAATCATTGATGGTCTAGAGAACCTAAAATGTTCAAGAAACTGCAAAAAAAGCCTGAGAAACAGTCAGTATTAGTCATGAATAAGTATAGACTGTACAAATCATTGTCTTCAGTGAAAAAAATATTTCACATCTTTATTTCACCATAATTTCCCCTGCTTAACAATTCCTCTTTCACTCTGTCTTTGTGAAGTCATGTAGAGAAATACAGCTTTTTGCAGGAGTAGCTGGAGAAATTGCAGAAGAGAGAAAAGTAGAGGTAACTAAGAAAACTCAATACATGTTGCCTTTAGATAGGTCTTATTTTTATTTTTTTAGGGTAAGACTTTATTTGAACTATATTTGCAAATAAACCATTCTCCACACCTGGGTAGTTCTCATAGTCGCAGCTTATATTTTCTTGCCAAGAAATTTTAGCTGAGTGGTGTTGAGCTATTTTTATGGTACAGGTTTCTGCTTCCTGCCACCTAATCATTTTCTTTCTATAAACTCAGATTATCCAGAATTACTCCTGGATTTCAAGTATGTGGTTGACTATAAATTTAAACTATTACTATATCCCTACATGTTTCTATATCTTTAAACCTTTCAAGACTATTCATTTAGCTATTTAAAAAAACAAAGAATAATGTTCAGTTTTTTAAAAAGGTAATAAAACTTAGGCATCTGAAATTGTTGGAGGGAATTTGCATTGGAGAACTGAAGATATTACTGATTTTGATTTTTCTAGGGTAAGAGTCATTAGATATTTCTCTAAGCAACTGTCATTCCAACTCAGAGTGACCTTATGTACAACGGAAGGAAACATTGCCTGGTCAAAGAAAGTTCTCAAATGAAACAAGAAAAAAGAAAGGAAAGCATATTATTTGACCACAGAATATGTTCTGTGAATATTGTGCTTTTCTGTGCAGAGGTCCACACAGGATTACTCCCCCTATTCCCGCCTGAGAAGGAAGAAATCAAATAGCAGCCCCTGGACACATTGTTTTATCAGTAACTGCAGGAAGCTATGATACCCCTATATTATCTTGCCCTGTAATCATCGCGGACTGTTAAACTCTTATTGTTTTTGAACCAAGAGCACTGCTTTAGGCGTACATCCTAGCCTTTACCCAGCACTCCGGTGGCTTGTGGGTTAAGTGTCTCTCTGCTAGCCGGAAAAGTCAGCAGTGGTTTAACCTCACCAGCTGCTTCCCAGGAGAAAGATGAGGCTGCCTGCTCGCACTGTCTTAAAGATTGGAAACTGTAACGTATTTTCATTCGTTCTGTATAGGATTGCTCTGCGTGGAATTGACTCCATTGCACTGTAACCGACCAGACTTTCCAATGGCTAAATATATGTGACTGGTGGTGTTACTCGGTGGAAAATCCTTGAACAGTGCCACACTGAATTAAATATTTTGGAAGATGAAATTGCCAAATGTCTTAAATTATGCACTCTCAAAAGAAGTATCAGAAAAATATGAATATGAGTAATACAGTCATGTACCAAACTGGCTATTATAAATATAGAGATCTGTCTGTGTGTAGTTTGAGGTCAGCTAAGGGTAAAAAAAATCAAAACAAAACAGTAAAGGGAAAGTTCTTATTCCTATAATACCAGATTTCAATGACCTTCAAAATTATCATCTTGATCACTTTGCCTGAGGAGGAAGGAGGCTGTGCTTTGACTTTTCCACTTGCTTCATGAGTGGTTGGGAACTGAACATGCCTTAAGAAAGAAGCAAATATTTAAAGAATATTAGGATAACAAAATCAAATGTATTTCTCTTAGGAAAAAGTAGCCAAAAGGAAAGAAGGAAGACCATTTGAAGCACAGAAAAAGGGGTAAAACAGGGAGTAATGAAACAGTGATGAAACTGATCTTGTATAGCAATTGTCACATTTTCACAATAAATCAACATACTCCAACTATCAGGGAAGGACACTGCAAGAGTTTGATACATGATTATATTACTCACCCTGAGTGCGGAAGTCCTTAGTTCTGTGAGTTTAATTGAGGAATACCAAGTCACATTTTGACTCATTTCAGTAATTCTTAGAAAATAAAACAAAACCCCAAAACATTTACCCAGATCAAGATAACCAAAGATATGTGTTGTGTTGGGCTGTGCACTATAAAGCCACAAAATCAGTGAGATGTACAGAGAGAGCTTTATCAAGAAATAACTCACACTGTTGTAAAACTGACTAAATTCAGTCCAGTTCAAGTTCACATGTCAGATGTAAGCGGGAGACTTTTCCCAACTCATGTAGCAGCAGGGGCTGAACATCAGAAAGCAGGACTACGAAGTAGGAAGACCACCAGCTGGCTGATGTCAAGCTGAGTGAATCTAAGATTTGCCAAACAAGCCCAAATTTGGCTGTCTCCTGATGACTCCCGGCAATCATAGAACAATGTAGAAAAACCTCTAGAGTTTTGTAGGCTGCAGTCTTTATTGGCAAAGATCATCAGGCCTTTTTCTTTCAGGGAACCAATGAGTTTATGATTAGTATTTCAGTAATTTAACTAGTAGGTCTCCAAAACTGTTCACACATTATTGTCATTTTTTAAATGTTTATTTTTAATTTTTTAATGTTTATATTCATTGTATGCTGAGAGGAAAAGAGAGTAGCTAGAGAGCATGGGCATCAAGAAACAGGCTTTTCTGGGAAGTGCAATCTGCTGAGCTTCTCCAGAATGGAGGAAGAGCAGAGTTACCAACATGCAGGTGGCTGAATGAATAAACCCTCACGGGTACACACTGGTAACGTGTGCGGTGAGACCATCGTGTATTGTCCGGAGCTGAAGTGTGAATGAGGTGTGGATGCCATTACCTCTGATGCACAATGGGAGGTCTTTGATGCTTGCAGGAAGGTGTGGGAGTGGGGAGGGTCTGTAAGCAAGTGACATGGAAAGGAGACCCTTGTAATGGCCATGTACAGTTTTGTGCTAGGCTAGACCCACTATTCCTGCCTTTTGACAATAGAGAACAGAGTCAAAAGTCTCATCTTCTGCAGCTGCTTCCTGCTGAACAGGGAGAGCAGAAAACCTTTAGTTATCCTGTTTGGCATGTAAGTGAGCGCTTTAGGGATGGGAACCCAGCTGTATACAGCTCCACATAGGTTTAATTGGTGAGGTTATGCATTCATTCCTGCAAAATGTTTTGAAAACTGCAAAAAAGACAAGGCAGTGAACACAGAGTTGTGCATATTATGTTAAGAGGTCCCAGGAGTGATTGAAGCCATGGAGGCCCAAGATCTCAAATTTGTTTTTAATGTTCTTTCTTCTAAAAAACTCATTTCTTACAGGTATTGTAAACCAAGGCAAATAAAGTTCGCTTTCTCTCAAGCCCTCTACAATTTACTATGCATCATCAAGTTATCTTTACTATCTTCTGCATCGTGACACAATCAGAATTTCTACTCTAAGACAAAACTACTCCCTTCCCCACTTTAAAAAGAAAACAAAAAAAAATATTATCCACCGTTCTGCTTTCCCTCTTTTTAGCTTGGCAAGACTTTCCAATGGTCCATACTGGAAGCTCATTTCTTGGTGCTTGTGAATTTACAGATAACATAACATTCAGCTTTGCTTGTTTGGTGCATTTCTTCAACCAAGCAGATTTTAAAGGAATCTAAGTCACACATGAAAAACATTCATCAGAAGGTACAACTAAAAGCAAAAACATCTTGAGACCTCCTATTGAGAGGGATAGTCAAGAAGGCCTCCTTAAATCTAGAACTGAGTAATGAATAGTATTGGTTCAGAGAGTGGAGAACAGAGTGTAAGGGCTGGAAATGGATACACAGGCAAGAGAGCAGAGTTGATGGTTCTAAGATCTTGAACAGGTTTATAAATGCAGCTGGGTTTAATAACTTGCAGAATGGGTGTGTTGTAGGGAGAATGAGTGTGTTGTAGGGAGAATGGATGGCCTTAACAGGCCTGTATTTAGGAATTTTGAGATTATGGAGTTAAATTCCTTCAAGTAAATGAGAGTTACAGGGTATTGAGGAACACTGGGAAACTTTGAGGGAATCTTTAAATCTGATATAAATAGATTGGTGTGTCTAGCAACAGAGGATTGGACAACATCACAAACACAAGAGTTAACTAGAGCAGATGAGTAAGGAAAGGAATTGATGGGAGATATAAGGACACTAATGCTTTGGGGGTGGGTGGGGAGGAGAGGATAGATGGAGGCAGGAAGAGTGTTCAGTGTGTCTTTTAAGAAAAGCATCAGATTTGGAGCTGAAAGATCCCATAAATGAAAAGATTATGTTTTGAATTTAGTTGGAACATTTCTATCCACTAGGGATATGGGGCATTGGGGGATGACTGGAATCTGGTGTGAGAGTTGTACATTATAAAGTCTGCATAAGAGCAGTCATGCATTGATGGGTAGTGAGCCTCCTACCATAGTGGTTGGTACAAAAAAACTTTTGGCCTGAAGGTTCAGGTAGTGTTGAGTAAGTGGACCCCATGTCGAAAAGGAATGAAATAGACTTATCTGAGATCATCATTACTCTGTGCTCATGATGGATGGTCTCTGTGGGGGTCATCAACCCTGGGTTCTGTCAATCCTCTGAAGCAAAGCCTAGAAGTCCTTCCAAGGAAGCATTTTGGGTCACCTGTTGTGGAGATATATTGGCAGAAACTCTCTGCCTCTCTCTCTCTGGTGGGAAAGGCAATCAACTCCCCAGTGTTGCCCTTAATTACAGAGTGAGCACGGCTTCAGTGAGGGGCAAGGATTGGGGCACTTGCAAGTCCAATGGCTCATTTTGGATCATCTGTAGCAGGATCCATGTGGCTTTCCTGCTTGTGGCCCACTGTATATTGCTTTGGATCCACTAATATTTCCCAGAAAGGCTTTAGGCAGCATCTGATATTTAGCTCTGTCTGTTTCTAATTTATCTAATTCTCCTGATGCTCACTGCTATTGAAAAACTTAAAGGCTACACCGACGCCATCTCATTGTGGAGTTTGAGGACTATTCTCAAGCTTTTTAAGCTTCCTCTTAATGCTGGGAGTGGACTGTGAGATACAAGTGCGAATGAAGTAAAGTCGTGTCAGCTTGTTTTCAAGGGTCAACACTGGTATATTTATAGCAAGCTTCTGAGAGACAAGATAAAAGCAGGGTGGGATTTTCTTTGAGGTCTTGAAGAATTTCTCTAATCTTGTCACAATTGACTGCTTTGTTAGCTAATTTTTGTAATCCCTCAGTAAGATGTATAATCATATCATATAAGAGATGTGGTACCCCTTATTTAGTTGATAATTCTAGTAGGAGTCTTATCAGGGAATCCATGAGAGTGTACTGGTCTACTCCGGTCCTGGATAGGAATCTCAGCCCCTCTTTGCTGAGCCACTAACTAGACTCTTTCTCTGTCTTCAAGAGATAAAATAGTGGTAAAATAATATAAATATCATGCCAGGTAAGGTCTTAAGACTGAGCGAGATATTTTTATTCTTTAATATAAGCGCTCAGGTCAGAAGAATAGGATCCCAAATGTTTGAGGAGAGCAGGTAAATCAGAAAGGGAAAAGGGGGTATTCCTTTTAGCTAATTCCTCAGCCCCCGCCACCTCACAGAGAGAGAGAGAGAGTGCAAGGCAGAGTCTGAAGGTAGAATCTTTGGTATACAGGGAGGCTTTCAAGCAGAGAAGGGCTGAGAGGAAATGGATGTGGGACACAATGGAAGCAGGCGTCTGGGGGAGGCAGTAGATATCATATAAGATGTCCACAGTGAGAGGGAAGATGGTGACGAAGAAGAATAAGGAGGGGACAATGGAGAATATGGTGGATCAGAAAGTTTCAAGTAGGAAGAGGGAGGAGATAATGGAGAAGAAGATGGCAGATAAGAAGATAGTGGATTACAAAGGATTACAGACAAGATGAAGAAGATTGCATCGAGGAGGAGTGAAGGCTAGAGCACACACACAAGAAGATGGACAGCAGGTACCACTTTAATTGGAGAGGGATGATCAGAAAAATCAAAGGGGGATTCATTGTGAGGGCGAGATAGTCTTTCTTAGACCAGCAGAAAATAGCAAATGGTGCAGTTTGGGCATAGGGAGGGGTAAAAGCATACAAAGAAGAAAACTTGCACATAGGGAATTTCCAAGAATTTGCCATTATGCTGAGAGAAATTATCAAGTTCCCAGAGGATTTTAAAATAGTGCCATCTTGTGAGTATTTTGAGTTACTCTCCGTTTTGTGTTGAGGCCCAACCTATTACATAAGAGGGTAAGGCTTTTTGGCTTACTAACTGAGTAAAAACTTAGAGATTTAAGATTTGTGAGTAGGCAACTCAAAGGCAAATTCTGAGGCATCTTAGATTGGGTAATTCCCATGGTAGGGAGTGAGAGAAATTTGAATTCTTGGGAAGAAAAATGGTCACCAAAGAAAAAATGGTCTTCTAAGACTCCATTAGACTCCAGAGTAGAAGTAAGGAAGTTAGTAAGGAAGGTGTCCATCTGCTGAGTACCACCCAGAGCTTGAGTTGTCTGACCTGGTACCTGGATTTTTGGAATGTAAACCCTTCTGAAGAGAGAGGGAATCCATACCAGTACTCACCCAGAATCAACCCGCACTTGGATGCAGGGTCTATTGTAGCAAATGCATAAGTTCTCTGGAGATAACTACACCAGTATGTCTGAGAGAGGAGTTCCATTAGCTAATCGACCAAAGAGAGTGTCATTGCAGTCCTGTTGCTGCTGCCTGCTAGGTTTCTGCACCATGATAGAAAAAGAGAGTAACCAGGACAGAGTTATCATGAACCAGGCTTTATTGGAAAGCACAACCTTCTGGACTGCTTTAGATCAGAGAGAGAATGGAGAAACATCACCATGAGGGTGGCATGGGTAGAGAAACTCCTGGGTGGGGATGGGTGCCTTGCATTTGGAAAGCATCCTGTTTTGTCCTGATTAGAGAGTTTGAATGCAGGGAAAGGAAGAGTGGCAGAGCTTCTGAAATATATTGGAGCCCACAAGGAGTGTGGTTGTGGAGAGAATCCATGAGCAAGTTACATGGGAAGGACTAAATACAGGCATGTGCATAGGCAAATATATTCATATATTATGTGGGGATAGATTTATATGTACATATTTATAGGGTCAGTATTAAGACATCATATGTAAGTACTTCCTCAATACAAGAGCAGTTTTTATTTCTGTTAAGTTGGCATTCCATGATGCTCACCTTCCTGACACAGTTACTGAAGACAAAAGTGTGCATTATGCAATTGTGATGAAGAAAGCTGATGGTGCCCGGCTATCAAAGGATATAGCATCTGGAATCTAAAAGGCTTGAAGGTAAATAAGCGCTCATCTAGCTCAGAAGCAACAAAGCCCACATGGAAGAAGCACACCAGCCTGTGTGATCATGAGGTGTGGAAGAGATAAGGTATCAGGCATCAAAGAACTAAACATTGTATTATTATAAATGAGGGCAAGTACAGGTTGGAGACACAAAGTCTGTCTGTAGGCAAGGGACTTCCCCTTACAGAGAGATCTTAGGGAGAAGATGAACCAGTTAGCGTATAGTATAACAATGATGAAGCATACAACTTTCCTCTAGTTCTTCAATGATTCCTCCATCCCACTATCATGATCTACCTTACATATCTGGCTAGATCAGAGGACGCACACTGTACAGATAGGAGCCAGAAACATTGAGAATCTAGGAAAGATGATCCATTTAGGACCAGTAGTGAAAGTGGCAATACTGGGAGGGTGAAGGGAAGGTGGGATAGTTCGGGGGAACCAATTATAAGGATCTATATATAACCTCTTTCCTGGGGTATGGACAATGGGGAAGTGAGTGAAGAGAGAGATTGGACAGTGTAAGATATGAGAAAGTAATAATAATTTATGAATTGCCAAGGGTTTATGTGGGTAGGGAGGGAAGGGGAAAAATGAGACACCGATGCCAAGGGATTAAATAAAAGTAAATGTTATGAGACGATGACAGCAACGGATATACAAATGTGCTTGATGCACAATGTGCTTGATGCACATATGGATTGTGAAATGAGTCTCCTATAAAAAGATTTAAAAATAAATAAATAAATTTCTGTCTAGATTTATTTGATAATGGATCTAATATGAAAATGGTTGAACGAAAATATAAGGACATTTCTGGGAACTATAAACACTGATCACATCTTACAATTGAAATGATAGTGTGGGGAATATACAGAGCAAAAGTCCTGGTAAGTGAGCAATTATTGGAATATCAGAAATGCACTACTAATTTCAAATCTATTTTCTTCTGTCATGATTCCTGAACACTATGTCTAGGATTCTTGGTGGCACTGCAGGTTAAACATTGGACTGCTAACCTCAGGTCTGAGGTTCAAATCCACCAGTTACTCCACAGGATAAAGATGGGACTGTCTGTCTCATTAATGTACCATCTCAGAAACCCAAAGAAGCACTTCTGCTCTCTCCTATGGTGGTGATCATTCAGTCAGATGGCTGGTGGGGTTTGTCCCTCCCAGGATCCTAAGGAAATCCTATCTCCTCCTCGTCTCCTCCGGTGCTCTCTCTTGCCTTTTAGAAATACTATATTTAAGCCCTGGTTAAATTGTGCATTAGATATGAAATGTGAACAGTAGAGTAAGCAATTCAAACACAGCAGCCACTCTATAGGAGAACGAAGAGTCTACCTCCTCCTGTAATAATTAGAGTTTCAAGTCATGAATGAGTTGGAGTCCAGTCTCTGTCAGTGGATCTATCTTACAGAGTTCATTTTTTGTTTATCAGTACCAGATAAGAATTTGAAAAACTTTCAATTCCAACCTTCTCTTAAAGGATAAAAGGGAAATCTTCATTTCAAGAGGTGTTATGTGCTCACTGCAAAGAAGTGTTATGATATGCTGCTTATTTAACACACTTTTCCTAGTTCAAATAGGGAACAGAGAGTATATTCATGTGGATGCAAGTTTATTTATTTTTTTATTACTCAGGATGTGAAGTACCTCAACAATAAACACTAAAACAAGAGCCAAATGAAAAGCTCGATACAAAAATCAGTAAGGTGTAGAATGGATAATTGAATATAATAAATTTTGAATGAAGTCTTGCTATTTAGTCAATGCTGACCTATCGTGACTTCAGAGATTAAAGTAGGTCACTAGGTTTTCCTTTGATGTCATCTTCATGGACACAGATTATTAAAGCTTTCTTCCATGGGACAGCTAGAGAGATTAGATAGATAACTTTTTGATTAGTATGTGAGTATTTACCCACTCTGCTACCAGGGCTCTTCCAATGTTCTTTCAAATGCCAGACAACTGTTATTCTTATGCCTATCTATAGAGATTTCAAAAAGAAACAGAGGTATTTTTCTAGGTTGATTAATCTATTATTATGCCCTACATTATAAATAAATAGCTGAAGAAGAATATTAGAATGCTCATGTCTGACTTTTCTTTAATCTATGATACCTGCTCTGTGCTGCTGAATCCCAAAAATTAGCTCACAAAATTGTAGCTACATTGAATGGAAGAACTAATTTGACTAAAGTTGCCCTAACAGAGCTGGCAAAGATAGTACTTTCTCACCTTTATTAAATCAGACCTTTGTACACTTTAAAATTCTTAGGCCAAATTACATAAATCAGCATCTGTTTTATTTACAATTCACTGTAATGCCCCTATCCTTTAATTAGCATTTCAGAAAATAATTATTACTCCTGAGATAGATAGTCAAGCAGACAGTGCTGAAGAGCCCCGGTGGAATAATGGGCTACATGCTGGACTGTTAACCACATGGTTATCAGTTTGAAAACACCAGCTGCTGTGCAGGGAATAAATGAGGCTTTCTCAGATGCTAAAGTTGTATGTAGAGTCTCAGAAATCCAATTTTTTCTGTCTATGTGATTCATATGGGTCAGAATCTACATTCTGTATGCAATGTGTTTGCGGTATGTATATGTGTCTACATGTGCATGCCTATACACATGTGTGAAATGTTTTAAATCCGTCTTTTTTAGAAAATTAAGGATTTATTAGATAAATTGCTGAATGTACTTCATAACACTGAAGACTGTTTGTGGAAAGAAAATACCCAATACAAAACAAAACAAAGAAGCCAGCAACTTCAAAGCTTTAACAAATTTTAGAGATGCTTTGGATCACCATAGATCAATTTTTATAAATTTGAAAATTTAGAGAATTTCAGAGGGAATAAAGTGATGCCATGTGGTCTAAAAGTAATGCTTGGATTTGCATAACTTCACTTTTTTAAGTATAGAATACAAATTTCATTTCTGAATTTATATAATTTCCTCTCTCTTTTCAGAGACAACAAATGTTCTTGTCCATTTCCCCAGACATATTGTGCATAGAGTCCTCCGGTTTTTTTTTTGTGGGGGGGGGGGAACTGATGTTGAAGATATATATATATATATATATATATACACACACACACACACACACACAAATATATATTAGAGTTACATAAGTTAACAATGAAATAACCTTTGATTTTTCACTAATCAAACTATTATATAAGTGAATTCATGAAGAAATGAAACAAAAGCAAAGTTTGTATATCCAGTGTGGTACCATTAAATCTCTGTTAAATTTTGAATGCTTAAAAATTATAATACAAGGAGAAAAATGGTGTTAAGAAAGAATGGCATGCAATGAGAAATTATTTGAAAGTAGTGAATCGTAGTTAAAATACATAAATACATTGAATAATGACAATTTTTAAAATACACAAGAAAATTATATGTATTTATAGTTACAGCCACCTAAAAGTTATAGGTAATTAGGGCTCTTAATTTGTTAAGAGACTGAAGTCATATATTTTGAAATGTTAAATCACTCAATAATTTAAACATTGTCAATGTTCATTATCAACAATAGAGTTAGTTATAACTAGCTAAAGAAAGCTCCAAAGAATTTCCAATATCCTTTTTGTTATAAAAGGGTAAAAGGAAAATCACTGAGGAAAAATAAAATTGAAACCTTCCTTCCCCAATATTACATTCAAGCATGGAGTGGAGGCAACTCATTGGATGGCAGACAAACTCACCTGATTTGGGGAGACTAGGTCACAACTGAGCCATGACAGATCACAATTAAGAATTGGAAAGCTAGAGCCTGTGGATCTAGATGGTGAGCAGGACTTGCAAGGCTGGCTGACAACCAGTAAACTGAGGTGCAAGTGAAAATCAATTGCTGGAGCAAAGTGAAACCTACTCTCAGCTCATTAAGTCAGATTCAGCTGAAATTGCTTGTTCCCGAAGGCCTCAGGAGTGGAGTGTCTGAAGGGCGGGCTCCTCCAGGCTGAGGGCACTGGACATGTGATTGAGGAGGAGCATGCCCTTCTGGAGTACAGTTGCTCATATTCTTATGAGCCTTCCTGCACCCTTTCTTTGTGAAGTCATAATTTAGATTGGAGATGGGAGAATTTATGCTTTTATCACTATGAAGACACAAGTACCAGAGTTGCACCTAGTGCCTTCCTTATAAACCAACTTTAAGAATTATAAGAGATGACAGAAAGGATTTCAACCAGGGCTGTGGATGGGAGGGCCTTGAGTCTATTTACTGTTTACTTTTTGATAGTTCCATAGAAGGCATAACAATCTGAGGTTGACTAACATTTTCTGCAGATATGAGCTTTACGGGAAAATTCCATCAGATCAAAGTAGGGGACACATGATATCACCATGGTTTGTCATTGTTTATATCAATCTCGATCATTGGATAAGGTGGTGTCTGCTGAGATTTTATACAGTAAGGTTACTATTTTTCTCTTTCCACTCATAGTTTGTAAGTCATTAGATTCCGTTTACACTTAATGAAATTGGACTCTGTGTTTTAAAGGGATATATATCAGAGAATCTGCAGACAGACATTAAATATGTAGTAATTAATGCTGATTTGGATGAGATAACTTTAAGCTTCACAAATATACTGCTTCTTTATAAAGTTCAGCATGCTAACTTTCTTATTCAATTGTAGATGTGATCTCCAATTGCTTTTATTAAGGCGTCCTAATCCTGACTTTCTATTTTCTATATTCCTTCTGATGTAGAACTTTGTAAGTGAGACGTTTTGTTTTCTTGTTTCATTCCATTGCATATTAAGAGCTTGATTTATATTATTTTTATCTAATTAAAATTAGTAAGGTATGTTCTAAGGTTTTGAATGTTTCATGTGATCTTGACAAGAATATGTGTTTCGTGTATGCATTATTCCATTTATGTCAATTAAGTCTAAAAGATTGATGGGGATGCTCATTCCATCTATATCTTAACTCATTTCCTGCCTGTTGGATCTGCCAATTACGGATGAAAGAGTGCTTTAATCTCCAACTACAATGAAGAGGCTGTCTATTTCCTGGTGGAGCTCTATCAATGCTTGTCACACATGCTTGTACTTTAATGTTCTGTTCTTAGGTGTGCACACAACAGGATTTCTATGTCCTCTTGGACAATTGATATTTCTATCATATAAAAGGTTCTTATTAATACATGATGATTTTCTTACCCTGAAATCAGTTTTTTCTAAAATTAATATAGCTCTGCTTGCTTTTTTCTAAAAAAATCATTTCATCATGATATAGTTTTCCATTATTTCTTTTGCATTTGCATTATTTCATTTTAATCTCTCTCAATACATTTAAAGTTCTCTTTGAAATGATACTTGGATATTATGATATATATGTAATTGTAGTTATTTATTATATCTATTAATTGATGAACTTTGTCCATTCACATGTAAAGTGTTTACACACAGAGTTAGCATCATATCTATGACATTTTCTTTTTTATCCTTTTACACCTGATTCCAAGTATTTTTTTTTAATTTGGCCTTTTTTTGGGGGAGGGGGGACATCACTGCTCTCCGATGGTGGGAGTAGGAGGCCCAGCCCCACTGCTGGAATTGAAACTCCATCCCAGTGGGCCGCAGTCCCGCGCACCACCTCTACGCCACTGGGGCTCAGCCGGTCTTTTTTTTTTTAAAGAAAAGGCAGAGATATATAAAGTTAGATACAGAACTTGTGATTTTGTTGCCCCTTCTGATTTAACTGGGAGTTTTTATAATTCCATTTTATTCACAACCTTAGCAATTCAATTAAATTTTTTACAATATTTTTGATTTTTGCAGTAGTGTGTATATCTCCTTCAATCAAAGATCTTGGAAGCAGCAATGAGTCAATCAAATGTCATATTGCATTGAGCAAATCTGTGACAAAAAAGCCTATTTAAAGTCTGAAAAAGAAATATGCTGATTTCAGGGACATTGTTAGGTATGCCTTCTCCAAAACTATTATATTTGGAAATAATTTGTATATATATATATATATATATATATATATATATGGAAGCTAAAATGTGCATAGGAAGTCAGAAGAATAATGGAAGCATTTAAATTATCATGTTGATGAAGAATATTGACTAACCATACACTTCCAGAAAATAGCATTGGTGATACAGTGGAATAAATGCTGGGCTTCAGATCTCAAAGTGAATTGTTCAAAAACCATCATCCAGTTTTTCAATAAAAAGATGAGGCTTTCCACTCCCTTAACACTCTCCAGTCTCTAGAGCCCTGTAAGTTCGCTAGAAGTTGAAATTGACTAGATGTCAGTGGGTTTGTTCTTTGGTTTTAGCCATAAGAATGAACAAGTCTGTATTGGAAGTGTAGCCAGAATGCGCCTTGAAGTGAGATTTGATCTCATGCACTTTGTATTTGCAATCAGGAGACACCAGTCCCTGAAGAAGTATGACATGCTTGGCCAAACAGATTGTTGGTGAAAAAGAGGAAAACTCTTAGTGAGATTGATTAATATAGTGGCTGCAACCAATTGGCTCAAACAAAGCCAAGATTAAGATGATGCAAAATTGGATGTTATTTCTTTCTGTTGTAATAGAAAGAAGACCTTGAACAAGAAAAAACAATCTTTATGAAGAGTGGATGAGATGTTGTCAATGACAATAATTATGTCATGTACTCTAATTCTGGACTCTGCCTGTGGCCATAATTTCATTTTGGAAAGAGTTCTCAACTAAACCTTTGTTTTTTTCACTCATTTCTCTACTTGATTTCTAGGTTATAATATCATTTCAATGGTTACACAAAACTCAGAAGTAAAAATTCACAATCAAAGAATTTTATGAAAGAAGTTAGCACATTGAAATGCCACTGAGAAATGTTCAGGATTGTTGTCAGGACTTTTTACAAAGTCTTTCCAAACTGCTAATAAATGTCCAAAGAGACATGCCACTCTGCTGGAAGCCTCCACTGAAGGCATTCAGCTCAAAACTCTGTGGGTCAGTAAACAGAGCTCTCTGAATTAAGTGTCCCGAAGCAGCCCACTTCAGTATGCCTTGGCCAAAAGACAGTCAGATACGCTTCATGAACCAACAAACCCAGCTTCTCCAATTACGTGCCCAGAGACACCCCCCTCCAAAAGGCAGTCTTCTGAACAAAAGTGATCAGTTTTCCTTGTTTGGACTGAGAAATTCACCATTCTCTTTCATGCCCTGGCGCATGGTGAAGTTGCTGTTTCTTCTTTCATGTTATAGATGTCTTCTAGATCATTGTGCAGGTATCACAAGTCCAGAAGCATGCAATTCATCACCAATTCTTACTGACAATGAAATTTTTCCCTTCTACTTCTCATTTAATACAGAGCAGAAGGAATTGCCAAGAAATCATCTTCACAATTGCTCATAAGGGAACCCTATCAATATTCTACCTCAACTTCATATTAGATTCACATAGGGAAAGGTTATTTGGTGGGAGTTAGTGGATTTGGCCAGAAAGGCCACGTTAAATAATTCACTGTCTGTGTAATATTACCAGGCAGGATTAAGGTTAAGTTTAAGTCTTGCCTTTAGTAGAGGATGTGAATCAAGCCACATCCATTGTTGTTTTAGTGAGATCTTTCAACTCTACTAGAAACTGTGACTTAAGACAACATCCTTCATTTTTTGGATGTAAGATCAGCTAAAATCAAAGAAATGCACCTCCATGAAAGCCATTCCTCTTTACATAAGACTCAGCAACACACTGAGAGAAAGCCTAGCCCCTGGAAGAGCATGTTCTAGATCACTGTGTGAAGTGATGGAGGCAAAGACCCACAGTACCAGAGACTGTAGCACATAGACTATGGACATAGGGTCCAAAAGGACTCATACCAAGACTGTAGGATACTTTCTCTTCTTCTGGGTGATGACTATTGGATGGTAACACTGAGCAGCATGGCACCTTGGCTATGAAAGCAAAAGCAGGTAGAGGCCAAGGGGGCCACAGGGCTGAGAGGCTGAGTCCCAGAGAGAGATGTGAGCACTGTCAAGGAAAGGTGTTCTGTGTAGCACTGACTGTATCCTTCCTGCTTGCTGATACTGGCCTGTAGTTATCTATGGATTTCCCTTTGTTTATGTCTGACTGGTTACTGCAGTAGATTTCTAGGTTTCTTCACCCTGCTGGCATCCTTATGGATTTACTGGATGGCTTTTGGATCACCAAGTGTTTTGATCGACATCCCAAACTTAACCATTTACATTTCTGTTGTTGTTAGGTGCTGTTGGATTAGTTCCAGTGTTTAGTGACAGTCTATACCACAGCACAAAATTCTGCCTACTTACTTGTTCTTATGTCTGAGCGCATTATTTCACCTACTGTATCAAACCATCTTGCCAAGGACCTTACCCTTTTTTTGCTCATTGTCTTCTTTACCAATTATGAAGACATTCTCCAAGGGACTGGCCTCATTTGACAATAGGTCTGCATGGTGGATGAAAAAAGTCTCCTTGTCTTTGTCTCTAAGGAGCATTCTGGCTGTACTTCTTCCAAGATCTGTTTGCTTGATCTTTGGCAATGGATGGGACGGTCAAGATTGCATGCCAGCAGCATAGTTCAGATGAAATGCATTGACTTGATATCTGGAATATTTCCACATTCCAACTTCATTGGGCTCTGATGTGACCAAAGTTGTCTAGATCCTTACAGAGCAGCATTCCACCCAAAGCCGGAGAATGCTGTTCTCTTAGTTCCACAGGAAGATCCTAGTAACTCTTGGAATTGAAACTCAAGAGAGTGTTGATTTCTTCTAAATCTGAACCTCCAAAGTTAGTGTATTTCAAGCTAATCTTTTGCACTCGCTACCAGTTTGTCAATTACCAGTTATATATTTCTCTCTGATGCTGGGATGGCTAACAATTGTTTCTGCTTAAGTGATGAATCCCCGTACAGGCACAAGACTTGCTGACCTTTCCTTTATAAATATTCCTGTGATGTAAGGATGAGAATAAAGACAACTAAATTTGTGACATGCCAGCTCAGAAACAAGAAGTCACACTGGTATTTTTAATAAAACTTTCTAGCTTAATGATCAGTGGTAGCAATAGTTGGCCTGTATTGTTGTTGATCAGATAAAACTTGACCCTTACTTGTGGATTTGATAGTCAATCATGAGTCCATTGCAGGTGTTTCTGTCCCTTTTTTCAAGATAACGATACTTCCAGCATACATTCTTTCTTCTCTCCCATAGGCAGTGGATTTCTTACTTGCTAGGAATGTACAGGTGTTTTTGCTTGTTTGTTTGTTTGGCTGGTTTTGTTGTTGTTTTTCTTTCCCTTTTCTCTTCATATTAAGAATTTCTACTAGAAAACAGCTGGGGACTGTGCTTGGGCAGACATTTTGCTGGGCATATTATTTTGGAACATTTATAATGGAAAGATTTTTAATTTGTAACAAATAAATGCTTTCCAGCAATTAGATAAAAAGTGTATGTTGCATTACTAAGTACAGGGCTATTTTATGAAGCTATAAATCTTGGAATTAATAAACAAGATAATGTTTACTGCTAATGTTCAATTAGCATATTATTTTCTCAAGCCAGTTTAAAAGTTAAAACAAATGTAATTAGCTTGTTTCTTTCTGTTCTTATAAAATACTAATAATCTCTCTTGATAGAAAGTACTCAAAACAAAGAAATCACTTTTTAATATATGTAAATTTCTTGACATTGTAGTTAAGAATTAACACGTTATTTAGAGTATTGTTCTACCAGGAAAATTATTCCCATGTGTTCTATTTGAAGTCAAGAAACAGCAGTAAATCTTAATAATTCATAATTTACTTATTGAGGAATAGCCACTTACATTATTTCATATAAATCTTTAATATAAATCTTTAATTTTCAAAGATGAATATGTATATATACATATATACATGTATATACATATATGCATGTATATACATGACATCATTTTCTATGTATATCAATGTCATGTATTCTATATGCATGTATACAATGTATGCATACACCAATATATATGGATATATGTTTACATATTTATTCCAAATGACACCAATAGAATAGCTATACTATTTATTTTAGAAGCAGGCTTGCTTTATAAGTAATAGACCCCTTAGGATGTATTGGAAAAAAGGCAAGTAGACAGTGTTAAAATGACAAAGAATGTCAACAGATGGCACTTATTTTTGAGAGAGTCAAAGAGACTAGGTAACATATTTGCCAGCATTAGAAGAAATTGTAAAAAAGATTTCTTTGGGTAGATCTTTTTTTCACTGTTGAAAATGAACTTTACCAATTTAGGCCTCCACCTTTACAAAAACAGGCATTGTCCCCTTAAGTACCATGGGGTTAAGGAAAATGGCATTTAAAAGTTAAAATTTATTAGCATAGAGATACTTCCTTTAATGCCTGAATGCTCTCATCTATTTGAATGTTTTATCATTTAAACATTTTAAAAACACTATTTCCTGATGTTATTTTCTTTTTACTATTACCTAAAAGATTTATTTGGTCTTTGATATTAATTTCAATATTTTTCACAAATACTATAATCCAAATGCACTCATTCTTCTCTGGACTTCATTATTCTTTGCCCACTAGGCACATGCATATGAGATGGTTGAAAATAACTTGGATCAGAGACCCTCGAAGGGACACATTTGCTCTTTAGCATTTTTAAGAGGTTGCATGTGATTGTTGTCCACAGTAAAATGAGCACATCCTTTGTTTCTTAACTGCCACCTCCATGAGCATTGATAGTGGATCCAATTAAAATCAAATTCTTGAAGACTTCATTCATTTTGTATTTTGTCATGATGCCCTGTGTGAGGATTTTGTTTGTTCTACATTGATTTTTAGTGCATTCTGAAGGCTGCAGCTTTTTAGTATATGTGCTGCTGAAGCAAGCACAAGACTTCAGCTTTTGATGTTCATCAGCAAAAACTATGACTTTGATATTCATCACTTAGTGTTCCTGTTTTCAGGCAGGAGGGTTGTGTCATATGCACATTATAGGTTGTGATCTGACTTCCTCTGACCCTGATGGAAGTTTTCTTCTCTGTCTAGTCCTCCTACTTGAATTATGTGATCCTTGTACACCTAGAATTTGTGTGGAAAAAATATATCACCTTGACATAAAACTTTCTCTCTTTTAAATAATGCAATATCTCCTTGATCTAACTATTGATTTATATACAGATTCTTTGGAAGCTCAACTAAGTGTTTTAGAATGTCTACTTTTCACAACGCTACCCAAGCCTCACCATCCTTGTCTCTAAAGAGCCTTCTGGCTGTACTTCTTCCAAAAAATATTTTTTTCTTTAGGTATTTCATGATACTTCCAGAAATTTTTCTCCCGCACTTTGGTTCAAGTATATCCAATCACCTTCAATCTTTTCCATGCTTCCATATGCAGCTGAGGCAAACCAAGCAGTTTCAATGTACATATACATGGATAAGAAAGTGAGATTAAAATGTTAAAAGGCAACGATGTAACTTTGAAGACCAAGGTGCCCCCAACCCAAGCCAGAGTACTTTCAATTGCCTCATAAGTGTGTGAAAGTTAGACATTGAATAAAGAAAACAAAGAAGATATGATGGATTTGAATTGTGGGGCTGGGGTAGAATATTGAAAGTACTATGACCTGCTAAAAGGACTCACCAAACTGTCTTGGAAGAAGTGTGGCCAGAGTGCTCCATGGAGGTAAGGACATCAAGACTCCTTCTTACATAGCTTGGACATGTTGCCAGGAGAAATAAGTTGCTCGAGTAGGACATCATGTTCTGTAAAGTAGATGCAGTGAAATAAAGGAAGCTCTGCAAGGAGATAAGGAGATGATTCACACCATGGCTGTAACAGTAGACCCAATCATGGGTGCAGTTGTTGGGATGGCACTGGAAGAGGGTAATGCTTTGTTCTGTTTTTCACAAGGTTGCTATGCATTTGAATCAACTTGAGAACCCACAACAGTAACAACAACATGAGGCAACAGTAGGTACCATGGTCTGTGTGGGGAACACATAGTCCTCCCAGAAGCCTCATTGCTTTTCAACACTTGAATCTCACTTTCTTATTTCTGTATATGTAAGTTGAATTTGTATACTTAGCAAAAGTTCATATCCCATGAAAACAAAAGAATGAACCATGGAAGAAGAAATAAAAGATTTAAGAGAAAATCTTACAGATTCCTTTTCCTTATGTCTGCTTTTCTTGAAGTCATTCTGTTACCTTGTTCTTTCCTGAGAGATTCATTTTTAAATTTTGTTCCTTTATGGGAGAAACCTCAGGATCTTTGCCATGACAACATTGCCAACACTACACTGCTAGTTGAAGTATAGTTTCTAAATTTTCAATACAAAGCAATTATGAGTATGATAAGTATTTTGAAAGTTGGTGCAATGTAAAACTGTCATAACTTGTGCTTGCTGGTAAAATTGAACATGACTCAAACCAATTACAGATGAATATCAATGCTTACCGTTTAGACTATATCTCAGTGTGGCAAAAAACAAACAAATAAAAACTCTCACAGTTACCCCAATATGCAACAGTGTATTAAACAAACAAACAAAAAGATCAGAAGTGTCAAGTGTTTAATTTTATTTGTATTCATGGGCAACATGCACGGAAGTTGTAGTCAAAACAATCACAGGGTAAACCTGCAGCACAGGGCAAACTTGCAGCAAAATGCCTCTGAAGTGTTTAAAAGAACATTATAACTTTGAGAAATAAAGGTGTGCCTTACCTAAGCCAGGGCATCCTTAATAGCTTAATACACACATGGTAAGCTACAAAAATAAGAAAGCAAAAAAAGTAAGAAAGCAGAGATATATTGATATATTTAAGTCAGTACTAGTAAAGACTATTGAGGACACATCACAGATTGCCAGAAAAAATGTAGAAATCTATCTTGAGAAAACGTATACTTAAATTACTTTTTAGAAGCAAAGATTGTGAGACTTTGCCTTGCATAATTTCAACATGCCGCCAGAAGGAACTAGTAGATGGAAAAGGGCACACAGTGTGTAGAAGTTGGTTGAGAAAAGGAAGAGCATCAGTGATGTGGACTGACACAGTGACTGCAGCAATGACCTCCAATGTAACAATTTAGAGGACAGCACACGACCTATGTATACAGGGTGGGTAGGACATACAGAGCAATTGACTCAATAACCCCGTACAAACACATTATTTATCCCAGAAAGAGCAAGTTTATTCTGCAGAATCTCGTTAATTTGATGGTTTAATTCACAGATAGAGGACTGAGCTTTGGCAAATAAAAATTAAAATGAAACACTTTATCCATTTATAATTGAAAAACTTTGATAACACCAGAAAATAGATGGAACTTCTTTAGCCTGTGTATTTCAACAATATTTTACTGCTGTTAAAAGCAGTTAAATTTATCACCAGTGATGTGTTTGAAAATATTATATACATGGTGAATCCTCCACCTGAACTTGCTACTGCAATTTTAAGAATTTTTGAAAGTTATAGAAAGCATCATTTCTTTTAAAAATACCACATTCATTATATAATAATAAGGAACTCTTTTAAAGTAATTCCTGAAATAAGACTTATATGGATCTACATTACTGTCCATCATCATTTGATGTAATTACTATTCTTTAGCAAATATTCTATCTTAAGATCTAGCAAAAGGAAAACATGTTATATTTTAGCACTTTCCCAATTGCTGAAGTACTTAAGAGCTAATGATATATTTGTACAAGCTTCTATGACCCACTGAAAATAATTTTCAAACTAATGATCTGTAGAGCAAACATATGTCAATATAAAATAGTGAGAATCTTTGCACATTTAAAGAGGCATTCTATTTGACAATGTGAATATTCTGACATTACAATATAAAGTTTATGAAAGTTTTAAAGTGATTTATTTAATGCTAAAAAAAGAAAATTTTATGAAAGCTCCATGTTCTATAAATGAATTTTGGCCATCATTCTTCAGAGTTTCAAAATAAATCTTTTAAATTACATACATCATTTAATATTTTCATTTAATTTTTATATGAGAAACATTGGTTTCCCTATATTGAACTATAACCGTGGATTTAGTTCTATAAATTTTACACATATCATGCAAACTCAGAAATACATTTTTATTCAGAATAGTATTTTGTATTAGAGCATCGGTTCTCAACCTGTGGGTTGCAACCCTTTACGGGTCGACAGGGGTGGCCTAATTCACAACAAATTACAGTTATGAAGTAGCTATGAAAATAATTTTAGTATGGGGGGGTCACCATAGTATAAAGAACTGTATTAATGGTTTGCAGCATTAGGAAGGCTAAGAATCACTGTATTTGAGCAAATAAAATAATCTTACGAAATAATTTTTTATATTTTCTGTTATTTTTATATTATCCAATTTCATGTAGACAGGAAGAGTGTTAACATTACCAATTTTTAAAATGTCTCATTTTGTACTTGGTGTTTATAGTATAAATATGAGTGAGTGCATAGAAACAGGAAAATGAACCAATTTGGGTTTTGGGACACAAATAGCTAAGCAAATATCAATAATACTATCAGAATTTATTTCTGGAATTCTGATATTTAAGTTAAATATAAATTGAAAAATCTTTACTTTGCAATACCAAAAAAAGGCTTAATTTGTGCTTTCTATGAATCTCTGATAAAATTATCATTAATTGTTACTGTGATAGAACTCCTATCACTAGCAAAAGTCTTATAAAAACAATCACTGTTGCCAACTTAAATATTAAACAAACCTATTGCAAGCATTTTGATAATGTTTGTTTAAAATATCTCTGGACACTTCAATGTTAGCATCTGATCATATAAAAAAAAAAAAAGAAAATTAACCAGCTATTGTGTTCCCATTGTTGCAGAAAATCACGTAATTCTTTTTTTTTTAGTCATCAGGTTTTATTACTGTCAACATCAAAGTAAACACAGCCTGTGAAGTAAGTCTGTAGGATTTAAGGAGTCTCATGATGAAGGAGAACCCACAGAAGCTTCTTCAGAGAGTCCTGTTGCCTGGCACTTACCAAGGAGGCCTTTTGAATGAAACACATGTTGTATTTTGTGACTAGTCAAAGGAGAACACTCAATCATGGTCCCTAACTGAAATCAGCAGCTGTCCCAAACCAGCACCTGGGAGAGCCCTGCCCTTCCTGTGGGTGGCGCCCTGACAGGGAGGCAGGTGAGGAATCACAGCCAGGCAGACTCTTCAGAGTCTTCACTCTCTCCAGATGGTTTTTTCCTGGTTCTTTGGCCACAAGAGTCTCATTTTGAGAAGAAAATGGGGAATGAATCCATTGTTTTTGTCAGTCTGAATCTGAACTCTCGTTTGACTTGGAAAACTTGTGTTTTCTTTTTTTTTTTCTTTCTTTTTCTTATGCTTTTCTTTCTTCTTTTTCTTGTGCTTCTCCTTCTCCTCTGAAGAAGCAGAGCTGCTGTCATCTTCCTTGGAGCTGGAATCCCCCACGAGCTGCTTGAGTTGCTGTATCTTTACAACCTTTTCCTGTCTTTTATCCTCTGGTATGATGTCATACATGAGATCTCCATGTGCTACTCTAAACTGTACTAACGTTTGGTAGCCCTTGATAAAGAAAGGACACTCTTTGTCGCCTCTGTGGTGACCATACCATTTACAGCATCCACTCTGTGTAACTTTGACTTCTCTCCCCTGTGGCATCCATAGTCCTTTCGTGGGTGTATAGGCCAGAAATCCCAGGGCCTGATCCTAGCCTGCTACATCGTGGTCTACAGTCTTCTGGCTTAGTCTCAGCCTCCTTGATAAGTCCTTGAGGAGGTTTCCATAAAAGGACTCCACATGCTGGAGCTGCTGCAGCTGCTACACATCATACTGCCCCCACAACCGCTGCATATCTTTATGGTCCCAGCCAACGAAAATAAAAAAAAATTGTATTCATTTTGGAAATCTTACTATCAGGGTTAGTAATGATTTCCCTTTAGCATGGCAGAGAAAAAATTGTTGGCAAGTTTTAGCAAAAGTCATTATATCAGGCGTTTTATTCCAAGTTGTGATTTTAACTTGAGTGCAACTCCGGAATCAACTTCAGATGACAAAAGTAAAAACATTTTAAATTCTATAAAGCATGCAAGAAAACTTGCCCAAATACTTGAAAAGGGAGACACATTAAACAGACACACAAATAAGCTGGAGTTTAAAGAAAGAAACCATAATATAATTTTTCATAAAATATTATTATCTAAGAAAACAGAATATTGTCAATGATAATAAATAGACATGAAATAATTTTTATGAAATTTAATTAAAATATGAAAATAATAATAAACATGAAATAATTTTTACCTTTAAAATGGGTAATCTAATCTATGATACTAGATGTTGATTCAGTTCCCCTCAAAATATATGGTAATTTATGCAAGGGTGCTTTGGAGTTGAGTTTTGTAAGCATGAAAAGTCAGATAAATGTAATTTCAATGAGCACAAAGAGTAGTAAATCAAAAAAACAAACAAAATTATAACAAATTATGTTATTCTGGGTAGACTAGAGAAGCAAATTTATAAACATGCCTATGAATGTGAGAGTTTTATATAAAGGGTAACTGTACATTAAGAAAACATCCCCACCCAGTCCAGTCCAAGGTCACAAATCTGATAGTAGCCCATATGTCTGATGGCAATCTATAAAGCCCTCTTCAGATTCACAAAGTACATGCAGTGTAGCCACATGCAGGACAATCACAAGCCAGTTGGCAGAAAGACTTTGGATCCAGTGGTGCTGAAAACATCTCAGCGCTAGCAGGGGTCTCTCAGCAGCTCCTATGTCAATTTAAAAACAATACTAACAAACAGATGAAGAAAACTGGCAATTTTCTTCAATCCAACATAAGAGTAAAAGCAATTTTTAACACAAATGAGTGATCTCAGTAATGTTTCCATGTTTTTCAATCTTTTGCTTTTTGCACTATCTTAATGTGGCTCTGATGACTGTTTATCCTTTGTGTGTAATTTTCTTGTATTTTGACTTGCTTTTAAAGCTTTTGTTGCTGTGAAAAGCAAAATATTCTATATTATACATATGGCAGTTGTGAATCAAAAAAAAAAACTGGTGGCTCCTTATAACAACATACATGCCATTGGCTTTAAATTCAGGAATGGTAATGAACCCTGAACACTCCTAAAAAATAGCTAAGAATGGAAAATATGCTGGAAAATGATGATAAAGTTAAAGGAATTATACAAAAGTATTTTCTAAAAGATGTCCATGTCCTTTACATCCAAGTTCTTCATGCACTTCTTTCTCCTCTTGACTTTGATATCCTATCTCCTCTTCCTCCTTGAATTTGTTTTTTATAGAACGTTCTGTTGTAGTTCACTAGTACCACCGCATAGTAATCTGGTTTGATAGAAAAATTCATTTAAATTCATTTTGCATGTAGTCACTCATAAGAATTAAAGTAATTTATGTACACAGGCACAGTCACAAAACTCTAGAGTGATGGTGTTAGTTACTGGGGAATTGTCCCCAAGTCACAGAGATATTATGTATAACACAATGACTATAAAACAACCTTCACAAATTGGAGTCATTTGTCATACTTATTGTGTTCATCTACCTCCTGGAATGTTTTCCTTATTTTTGTGGACCCTTTATTTTACCAACCAGGATATCTCTCTCCACAGATTGGTCTTTCCTAATGAAATATCCGATTAAGCGAGAAAAAGATCTCCATTCTAGCTTCTAAGTAATATTATTTCTGTACTTCCCCTGGGGTGTGATGGAGTGTGGTTATTTCTTCTTTTAGAAGTCCTTGCGTATTCTTTACCAACAGTGCTCTTCAAGATTGTTAGCTCTTCAATAGCCCTGCTCATTGTCCTTCTTCATATATACATATGAAGTAATTGTAAAGACCATAGCTAGAATTAGACACATTTTAATCAGTGACAGCTTTTCATTTTAAATTTGTATTACTATTGTCATAGATTTTCTTAATCAATCATGTGAAATTTTACTACTGCTACTTTTGGCAAGGATTGTTGATTCAAGTAGAATAGCATCTTTAACAATTTTGATTTCTTAATTTAAGCAGGGTGTCATCTACTGGACACGTTGTGATGTTGTATGCATGTTATCTCCATTGCATTCTTTGATCTTTTCAGTAAGTTTTTCAAGTAATCTTCATTTTGGCAAAGAAGGTTGAGTCGTCTGCAGTTTTTCAAGTTGTTCCAGAGTCTTCCTTCATTTCCTACATCTCATTCTCCATAAGCTTCAGCATCTCAGATAATTTCTTCAGCATACAACTCTTCCATACATATTTCTATTTTAAACCAACCAGTGACTTTTTTTTTTCATTTGAAAAACTGACTTTTGCCCATGGATAGATTCCACATAAGCACAATTAAATGTTCTGGGACTTTCATTGCTCAGACTGGTATCCATAATTTGTCCTGATGCACACAGCCAAAAGTCTTCCTGCTGTTGATATAATATAAGTGTACCTGGCGTCTTCTGCTTCCAGTTGAACTCCAAGTCGCTCTACTAATGAATGGCTGCTTCTGCTTTGTTATGTTTAGCAAAGTCTTGCTAGCATTTTATCAAAAAAATTTTGGGGGGGGTCATCACTGCTCTCCGGTGGTGAGAGTAGGAGGCCCAGCCCCACTGCTGGAATTGAACCTCTTTCCCAGTGGGCCACAGATTTATTATAGTTATATTTTAAAGACTTAACTTTTGAAATAATACATTTGAAATTTTCATTTGTTCATGACTGTGTTTATTACTTTTCCATTCTCATTATATTAAATGGAAAGGGTTGAGGATCAACCTCATCTGAACGATTAAGTGTCATTTTGTGGGGAAGGCAGGGGACTGTTGAGCTCAGTAAAGAGATGCAACCTTTGAAACTCTTTGGGTAAATTCTACTTTGTCCTATTAGATCATTATGAGTCAGAATTGACTTGATGATGATTTTTAATCACATGAAAAAAAGAATGGAAGCTTTCATTGGAAACTATAATCTGTCTTCATCAATTAGTGAGAAAATACAGTACAGACAAGAAAATTGTTTGTTAATTATGTTTTCAGTGAAAAGTGCCTGGAATTGAATTAACATTTTAAAGCACTTCAAGAGGTTGTAAATGTGCCTCAGATGGAAGTTAATATATATATTAACCTTGGCATAAAATAGAGAATACATATTTTATTTATATTTGGTATTGTTTGTGCTGGCATTTCAACTTATGCAAAATTAGTAGGTAGAAACACCAGGGGAGCCATCTGGTGGTAAAAATAGAACCGGTGGATTTGATTTTATTTCTTCTGCTACTTAAGTAAACATAATATAATTTATTAAGTGGAAAAATGAGTTTAGGAAAACTATGTTAACACAGCAACACCAGGAAAGAAAAGACTACTGAGAGCCATAAACTAAAACACATTAATAGACATTGATTTTTTTCTGACTTTTAAGGGCAGTAAAGTTATCAGAATCATTCATAAACCATATAACTCCAATGCTATGTTTTTGTGCCTCTGTAGTTCTAATATATCAAATAAATATGTTTTCATTTAATGGAATATTTAATAAATTTGATTAATGTTGGTAATTTATTATTAAAACTTTCAGCTTTTTATTTTAAAATTTTAAAGATTGTTGCCTCAAAGTTGATTTCAATAACTGTAATTTTTTATTGATTTATCTATTTATTTGTGGGCGTCACAGCCACCTGGTGGGAGTAGGAGGGCCAGCTTTGCTCCTGGAGAGCTGCTGCTGGATTTGAACTGCCAAGCTTGTGGGCCACAGTCCCACATACAACCACTAAACCACCGGGTTCAGCCTAGTAACTGTAAATTTTTATTAAAGTCTGTTGATGCCTATATCTGTCAAGTAAACTGCAGTCTAATATCTAATTCTGCTATTGAAACTAAATATTATCTGTTGATTTAATTAATATTATTGTATTTGGGAAATGGTCATGTTGGCATTATAGCAATAAATCTGGAGAGCATTGGCACAGATGTACTTTTTTGTCCTTGTACATCTTCCAGCCTACTACTAACATAACAATGATATTGTTTTCAAAATGTATTCTAATATTACATTATTAAATTCTGAAATTAGTAGAACATGTTGAGATAAAGAAGTGATTTGTATCTGTCCCTTGATATTTGAAGAGTATTGCAATATTGAGGCAGAATATAGAAGAATTGAATATATTACTTTGGTAGGATTTGCATTATTTTAAGAAAATTAATTCTTCTCATTTGAAAGTTAGGTTATACAGAGAAGATATGAGTAAGTAATTGATTAAATTTAATTATTGTTAATTTGTGGAGTCAATTGCTCTTTAAAAATTGTCAAGTAAATATTCAAAAAAGCAGAAGAAAAATTATACTGCAATGTTGAGTATCATCTTTAGTAGTCACTACAGTGTGGGGGTGTTTAATATAAGTAATATTTTATATTTAAAATTTATACTGAATAAATTAAAGTACTAAAAGATCAATTACATAACCATTCTAAGGTCATGCACAATTTCCAATTGACTAAACAAGCTGTATTTTGTCTGCATTAAAAAATAATAAAATTACTTCACAAGTATTTCTCTAGGTGAGTGGAATGTGAATAAGCCAAGAAATACATATTAGTATGAGAAGCCACCTACATGAGACCAGTGTAGTAGAAAATGCCTGCGAGCAGCAAATTTGTATGCTCATCTTAGGAGAGTTACTGCAGGTGACATCTATTCCACACGCAGATGTCATAAAGACAATGCACAATGGGAGAGTCAGCACTGGGTCAGCAGATACTGGAAACTAGATTTAGAAGATGTCAGCATAAATGTAGTGATAAAACTTTAGAACATGAATGATAGTGTACTCAAGAATTATATACATATGTACACATATAGGAAAAATTCCACACGATCCCTGTGTGATTCCCTGAATAAGCTGGGCAATGGTAGGCTAACATAAACATAATACATAGCCTGGATACTAATAGAAATTACTGGCTATGATGATGTGCAATTTTATACATAAATTAAATAAATAAAATGAATTTGAACAGTTATTTGAAAGAAGCTATGCATTCAATTTAGGGTGGTGGAATGTACTATCAGAATTTAAAATAAATACAGCACCACATTAGCTTCATTTTATTTATTTGACCAATACTGAGTAACAGCATCTTATGTTTCAGACACAGGTGTAGATATCTTACAGGTTTTAATTCATTTAATAATCCATTGCAAAGATCAGAATTTATTTTTAAATAAGTTGAAAGATTTTGACCATTTATCCAGTGACTTAACTGATGAACAAAGTGCTTTTATTAAAATTCCAGACTCTTGTTACTCTGTTAAGATGGTCATGGATTGTTAAGGCATTAATCATTGCTGCTAATTGTTGTCATCAAATGGATTCAATCTCAATCCCTTGTGTGCAGAGTGGTGCCGCTCTGTAGAGTTTGCCTGGCTGTAACAGTGTGAAAGCACATCAACAGGGGGGTGTGGATTGGAAGTGCCTCTCAGCAAGTGTGCCGTTAAAACTTTTGACTAGTAGTCAAAAGATTAGCAATTTGTGATATCTCGCTAGTGGTCAAAAGCTTAAATGGGGAATTAGTATTGATAGTATTTTACAGTAAAACACATTTATAAAAGATTTTCTATTTAGGTCCACATGCATGTATTAAAATACATGTGGTAGTCTTCACAAATTGAAATGTTCTACACCCATGAAGTGTTAGTTTCAGAAACCCACAGCAGCAGTTTAACTTCCAAGGTTGCTATCAATCAGAATCAACTCCATGGCTATTGCTTTTTGTTCATTTGATTGTTTTTAAAATGGTGAGTTTTGTAATGTGATTTTGCTGATCTGTTAAATCATATTAAGTTAAAGTACAACGAAAATGAACGACCCTCGTTGAAATTCTTTTGATTTTCCAGGGTCTCTGGTGGTGCTGTGGTGAAAGAGCTTAGTTGCAGGTGAGTGATGACTGCTCATTGACTACTCCACCAGAGGAAGTTACAAGACTCGGATTCGGTAAATATCACAGCCTTAGGAACATCTCTGTTGCAGTCCTCCTCTGTCCTACACTGTTGCCTTCAATTGAAATCCACTTGTTGCCAAGGGGTTTGGTTGTCATGATTTTTCAAAATTTACAATCAACATGTTAGTAGACTCTAATGTTAGGGTGACAATTCTGCTTGATAAAGAAATGGGCAGCTAAAAAGAGGAAGAGCTTGGAAAGATGAATTGACACAATGGCTGCATCAATGGGCTTGAACCTAGGAATGACTGTGAGTACAATTCAGGACCATGGGGTTGCTGAGAGGCACAGCATCCTGGAGGGCACCGAACAATCACCATCACCTGTAGGATCCAGCCTCACATCTGGATGAGTCCTAAGAGATGATTGTGTTGGTGAAGAAAAGAAGTTACGAGATGAATAAACATTTTGGAGTGCTCACCTCCATCATGGTATCAGGAACCAGGTCTGAGCAGGAGAGAGATAAAATTTATTCTTAACATCAGCTTGCGTAGTGTTTGGGTATGCAAACTACCCCCACCCCTTAATTGCAGGTAACCACCTATGTAACAAAGGGGGCTGTAACCTTCCTGTAGAGATCCCTGACTTCATTGGGGGAGCAAACTAACACTAGCCCTGGGAGCAGGTAAGGGGACTGTCCCTATGGTTATGTATGGAGAGCAATAGCAATTAGTCCACTCCTGTAGATAAAACTGCTTGCCAGATAGCCATAAGGCATGTGCTTTTAAGAGGTAACTTCAAGGTAACACAATTATAGGAGGGTTCTGGGGGGAATAATCTACATTACGAAAGTGTGATTGGGATTCCTTTCTAACTCATAGATGTGAAGGCTCCACCCATAACCCTGCCTCCCAAGCTTCTTAAATGAGAATAAAGAATTTGTCCTCACACACGCTCTTCCCAGTCGTCACTTCTCTACACCCACCACTGCCAACTACTCTGAAAGGAAACAGAACTCAAATTTCTGAAAAAGACCCGACTTACTGGTCATTATAGGAACTGGTGGAATCTCTAAGAATATGATTCTGAGTCCTCCTTGAGTTCTAAAACTGAGTGGCTCCCATGATTCAATTTTATTCAATTATTAACATGTCTATTATGATTAAAACCAAAACTAGGAAGCACTCCTTAGATTGAGATGGTAGAGTTAGCCAAAAAACAAAGTTCAGGAGACAAGAAGTATTGGAAAGGAGGAGGAATTAAAAACAGCAAAGACAGAGAGAAAATGGGATGTGTCATGTTACATGCTATAGCTAAAAATTAATGATGTGAAACAAGATATGGTTAAATGGTTTAATGGAAAATGAATGTGTTTTTTAAGTCCTCATCCTATGTACATTACAATTAAAAAGAAAGATTAAAAATAAAAGAAAAAACATAGGAGGTCAGTAGAATGCACTAAAACCCACACACATCAACTCTCCAATTATGTAATGCTTTGCAGAAGATTATTGGAGATAGTGCTGGAGGAAAGGACCTTCATGGTGGGGGGTACTGAAACATGGTGCCATGAGTCAGGTGGGGCCTGGGAAAATGGCATCTTTGGGATATTAATTTGCTGATGAAGCAACATTCACAGTGGGAAGAAATTGCTGCAAAAATATCTGCCAATGATTGAAACTTGAACTGTTTAAGATATGAATCTAGGAAAATTGGAAATGTAGGAAAACTGAAAGTGTTAAAAAATGGAAAGCATTCAGACTGACATTCTAGGCATTAGTGAGCTTAAATTGAGTGGTATGGACCATCTTAAATTAGAAACTCTTATAGTTTTCAGTACAGGGACTAGCACAACTAAGAGAAATGGTGTGGTATTCATAGTCAAGAAGGATATTGCAAAATCAATCATGAAGTGCAATGCTGTGATAGGCTAATGCAGTGGTTGGCAACCTATGAACCGCAGGTCACCTAATGACCCACTGGGAAAATTTTAGTGACCCACTAAACAATTCTTAATTATGATGGTTGGTAGGTATTCTTGACATTGAATTAAAGTGGGTGTTTTCAATTTCTGACAATAGCCCATGGTAGAGGGCGATCTCTGGGCCGTCATGTGTTGTATTTGGTGAAACAGCCATCAGCGCCTGGCTGTTGTTGGCTGCCTTCCTTGAGAAGAGCCGAACAAACGTAAAGTAATATGTATAGTTTGACTTGAACGAGCTATGTCTCGTTGGACTTGTCTGTACATGAAAGTACTAACATAAATAATGTTGTAAGACTTGCAATATTTGCTCCTTATGGAGCTTTTGATTCTCGAGTTATTCATGAAGAGATGCGTGTACTTTCACCAATGTGTGTACTTTCATAGGTACTATGAAAGGTATTGACATTTTAAAGAAAATTCAAGAATTCATTGAATTTGAAGTTGGAAATGTTTTTGATTTGAAGAAAAAAATATTTTCTGTCACAACTGATGGGGCTCCAGAAATGCTAGAAAAACATGCCAACTCTGTAAACCTACCGCAGAAGGAACTTGGAAGATCAGGACTTTCATTCCACTGTATAATTCATGAAGGAAATTTATGTGCAAAAGCCTCCTCAAAAAATGAAATGAAGTGATGAGCATAGTGATTAAAATTACTAACATGATTATAGTTCATGATGCCTTGAATCACAGAAAATTTAAGACATTTTTATTAGAAATTGGATGTGAATATAGTGATTCATTAATGCATACTGGAGTTCAGTAGTTAAGCAGAGATCGCTTTGTGGAATGCATTGATGCAATTGAAATACTATGAGTGAAATTGGTGAAAGCTTCTGTCAGGAAGATTGTTTTGTGAAAAACCATAGAAAAATGACCCACTTGAAAAAAATGTTGTTGACCACTGAGCTAATACCTATCTGCCTTCAAGGAATCTCATTCAATACAACTATTCAAATTTGTGCAGCAACCACAAAAGCTAGTGATGAAAAAAAAATGAAGAATTCTACCACAGACTTCAGTATGACATTCACCAAACATGCAATGAAAATAATCATTGGCTATTGGAATGCGAAAGTTGAAGCAATGAGGAAGAAACACTAGTTGGTAAATACGGGTTGGTTATAGAAGTAAAGCTCATGATTGAATGATAGAATTTTGAAAAACCAACAACTTATTCAGAGTAAACACATTTTCAACAACACAAAAGGCGAATTTTCCATATAGAATACACAGAAATCAAGTTGACTACATCTCATAAGAGAACACGGGGAAGCTTAATAACAGCAGAAGAATCGATGCGTTTGAATTGTGGTGCTGGAGAAGAATATGAAAAGGAGTATGGAATTCTGCAAGCATAAATGGATGTGTCTTGGAAGAAGATTGTCCAGAGTTCTCCTTAGCTGGAAGGATGGCCAGACTGGCGCAGGGGCTTTGGGCATGTTGCCAGGTGAGTCCATTTCCTGGAAAAGAAGATTGTAATTGGCAAAGGTGAGAGGGAGCCAAGAAGAGGGATACCCTCAAGGACATGGACTGAAGCAGTAGCTAACAGAATGGGATCAGGAGGAACAACCATTAGGATGGTGAAGGACTGGGCAGTGTTTCCTTCCATTGTGCATAAGGTCACTGTGGGTTGGACCTGACTTGATGACACCTGACAATAACAGTGGCCAGTATGGACCGCTCTGATTAGGATCACAATAGAGAGGGACAAAAACAAGTAGGAAAAATTTCAAATGCATAGAGAATCAGAAAAAAAAATCAGAAATGCGGGTCTGAATGAGACAGAAAGAACCCCCACACTGTGACTCACAAATGTGGAATTGAGCCCACCCCATGGGTTCATTAAGCAGCCAAATAATAAATACTCCAATATAGGGAGCCACAGTTGCAATACACGAACTTTTCAATATAATCAATCATATTAGAGCAAAAGGGTACTTTTTGCCCCAAAACAAATCGCACAAGGCAGTAAGTGGCAGAGGACAAATAGAATTGTGGAACCCAGAGAGGAAGTCAGAAGAGGTCTGCTGTATTGAGGAGATAGTAAACAATGTCACTATACAAAAGGTGCAGATTGTTGAATGGAAACTGGTTTCCTGTGGAAACTACTACACACAAATATAACAATAGCAAAAATATACTTAAGGTAGAGAAATGTTGATATCTCCAAAACAAACAATCCAGGTTTCAGGGGGGATATTATGACAGACTCTTTTCCAAGAACTATTTTGAGACTGGCATAATAAATATTATGCACCATACCCATATGGAGGTGCATCAGTTTATATTTGGGTCCAATCAACACTCTCAAAGGAGTGTTGCTGGCATGGTGGGATATTTGGTGTGCTGCTCACCACGAGGTCAGCAATTTGAAACCACCAACTGCTCCATAGGAGAAAGGAATAGAAAGATTTTTCTCCTCTTAGTTAGTCTATGAAGTCTACGGAGTTCTCCATGAGTGCTATGAGCTGGAATTCACTCATCTTCAGTGAGCTTGTCTTTTTTGAACATTCACAATTTACAATTCACCAGGGAAGATGATAGGACATGAACCTTACAGGAATCGACACCGAACCTGTATTTTCTTCTTTAGAGTTCAGAAGTCTTTACAAGTTATACCAGTTTCACATGCACATATGTATGAGCTAAGAAGCTCTAGAGCGCTAACAACCTGCACGGGTAAATGCTAGCCTTTCAGCGGAAGAGATGTGAGGTTATCCTCTCGGCTAATGATTTGTAGCCTCCGTAACCCTGTTTCGGGCTGCCGTGCACTAGATTCCCCTCTGAGGCAGCAGAGATTTGGGTTCACATGTGAGCTGACTAGTGCATTCCAGTATAAACTGTTCCAGTGACTCATTCACCACTCATTAACCCATAGTTGTAAGAAACTCTTGTTTTTCTTATTAACTGCATAACTTAATTTTCTTTAAATGGAAATTACTGAAAAAAATTATGATTGACTGAAAATGCTGCTTTGAGCAGTGTTGAGTTTAATGGAGATGCATTGCTATAAAAATCATGAATCACCCTCTTGGACTGGGAAAGTACTTGCCAAAATTAGAGAAATGTTTTATTCCATAGTTCCATAATTATAAGTACCTTCAGTAGTCTGAAGTTACCTAAAGTGTGTGTATAACTTGTACAATATCTAATTATGTTGTAGAAAATGATGGTTCACATTTCCGAGCACATTCTATGTATTAAAACACTTTAGAATGATTTCCATTTTCAGCAAAAGCATTTCTGCAATGCTCACCCCCGCGCTGTGAAAAACTCTTCTAGGAATGTGGGACTGAACAACTTTGTTCCTTCATAATTGATGATTTTCCTTTTGCTCTCGATAGCTTTCTCTTTCTCTTTCACGCACTCTCTATTGGTCTCTGCTTCTCATTAGGGATGTGTCACCTTTGACAAAGTGGTGTCTAGTTACAGTTCCACATAACAAAAACAAATGTTCTGATGAGCTACATACCTTTATCCTGACAAATGACAGAAATCAACCAGGTACAACTAAACACACAGAGGACAATGATTTCAAAACAAAGCAGAACTCAATTTATTTTTACCTTGCCAATGCTTGTTATAATGTGCTCTTGCTTCAGTGAATTTTTCCCTCAGAAATTAATTCTTTTTTCAGATACCTTTAACCATATAGGCAGACTCAAAACTCAGATTCTAAAAATTGTGAGGATGCATGGGAAGTGAGAACACGGTGAAAACATCTGCCAGTGACAGTCATATTTGTCAGGGAAACAGTTCAGTCGTGGAATTCTATTAAATTATTTCTGACTGTCTAAGCACAAGGAATAAATAGATGGGTGTCTTGGAGAAGGGGCTACAAAGTTTATTTTTCTCTTCCTTTCCCCCTCTTTCAGAGATTGTTTTTAGATATATTGTTTAACAAAGATATGTAACCAGAATAAGCACTGCACACACTGGAGCCAATATCAACTAGAAGGGTTAATTGCATTGCATCTCTAGATAAAATTATTGGCTATTATCTTAAGACCATCGATCTGTCAGGAATAGCTATTTTCTGAATATAAAGCATATCTTTAAAAATTTAAATGTAAAAAAATAAAATGTAAATTCCAAACAATTCCCAGAAATAGCTTTAAAAAAGCAAATATACTGGGAATATAAAATGCCCCAATATTATATTAATAAAGAACTCTTGAGCAGTTTCTAAAAGATCATTCTCTTTTAAATATTTTAAAGTTACTCAGAGCATGTTAATATTATTATATCATATGCTTTTAAGACTATTAAATTGATTTTTCTTGCTAAAATGTAATATACAGACATAAGTGAAATTGACTATAATCTCATCACTGTCTTATTTGTATGTGGGCCATCTCAATTGGGAGAAGGTGCAAAAGAAATCAAAGTCCAGCATACAAACTTAGTAAACTTCAGACAATTTTATTTTAGAATATATATAACTCATGAAGAGTAATCGCATAAAATAGTTTATAGCTATTAAATTGATGTATATAAATTTTTACACTTTATAAGTGTATATATATACATATATTTATATGCACATATATACATAAATATCTTGGCTTTTTCTTCTGACTGGCTACCTTAAAGTGGACTCCAGAAATGTCACTTTTGGCATGAACTCTGCAACCAAATCCAATCTCCAGTACTTCATTTCCTCCACAAAGACTGATTTCCTTGCCATTTTTTTTGTTTTTTTTTGGGGGGGGACATCACTGCTCTCTGGTGGTGGGAGTAGGAGGCCCAGCCCCACTGCTGGAATTGAACCTCCGTCCCAGTGGGCCGCATTCCCGCGCACAACCACTACGCCACCGGGGCTCAGCCCCTTCCTTGCCTTCTTAATCAGCTAACCTCAGACCTCAACACTGGCGGGTGTGGTTGGAACTATGACTAACAGTGAATGATAGCCATCAAACAAGAAGGGATCACAAGCCACCTCAAGCCGAAACTGATTTTTCCATCAATGTTTTAAGCAAGAGTAAAATTAATGAAGAAAATGTTATGCAATAAATAATAACTGAGAAGGTTCTTGAATTTACCTTTATTATAAAAACTGAGCCTTTAGCAACCCATTGGTTTTGAAGACGCCTGGTGATAGTTGGGTTTTGTGTCAGCATGGCTAGACCAGGATTCTCAAGGATTTGCCACTGGAGGTTTAATATCCCTCATAATGTTAATGAAAATAATCAACTCCTTAATGAGATCTACTGAAAAATAAATCAGTTCAGAAGATTAGGATGAAACACTAATAAAAGACCATAAGCACAGCCCTGAGGAAGTTTCCTTGGGGATGTGGTCCAATTCCTTAATAAGTCCACTCTGTGGAGAGTTTGTTTCCTTCTCGCTGGACCTGGATCCTGCACCTGACTTATGGACCTCTGGTTCTCTGAACCTCGAGCCATTGGCCTACGAAACTGCCTATTACCCCTAAGAATCACAGCAGCAGCCCATTCTCTGACATACCCTCTGACTTGCCTACTGGGTTCATTGTACGGAACAGTCACAGCCCTACCTGTTGGTATGGGATTCATTCCTCTCTGCACCCATCAGCTGGCAACCTTCCTGCCTCATCCTCCTGCTTTCTGGATGGTCTTCTCCCTTGTTCATGCATCAGCCTCCACAGAGACCTGAGTCAGCAGAGGTCTACATTTTAATCTAACCCATAGACTTGTGCCTAACCGATCTCTGCTGAATTACCAATTGTGTGAGTTATTTTCTACAAATAAATGTTTCCCTCTATAAGTATGTAAGGATCTCTGGTTTGCTTCTCTAGGGAGTCCAACCTAACATATAGATAAGTGAAGAATTTAGAGAAATTATTTTCATTGATTACCATCTCTTGAGCCATGTTTAACATGTTTTGTTTTGAAGTAAAATAAAAATACACTATAAAAATGCAAATACATAGAAGAAATGGGACCCTAATTGCAATACTTTTTGACTTCATATAATCAGTGAAGAAAATAAAATAGGTGAAGTAATATCAACATTTCTATATCTAAATACTTGCAATAAATAAAAGACCATAAGCAAAGTAATGAATTTAAATTATGACATAAAATTAAATATAAAATATATATTTCTGAACTTATTGTTGTTATTAGGTGTCCTTCCATTGGTTCTGATTTATTGTGACCATAGATATGACTGTAAAATTCCCATATTCTTTTAATTCTATTCTTAGATGAATTTTTTGGAACTCCTTCATTCAACAAAACAAAATACTGTGTAGTCTCAGTCAAACTGGAAACTGTGGCTATGTTTTGGGTACATTATGGAAACCATTGTGTGAAATCTTCATGTTCAGGGAATTCTTATTTTTTCTGATACTCTATTTTAACAGCATGGCATCCTTCTCAAGGTACTGTTCCTTCTTTTTAGCGGGGACAAAGTAAGCAATAGAAGGCTCATCATTTTTACTACTAAGGAACATTCTTCTAGCATCTCTTTTAGGATAGATTTATTTATTCATATAAATCTATTAGATATATTTCACCAATATTATAATTCTGAAGATATTAGTCCTTTAAATTTCCTATTTATTATTCAGCTTCATAAGCTGATGAAATAATTGAAAGTACTACGGCTTGAGAAAGGCACACCTTAGTCTTCGGAGTGAAATCTTTTTTAACACTTTGTTCAATAAAATGCATTGCTCTATTTCATTTTTTTCGTCACTTTGTCAACTCCTTTCTTGGACGTTTCTTAACTACTGCTTCCATGGGCACTGGTTTTGTACTATGTAAGATGAAATCCTTGAATATGTTAGTATTTTCTCTGTTATTCATTAGATTATGCATTGAACTATTTAGGAAGAATTTAGATTTTTAAAAACCTGCAATGCTGAAGGTTTATCTTGATAAATCCTTTAAGTTCTGTAGGCACTCAAGAAATTAAGTTAATTCATCTGCATATAACAGATTGACAGTGAATCTTTTTTCCCATTGTGATGTGACATCTTTCTTTATGTAAGTCTAGTTTATCTTATCATTTGCCCATCATACCGATTAAATATGTATGGTGAAAAAATACAACCTGACACCTACATTTCTTGATTTTGAACCATACAGCAAAATTTTTTCTTTTCTAATTACTTCCTGTCTCTGTGTATATATATATAATAAATTACTTCTTACTGTGTGTAAAATATTATATATCACATGTATATTTTAAACCACAGAATCAAATAACTTTGCATAGTGAATAAAATTTGGGAAAACATGTCTGTTTTCAGCCAAGATTCACTTGACATGGGTGACAGCATCATTCATTGGGAGACTACTCTCAGGTAATTTGTTGTGCATATGGTCCCTTTGACTCAAAACAGACTTGATGGAAATTAACAAAATGATATAGTATTTCTAGTTATGCTAATTATGCTAATAGATGCATAGTATTTGGATATTTCAGAGTTTTCTATTGTTCAGAACTCATTTGCTTTATGTATATGGGAGTATTATTTAATATGAATATCTGAAATTATATTTGTAAGTATAGAAAGTAATGGTCTTCTTTACTGCCAGAAATAATGTTTTATGTTGTATAGTTAAATATTTTTCTCTACATAATCGACTTCATCTTTACAGATACTACTGTACTATTTCAAGGTTTTGTGTTCTTCTATTTCTTCCACAGGGATAGGAGAAATCACTTTATTATGAAACAAAAATTAGTCATATGCAATATTAAGTGGAGGTAAGTGATCGAGATTTTAGAGTGGAGAGTACTTGATCTCTTTATGGAGGTAGAAAGCCCCATCATTCTCCTGGGGAAATGTATTTTGAACAAAAATATAAAAAGTTAAAATTCTTGTTTCTACATTTCTAAAAGTCATCTTTCCATCTCTCTAGTCATTATCTTAAGATTTTTCACTCTTTGGTCTACAAAATCCAAAGCCATCTGAAGAGGCAGTCAGGGATGTGATGACAAAAGTCAGGTTTCCCAGTTCATTTCTGTGGGGCAGTCCTTGCTGCTCTCGAACAATGACCAAGTTCATTATTGTAGTGGAATCATTTCCTCAAATTGACTGGTTTTTTAAGCATTGTACAGATTACCATTTCTTTAAAGCATCAGCAAGAAAAGCCCCTAGATCGGCTTGCATCCTTCATTAGAATCTAGCTGGAATCCAAGAAAATAGTTACCATAAGACATTTAGATTGGGCTGAGCTCTGGTGGCATAGTGGTTAAATGTGGGACTGTGACCCACTAGCATGGCAGTTCAAATCCAGCAGCAGCTCTCCAGGAGCAAGGCTGGGTAGCTCCCAGGACCACTAGAGGTCAGTGATGCCAAAACAAACAAACAAACAAACAAACAAACACCTTAAGATTGGAACTTGAGGCTTGATTATTATGATTATTAACTTCATTTCTTTCCATTTTGGATAAGCTGAGCACTTGCCCCCATTTTGCTTTTCTAATTCTTGGTCTTTGCACATTTCATTATAATATTTGACTTTGTCTTTGCATTCTGCCATTAGAAATTTTCTGTGCAGTGTTTTACTTCATTTTATTCTCATGTGCCATTTCATTCTACACTTAAGAGCATACTTTTCAGAGACTGCACATGAATCCCATGATAGTCAACCAGATTGTATTAATAGATAGTGAATCTTCTATCTACTTGGTCTCCCCAATGATAAAGCTCAATTCTTAGCCATAATATACACATGGAAGAATGGCTTGCTCATATATATATATATATATATATATATATATATATATATATACACTGGTCATATCATTTTGTGTCTTTGTTGAGAGGGGAGTTTATTGCTTGAATATTATCTTTTGCTGTGTTATAAATGGATTTAATACAGAATTTCCTTCAAGTTTAATTTCTCAGGCATATGCAGCTCAATATTGTATATTGAGTCCATAGTCAAATCTTTGGGTTTTCAGTTGAGCTATCTCTTCCTTTCCTAGGACCATTGCTCTGCTTCTTCTCCCCAGTAATCTTATTTTTATTGCTGTGCTCACTTTCTCCAGTTTGTTTCTTAAAATTTCCCAGCAATTGAATCTTTACTGTAATCTAGGTAACTGGGTTTCCATCAAGAACTAAGGAAGAAAAATTGCACCTCAAGTATAGTTCCACTTAAAATTTTTCAACAGCAGAAATATCAACTTGTCTTAAAACCTTTTCAGCCAGCTGTCCTTGAAATTGAAGAATCCTCCAGTAAGCTCACAACTCTGGACAATGCTTGCCATTGGCCATTCTGCATGAGTAGAACACTCTTTAATTCAGAATGGACGACTCACATCTGATTTCCCTTCCCTCTCTGTTAGAGAAATAGAAAATACATTCCCAGTAAGATTTAAGAACACTTTGGCTTGGGAGAAAAGCCTTGCAACATTCTACAAAGGAAATTCCCTCTTTTAATAAAAATTCTGATCATACCGCATTTCTTCATTAATAATTGCAAAGAGAACTCTGGAGGCTTAATACTTTATGTAAATTAAAATTGCACAAAACACAAACTGAATCTTTAATAAAATTCTGTTGCACTGTTTTCATCACAGAATAGTGAAATTCTTGGGTAGTCTTGAAATGGCAGCTTTCTAAAACATCAAAGAAATACACACAAAAATGCACATATTTGCATAACTAAAATCATTTCTTCCTCCAAAGATAGTAAAAATAATGCTTTTTAAGATCATTTTATTTAGAGCTCCTACTGCCTTTATCAGTCCATTCATCCATCCATTGTATTGAGCACATTTGGACATTTGTTGCCATCGTCATTTTCAAAATATTTTCTTTCTCCTTGAGCAATTGATATCAACTTCTCATGTTTCTCCATTCTCCCCCACCTGCCCTTCCTCATGAACCCTTGATAATTTACAAATTCTTATTTTTCATGTCTTACACTTACAGATGTCTCCTCTTACCCACTTTTCTGTTGTTTGGTCCCCTGGGAGGGGGTTATAGGTAGATCATTGTGACCGGTTGCCTCTTGCTCCCCTTCCCTTCCTCTTCCCTTCCTGGTAGCTCTACTCTCATTATTGGTCCTGAATAGGGGTGAATAATGTTTTGATGAAGAAATTTAAGCACAATGATGTAATTCTCTTTTCTTCTAAGAGCATGTTCCAAGATTGTAAACATGCCTTTACGATATAAGTGAGCCCTGTTGATGCAGTAATTAAAGTGGTCAACAACTAGCCCAGAGATTGATTGAATCTAAGCCATCCAGCAGATGTAAAGATCTGGTGATTGGCCTTGTAAAATTTACATTCTGCAAAACCATGTGAAACAATTCTATTTGTTTTCCTTTTTAATAGAGTGAGTCAGAAATGACTTGATGGATATGGATATGGGTAGTATGCATGCATGAGATCTCACACAAAGATGGAATAGAAGAAGGATATCTATTATTCTAAGAGTCTAATATGTAAATGTTAGGGAATGAATTACATTACTAAACATCTTTTATATTGTCTCATGATTGGTCAACATCAAAACTAAAGGTGCCTAGAACCTAGAAAGTTAGTGTTTGAGCAAAGAGAATGAATTCAGAAGATCCGGCCACAAAATAGAAAAAAAATTAAATTCTTGAACAGTTGGAATTAGGCAAACTCCAATTACTCTAAACCTCAGACTCCTCATGTTTAAAGTAAAAATAACAGAGTTTACATGAGACAATACACACATGGATGCAATAGAATATCATGTCAATAAATTGAACTGGTTTTTAATAATTGGAGATATTTCCTAATAAGATATGAAATTTCAAAGTGAGATACCCTATAAGTTTCAAAATTTAAAATTTATTTTATCCTGATAGGATTTGAAATGATAAATTTAGAAGAAACCTATTGTTACAAATAGGAAACAAAAGAAGAAGAATAATTTTGACTCCAGAAAGTACAGGTATATTTAGAATATATTAATCAACTGAACATATTGGTGTTGCTGTGTATCATTATTGGAAAAGAGAGTTGGTTTTCTGTTTTGGTTTTTTTTTTTGGCAAAGCTCGTAAGACAAGCTTTTGCCTCAGAGAAATTGTTTGCATTCATCCACTGAAGGCACAGACATCTTTGAAAACATGCATATGGATTACCTTAGACCTGAAATATGGAGCACCCAGTTTGCAGAATACTGTGAATCAGAGTGAAAACCCAAATCCATATTTCCTCATTGAATTCCTCTAAACAACTGACCACGAATGTGAATGTCTTGTCTTCAGGGAGAGCACATTGGAGAGTGGATTACATAGACCATGTCTCAGACATATCCTGGAACAGTAGTCTCTTTAGGGATTTGCCTGTATGTATCCTTAATGGATATCGCTGCATTATCTTTCATAATATTTATCTATTGCCTCTCATTCCCCACTCCCTATGGACTCTGCTCATTTAAAATAAGTATTATTTTGACTTAGATAATTTTAAAACATCCCAGTGTATAAATGATTGTAACTATGCCTAAATTTAAAGATTGTTTGCTAGTGAAAATGGCTAGGAACATATACAATGATTCCAGATAAAGTCCTGTTTCAGACCTAACTTTTATCAAATATGCATATTCCCATTTGAAAACAAAATTATTACAGTATTTCAAAAATTGTTCAGAATTATCTTGTAAATTAACTAATACCTCATTAAAAAACCAAGCATAATTCTAAAAGTATGTGTGTATAATTTATTAAGTATCAGAAAGAATTTATAATTTAAGGAGGACCAAATCCCTAAGTGAATTTTGACAAAAGAGACTACATCAAATAGCTTACATAATTTATGAAAACCAAATAATAGAAATACAAATTTATACTTTTCAATATATACTTTATTATCTTCAAAAGTAAAATTGTATCAAAACAATATTTGCATATATTAAAAAGGCACAAGATTTATAAAGAAGCTAGATATATGAATAAATAGGAAAAGGTTTTTGTTAACATTTGCAAGTGATTTAAATTTAAAAATGAGCAAAAACATTTTCTGGGATTAAATTTTATGACATGTAGTAAAAATGTACTTTCAACTTTCATAGGAATTGTATAATTTGAATTTTAGAGTTATCAATACCTTAAATAAGTTTGTATGTGAAAAAGAAAATGATCTGATGTAACAAAATATTTTTAAAAGATAATTGAATCTTGCATTTTAAATTCTGTGCTGTTGTAGAGCCCAAGGATAAGGTATATACGCAAGATGCAGTGCATTAAAGGTAGTAACCTGAAGCCAGAACCTTTAATTTTTAATAATATTTTAAGCTCAGAAAATTGATCTTAAATTCAATCTATATGAGAGATGGGTCCATTTAGAAAAATACATTAAAGTGCAAATATTTCATTATGTTCTTTGTAATGTTCTGGAATCCAATTCCAGTGTGGCTAATAGATTTATGACTATACACTAAAAATTTTAATTAAAATAAATGTTTAAATTATGGATACCACTACTGACTATACTTATGCTTTGTCATTTCATTTTTGGTCAGTGGTTATGCAACCATAGTAAATAAGCAACCTATTTTTTAATTCATAGACATTATGATTTTATAATCATGTTAAGTCACCCATATAAAAGACATGTTATACTTGTGTGAATCATAGAAAATAATAGATAACATATAAAAGAATAAAAACTCCAGAAACCTTCCTGGTTCTCACATAGAGCATGAGAGTAGACAAGGAAACTGTCAGTCAAAGAGAATAATAGGGTAGTGCATGATTTAAATTCCGGTCAGGTAGCTTGGGGTGGTGTCATTTCACTCTACTTATTTTATCCTGAGAAAATAATCTAATAACTGGACTTATAGGGAAGAAAGAGATGTGAATTTTGGAAAAATGATATCAGCAACATATGATATGCAAATGCCACTGCTTTGCCTACTTAAAGTGAGGAGGACTTGAAAACTTACTGATGAATGCCAAAAGTATCAAGAAACCTTCACAATCAAATCTATAAAAGCCACATGATAGAGAAACGAATGCATTTGCTAATGATTTAATTTGTACTGGATCCACAAATAATACTCAAGGTATCAACAGGCATGATATAAAACGTAGTGGGAAAATATATTTCAAAATATCCCTTTAAAAATAAAGGTGTTCTTTACCCCCTGATCATGGTAATTTCCTCCATTGCATACGCATGCAACAGCTAGACAGTGAGTAAGGAAGACTGATATAGAATTGATGCCTTTGAATTGAGGTTTTGGTGAAGGATATTAAATAGACTATGCTGTGCCAGATGAACAAAGACACATGAGGTAGAATTCCAGTCAGGATTCTCCTTTTAATAGTGAGGATGACAAGACTTCTTCCTATTTACACAGAATATCTGATCAGAAAGTTCCCCATAAACCTCATTTTCAAAGCAATAGATCCCAAATAATGATAACCAAGCATGTCAACATTAACCATAACCTGTGAAAGAACAAAAAATAGAATACAATGTAGAGCACAATTTATCTAAGCTAAAAGTCACATCAATGAGATCATTCTTAATGTCTATAAGCCTTACCCTTTCGACCCATCACAGTTATGTGTACAAAGGCCCCAACTAGTTTTGCCTATTGCTTTCAGTACATTCTTGCCGATTAACTTTTTACTTTGCTTTCATATATACTGGCTCTCACCCAATGGCAAAATGTATAGGTCTCTAAGGTTCCTTTCTTATACTAATCTTTTTGCTGTATTTGTGTGGGAATTACATAATTTCATGTTGACTTGAAGTTTTTTAAAAGTTTAGGGGGTGGGGGCTGAGCTCCGGTGGCGTAGTGGTTATGCGCAGGACTGTGGCCTACTGGGATGGAGGTTCAATTCCAGCAGCCATTCCACAGGGGCAAAGGCTGGGCCTCCTACTCCCACCACCAGAGAGCAGTGATGCCACCCCCCCAAACAAAAACAAAGTTTAGGGGTGGTATTCAACCTTTCAATCAGGACATGGCTGCATGGGGTCTCTTGTGGGTTCAGGGATTCTCCTCTTTTCTTTCTTCCTTAACCTTCCTCCAGCCTGGCACTGCCTGCTGCCAGAGCCTTGGGAGGCTACCATTATCATTGCAGCCACCCATCACCAACCTGTAATCTACTTGTATTCTGCATCATAGCATGTGACTGTGTAAGTTTTAAGAGAGACGTATCAACTGATATCGGACTTAAGGACTTAAGTTGGACTTGGCTGAACAGAATTTCAGGAGAGATTTTAGACAAAGAACAAATAATGAAGAAAAACATCAAAGCACCACTGGAGGAAGAGCCTCTGCAAACCTTATGCATAGCTTTGAAGGGTTGTTTAGTAATAAAAACCAAACAGAGGAAATAGAACATTGTTGGAGATAATGATGACAGGCTGGTTGCTCAAGTGTAAGAACACTTGAAATGTGACTGAAGAGATGACTGCTTGGAGGGGAATCAACCATGGTGACATGAGTCTGATAAAGCTGTGATAGTGTAGACATTAGGGTTTGTGACCGTTGCATTCAGTCTTTCTTAATTTAGCGGACCCTCTATTTTACCAGGCATGATGTCCAGCACCAGTAATTGGTCCCAACTGATAGCACATCCAAAGTACATGTGTTCCCACAAAGTACAAAGTGTTCCCACCCTAGTTTCTAAGGAATATTTTGGCTCCATTTCCTCCAGAGCACATTTGTTTTGACAGCCCATGACACACTTCATAGATTGTGCCAGCACTATAATTCAATGACATGCATTTTATTGAGTCTCCTTATAATATTCATAAATATGACATTTTATATTTTACATGTGCATACATATAAAGATACCTATTGTGTACAAAGCAAATCATTACATGAGAAAGAGATACATTTATGAAAGAGAACAACCATGAAAGCAGATATTAAACACAAAACCATTGTATTTCTCTGTGTCCAGGATGACTTTGTAGTATTGTTATTCAGCAAATAAAGCTAATAGTATGATAACTTGTAAATTAGTATGCCATCTTGAAATAATTATTACATTATATCACAATAAGCATCTGTGGAATTTAGGAATTTAGCATCTGTGAAATTTATCATACCATCCAGGCCAATAGGAATGGTTGGGTGGAGATCAATCAAGTTGCAGCTTGATTGGAGGGCCATGAAATAAATGGTTCTTCAAGTTCTGTCCCCCTGTCTCTCTTGCTCCCTGGTGATCAGACAAGCGTACTACTACTTTATCTGGCTCTCTGTCTCAACCTATATGCTACACTACTTGTGGGCCAACCCAACCAGTAGATCACCTGCTAGAGCTTGAGGAGCATTCAAGACATGCTTTACCACGCTCACTTGAGCTTGAGGCTGGTCGATCTGTGACATTGCTTTGCTAGACTTTGACATCCCCTCTGAGCCTGCTTTGGTAAGTTCCCCAATACAGAGTAGCCTGTTCTCGGCTACCTTTGACAGACTCTGCCTGTTTTGAATGAGAGAAGACTCTGCTGTCTGTTCCGTTGTCCTTGGAATAAAGCCCCTCCATGAGTTCAAAGACTTTCAGTTTATAAAATTTCCACAAGAGTGAGTTGAATTGAGCCCACATTCCTGCTGTGGATTAATTAGTTGCTCTATTCCATCTCACTGTATAAACCTATCTACAGATGTATAAAATCACATGTGTCTTTGTTTCATTTCTCTAGAGAAACCTGCCTAACATATCATCTAGTCTAAAATAAGTCATATTTGTACCAAAGATGATTTATAGTTCTTGCATTCCTCACATGGTGACTGATTGATTCTTCCAGGCCAAATTGTTGAATTTTCACTTTTTCAGCCCTCCTGTGTTTCTCACTTTTAAATATATTATTACATATCTTCAAAAGTTATTTCATTTTGAAATCTGAAGTATTCTATGGTCACAAAGTAAAATCCTTTTATAATTATTTAAATACCAAATAAGACATCCATCATGCAATGAAGAGACATAATGAGATTTGTGTTTTCTAATATTTATTGTGCTACAAGAACAGTATGGTAATTTTTAAATGAAAAATAGGCTTGTTAATTTTAAAAATATGATCAATTTATGGTGCATCAATAAGTATGATTTTGTTTACATGGGAATTGTTATATGCTTTTTATATCCAGTTTCAAAACCAAAATTAGAAACCAACATTTCAAGTTTGTGAATTTGTTTGCCTAATACAGACAGATAAATACTCTGAATATTTTAAGATTAATAGCCAAATTTACTCCAATTTCTGTTTCCAAACTAAAAGGTAGATCTTTAGATATTATTCTGAATCACTTCTTAGGAATTCAGACCTCAAAATATGGAAAGTATATTAATAAATATGTATTATGTAATAAATATGTGCATATATATTAACATTGTAATACATTGTTGTGTGTTCCTCTATGAGTCTTCCAGTGTAAAATATGTGTCAGTTATAATTATTTTTAATGATAAATGATCGGACTATTTATGCTCAACTGTCAAGGTTATTATCACTTAAAATAACTTTCAAAATGTCACTGAGAATACTTAAAACTATGTTAAGGTCAACCATCTTGTGAAAAAAATGCTTGTGTAATTTTATTTAAGTGAATCTCTTTATTTTTGTTTGTTTTTTGTTTTCTGGGGGGCATCACTACCCTCTCGTGGTTGTGGGAGCTACCCAGCGCGGCTCCTGAGAGCTGCTACTGGATTTGAACCATCAGCCCTCCGGCTGCAGGCCTGCACTCAACCACTTATGCCACCAGAGCTCAGCCCAAATTTCTTTCATAATAAAATATCGGGTTTTTTAATCATTTTATTGGGGGCCCATACATAGTTTTTCACAATGCGTAAATAAATGTACTCTGCCAAGCACCCTCATATGTCTACTTCTATTATCGTTCTCCAAACGTCCGCCTTTTCCCTTGATCCCCTAGTATGGACTTTTCCATCCTTTCCCCTCTTCCCCTGCTCTCTCCTCCCCACTAGCCATCAATACTTTATACATTGTTATTGTTCTGTCATATCTTACACTGCCCGACCTCTACCCAACCCACTCCTTTGATGCCCGTCCTTCAAATAGGAGCTTATGTGTATATCCTTGCGTTGGTTCCATCTCTCTACCCCACCCTTTCTCCATCCTTCCAGCATCTCCAATCTAACAATTGGCCCGAAGGGGCTCATTCATCTTGGTTTCCCCATATTTCCAGCTCCCTTCTATACTAGTGTACCTTCTCCAGTCCATCCAGATTTGTAAGGTAGAGTTGGGACCAAGATGGTTGGGGGGCGGGGTGGGGGAGGAAGACTTCAGGAACTAGAGAAAACTTGTATGCATCATCACTGCCCGGCTACACCTTATCTGGTCTGTCTCCTCTCCGTGACTCCCGTGTAAAAGGGTGACCAATTACCCACCAGTGGGCTTTAGGTCCCCACCCTACTCTCCTCCTCATTCGTAATGATGTATTCTTGTTCTTTGATGCTCGATATCTGCTCCCTTTGGCCCCTCTTGATCACGCATGTTGGTTTGCTTATTCCATGTGGGCTTTGCTGTTTCTGCGCTGAATGGCGACTCAATTATCTTCAAGTCTTTGAGACTCAAGGCATTCAATCATTTGGTAGCTAGGCACCATTGTTTCTTCTACTCTGTTTGCCTCTGCATACATTTGTCTTCAGGGATATCGGGAGTCAATTGGTCCACTGATTTTGATTTTTGTTCTTTGAAGCCTGATGCCTGATTGTTTCAATACCTCATGATCGCACAACCAAGTGATCTTTTTTATGGTGGGTTTTGCTGTTCCTGAGCTAGATAGCTTCTTGTCTATGCTCAAATCTTTAAGATCCCGGATGCTATATTTTTTGATAGCTGAGTACCATCAGCTTTCTTCACCACTCTTGTTCATGCTCCCACATATCCTCAGTGGGCACCTTGGGGATGTGTGCACATAATGACATGTATGTTTTTTTTTTCCCCCATTTGATGTCTATTGCCTAGAACTTTCACCACTTTCACCACTGTGTGACCAAGCTAGCTGTTTTGTTTCTTCTGTGTGGGTGTAGTCTCTTCTCAGGTAAATGGTCTATTGTTTTCAAAATTCCTTTTGTATTTACAGTTTGAAAGCAGAAAGTTGTTGAGAAAAGTTACATATCTAACTTTTTGACTTGGCAGTTGGGTTATGAGGTAATTCTGAAGAATTTACATCCATAGTCAGCATCCCAGTTTTAATACATGACACTTAATTAAGATAATACATTGATAAACAACATTCTAATTAAAGAGGTATAAAACATAAATACTCCATTGCAATATTTTTATGAATTTCTCATACTCAAATGGTCATTCATAGAATAGTTATTTAAAACTCCACTATGATTGCAATCTATTGATATTTTTCAAATCCTAAAGTTGCTTCATGTTCTATTGTTATTTCATAACTTTGGCTTCTTAATAACTCACTAAAATTGTGCAGTACAATGTCTCATATTCTGAGCTTATCTGAAAATTTTCATCTAAATTTAAATTTGCTAAATTTCCTGTTAATATGAAAAAATATTTAAAAAATCAATGTGATTCAGATGAAGCATTTTGGGAACTAAATTTTATCATCTTTCCATGTAAACATCATAAGCAATTTTTTCAATGCCTGAAATAAACATTCATCAAGGCTTTAAAATGATCTCACATCTGTGGTTTATCATCTTTTGAAGACAGATATGAACAATGAATCCCTTTTTCAAATTCAGATTTTCTGAAACATCAGACAGTGGCATAATTTGTAATAGTAGGTTAACAAGTAAGTTCATGAAGATGGTAGAATAACAATGTTAAAAGTCCAACTATGCAAGTTTATCTAAGTATTCTATTTTTATAAATTTTATAGCCTCCAGAGGTCCAAGGAAATAACATGTCTAGATCAAGCATAAAGAACAGGACATTGTAGTATATGGAACAGATTGCCAAGTCACATGCAAATATGAGGTGGCTTCAAAAAATTATCAAAAGCTTTATCTTTTCTTTAAAAACTTTATCTTTTAATTCTATTTTTCTGTGAACTTTTTGAGACCTACTCATATATGGCTTCAGAAAATAACTCAATGATTTGCAAGCATCTACCAAATAATATGTACCATAAATTCATCAAATCAACTCAGCATTTTCTAAAATCACTTAAAGCTAGATCCTTTCACCTTGAAAGTAAAGCAAGTATATAAACTAGAAAGACAGAATTACATTTCCTTATATGATTCCTATTTGACATAATAGAAACTAAGTTTTGACAATTATGCTAACTAAGGCTTTCAAGTCTGTGCCATAACAATCTGTGGATAATATTGAGACACATGGGATTCCAGAAAAGTTGATCGTGCTCAAGCAGGACCTGTACTCGAATTAAGAGGTAGTCCTTGAACTAGAGCAGGGGTATACTGTGTAATCTACAGTCAGGAAAGTTGTACATCAGGGTTGTATCCTCTTACCATATTATTCAATCGCAATGATAAACAAATCATCTAAATCTGTAGTATATATTTAGGAGAAATACAACATCAGGATTTCAGCAAGACTTATTAACAAACTGCAACATGCAAATGACACAGCTTTGCTTTCTGAAGTGAAGAAAAATGGAAGCACTTGCTGATGAAGATCAGGGATTTCAGCCCTAAATATAAATGGAAATTTAATTACAGAAAACAAAATTCTCATGAATGGATCAAGGGTTAAATTCATGATGTGTCCATAATGTTCATGGAAGCAGCAGTCTACAGACTGAAAGGCACTTTGCAAAGGCTAGCTCTGATGCACCAAATCTTTTAAATTGTTGAAGAGAAAGGTTGTTACTGTGAAGACAAAGATGCTCCTTATCTAAATTAGGATATTTTTAATTGCCTCCTGCACTTGTGAAAGTTTGACATTGAAGAAAGAAGATTGACGAGGAATCAACGCATTTGGATTATGGTGCTGGGGAAGAATATTGAAAGTACCATGTATTTCCAAAAGAACCACAAATCTGTCTTGGAAGAAGTAATGTCATAATGTTTCTTTGAAGCAAGGATGGGACAATTTGGTCTCTAGTACATTGGATGGGTTATCAGGAGAAACCAGTTCCAGGGGAAGGGCATCTTTTTTTGGTAGAGAGATTGGGGGAAAGGAAAGAGTCTTGACAAATTGGATTGCCATTGTGGCTGCAACAATGAGCTGGAACATATCAGGAATTCTGAGCACGGTGCAGGACTGGGGTTTCTTTCATTCTGTGGTCCATATGGTCAGTATGTGTCAGAACCAACTCAATGACACCTCTCATTAACTAACAACAGTAGGATTTTCAAGGGGCACAGACTGCCACCCCTTTCTCTTGTGGAACAGTTAACAGATTGAAAAACCAGCCTGTCAATTAGCAACCAAACCCCTGAACTGTGTACATCTAGAACTTTTTCAAAAAGTAAACCCGAAGAGTGAGTCATAACTCATAGGAACACTATAAAGGACTTTTGACACTGCAAATGTTCATGGGAGCAAACATGTTGTATCGGTGGTCTGTGGTGCACCTGGCATGTTTGAACTATTGACCTTGATGTCCAATCCATAATGCCTAACCCACAGCACTACCTATGCATGTTTGATAAGGCTTTCAAAAAACAAATATCAACATTGACAGTAGCAAAGAAAAAAAACTGCTTATTAATAAACAAGTAACCTCTAGTCATTTCATTTCTAAATTTTTGAAAATCTTAATATTTTCTATTTTATTAGAAATCAATTTTATACATAAAAATAATGCAAGAAAGTATAACCTAGTTAAAAGAAACACATTTATTTTATGTGTATTGAATTTTATTACATATTTACTATATATTATATATTTATTATGTATACTATATATACAATTTAATAATATTATATGTATGAGTATGTAAAAATGAATGAAAGAATAGGAAAATTAATGGAAAGAGGGGAACAAAATAAATGTTAATTGGGGAAAATCGGTGCCATACCATACATTTTTATATGTTTTCTTAATTTCTATTTAATGAATGTACTCATTAATTTATATACCACAAAGTTCACTTTTTTAACATTTCTACATAACTTGATACATGTCACAATCAAAACCATAAAAAAGATAAAAAACAGTAACTTCACTTAAAATATTCATGGTTTTTATTCACTTTTATAATAGTTTGTGCTTTTTATGTGCTATCTATGAATATTATTTCAATAAAAAATAATTCTTGAAAGATGTGGTCAAGAGAATAAAAAAGAATCTGCAAAATAATGATGTGGAATCAGTAAGTTTAATAATATAGCCATGTACAGAGAGGTTCAAGATTATTCAATTCTCAATGCAAATGAAAAGAGGAAAGAAAAGAAAAGAGTGGTAAAATATTGTTGGACAATTTATCAATAAATTTATGATGTGGTAAAATTAGCACATGAAAAAATTATCAATGTTTTCTCTTCAGGGAAAAATAGTAAAAGTACCATGGAATATTTTTCCCAAGTATTGAAAACAAAAAGCATTTTTGAAGTATTTGTCAAGATATGGAAGAAAAAACTCACATTTAGTATAAATGGACATATAAAATAGTATAACATTGGGAAATAGTTATTTCATATATTGTTCAATATAAATTGGGTGTATGATACAATTTTTCTACCATAGGTATTTATGTAAAAAATATAAATATTTATGTACCCTTAAAGACTGCTTATAAATGTACAGACCCTTTTATTTTTTCTTCTCCTCACTGCCCTGGTGGGAGTAGGAAGCCCAGCCTTGTTCCTGGAGAGCTGCTTTTGGATTTGAACCGTCAACCCTGTGGGCCTGCACTCAACCACTACGCCATGAGGGTTCAACTTAGAAACATTTTTAAAGACAAAAATTGTTAACACTTTAAATGTCTATCAACAGGTGAGTAATTTAAATATGTTTGACATATTAATAGAGTCACATTCACCAAATAAACTGTTGATATGGAAGCTTCAAAAAACTTTGCACAGTGAAAGAACAAAACCTCGATGAAAAGATTCAATTTGTAATTATCTGTGAAAAACTTAACCTTATCTTAATATAGCAATAAAAGGGAGATCAGTGGATGCTGGGGGAGGCTTATAAATAGGGGATATAAGAGAGTTGCTATAAGACATATTTTGGAATAATGTATATGTTTGATATTTCATTAAGGTGGTAGTTTCAAGGTAAACATGTCAAACATTACTAAATTGTATTCTTTAAAAATAATCTTTCAAAATTATCTTTATAGTGTGCCAATTAAATGTTAATAAAGTGATATAAAATAAAGACAATTATTTGTAATCATTGATGTTTTTCTCTTCTTAAAAACAAAATACAAAATAATGGTCATATTACTAACACATGTGAATAAAAATAACTGTCTTTTCTTAGGTTTAAAATATTATCTGAAGTTATAGTAAACATAACTGAAAAATGTGCTAATGTTTAAGACAATGCAGACCAAAAGCAAAACAAACAAACAAAAAAACAAACACTGACAAGGACAAAAAGTATTAATGAAACTTTATTCACTCACTCATCACTCACTCATCTTGCCAAACTAATGGTGACGTTGTCCCAGGCGTTGGCAGCAATCACAAGGGCTCCACATACAACAGCCACCGAAACATAGAGGCAAATATGGCATGTCGTAGCATTGCCTATTGGTTGAATACTGATTTTCTCTGCACATATGTAACTATGAGTGATTAACTACACTAATACTCTCCAAGAATACTGTTAGTGCAAAGTACTTTGTAATTACAACACAATATCTACCACCTGGAGTTTCTGAGAGCTTAATTAAGTAATTTCTGCAAATTACTTTTAGATGTCTTAAGAAAAAGTGTTTTTTAAATTCCAATTATTGTTTTGAGGTATTTACTACTAATTACTGTTTTTGAGAAAATGTGTGTCTGAAAACTTGTGCAATGTGTTGGCTATTTTTTCTAGCTATGCAATGTACTGACAATTTTCGCTTTTATCTTTTCTAGAGAAATAAATTGTTCAAATTAATGGACAAGCACATTTCTCTAAAACAGCTATGAAATTGCATTATTAGGAAATCATAATAGCCTAAAAGAAAATTGCATTTGACTCTACATAAACATGATAATTATGAAGTACCAATATATTTTATTGAAAATATCAAGGGATTCTGCAGCAGAATTTTGTATGTAGCTAATCTCCAAAGATTTATTATTCAAAATCAAATTAATTTTCAGTTAAATTCTTATTTACACTTTTTTTCGGGGGGGGTGGTAAAATGATGAAATAAATAGGCAATGTATATGCATCAGTACCTAGCTTGATAAACAGATCATTACTGAGATTAATAGACATAGAATACATTCTACAGTCATTCAATGTAATAAAGAGGTCATTTTTAAAAGTGGATTACAAAACAAGAAGGCTGGTATGCATCATATAAAAGCATTAGATTGGGGACTTTAACAAAGTTTCATTCTAATTCAATGAAATGAAAATGATTATGGTAATTAAGGTAGACCGATTATAATGAAAGAGTAAAAAACTGCACATATTTCTAAAATAATCATTTCTCTTTTTAATTTAGAAAATGGAAGGAAATTTTCTAATTAGACAATTTGTATCTCATGCTTATTTCGAAAGTACTTACACTGTAGATCATGATAGCTTTAAATAACTATTCTAAATATTTTAAATATTTCTTATTTTAACTCATGAATAATATTAATATATAAAATATGTACAGAAAATATACACTTAAGATATTTATAAAAACATATTTTCACTAAATCCATAGCTTTATTTTTTTTGTTTTGTTTTTGGGGGCATCACTGCCTTCTGGTGGGAGTAGGAGACCCAGCCGTGCTCCTGGAGAGCTGCTGCTGGATTTGAACCACCAACCCAATGGGCTGCAGTCACCACACAAACACTACGCCACCAGGGCTCAGCCCCCCATAGCTTTATATATCTTGATATTTCTATTTCTGCACTTACCCAGACTGTCTGCATATACGTATGCTTACATGTAGGAATGAGAGTGCTAAGCATGGTCCTCAAACATAACCATTGTGAGAATGACATAGGACTGGGATATATTTTGCTGGTGCATATGGTTGACTATGAGCTGAAACCCCCTGAACAGCGCTTACCAATGCATTCTGCCTCATTAAAAAACATAAAATTTAATCAAACACATTATTTATATCTTATCTTAATATAAACAGGATAGTAACAAAAGTTCTGTGTTCGTGACTCATCCTGCTGTTGTTTTAAATGGGATCATTCCCACATATAGAGACAGAGCATATAACCGAGAGAAATGATCTGTTCCTGTGCCATCCTCACATTGGTTACATTTCAGTCCATTGTGGCAAACACTCCACAAGCCCATCTTGTTGAAGGTCTTCCTTCCTGTTGCTGAGGAACTATCTGCTCTCTCCACATCAATGGCTTTCTCCAGACACTGATTCCTCCTGATAACCTGATATGCAAAGTACACGAGAGGAAATCTAAGGATTCTTAGGAGAAAGATGAAAATATCTGCTCGAGTAAACATTTGTTGATGCAAAACCCTACATAAAGTTGCTGTTACTCAGAATTTATGTCATGGCAGTAAGATTTCATATATTCTTTTACATGTCTAATATTCTTTCTCACAAACATAATCCAAAGACATTTCTTCTCCTGGCGTATCCATTATCCAATTTTGGTTTCCATATAAAGCAATTGAAAACATCATGGCTAGTAGTTTTCAAAGTGACCTATTTGAGTTTTTTAAATATAGATTTTATTGGGGGCTCTTATAACATTCAATACATCTTTTCTATTAAGCATATTTATACATGTAAATGTTGTTATATTCATTTCCAAATATTTTCTACTTGAGCCCTTTGTATAAGCTCCTCTTTCCTCCTTTCCTCTAGTTCTTTTGTTTTTAATTCCAGCATCCCATATACCTCTCCTCCTCCCCCATGGACCCCTAATAATTTAAAAATTATTACCTTTTCATATTGTACACTGTCCAATGCATCCTTTCACCCCCCCTATTGTCTGCACCCCAGAGAGGAGGTCATCTGTAGATCCCTGAAATTAGTTTCCCCTTTTACTCTAGCCTCTCAGCATCACCACTCCCACCACTACCCCTGAGAGATCATCTATCTTAAATTACCCATGTTTCGTTCTCCAGTGTACAATCCCTGTTTTAGCTAAATTGTGTGGTAGAATTGGGATCATGATAGTGGGTTGGAGGAAGTATTTTAGAATCAGAAGAAAGTTGCATATTTCATTGTTTACTTCACTGTACCTTGACTGGCTCATCTCCTCACTGCAGCCCCTCTGTAAGAGGATGTGGTTTCACTTATTGATGGACTTTGGGTCCCCAATATGCACTCGACCTCATTTATAATGATATAATTTTTACTTCTTTGATGCTTGATACTGGATCCCTTTGACACCTTGTGGTCGCACAGGTTGGTGTGTGTCTTCCATGTGAGCTTGCTTCTGAGCTGGTAGGTGCTTGTTTACTCTCAAGCTTTAAGACCCTAGATGCTACATCTTTTGATAGCCAGTCACCATCAGCTTTCTTCGCCACATTTGTTTATGCACACATTTGTTTTCACTGATCGTGTTGGGGGGGTGCACATCATGGAATACTAATTTAATAGAACAAAATGTTTTTGCACTCAAGTGGAAGTCCAATGCCCATCTGCTGTCCTACTATTAAGCCTGTAAGTATATGCACATTGATCTATTTATGTACATGCCTATATTTTAAACCTCTATAAAGACCCTTTACTCCCCTTACTTCTTTCCTCTATTGCCTTATATTTTTCTCCAGTCCCACCATCATTCTCAACCTCCATTTGGGCTTCAATATTTTCTCTCTGTTACCTTAGTCTTGATCAATCCCTTTCATACCTCTCACACCTACCCTGTCACTGACTTTGAATCACTTTTTATTCCCTCATTCCTGGACTGATCAACACCACCTCCTTTCCCCCTCCTCCCCTTCTTGTATGTCCAACCCAGAATTATCAATCCCATCATTTCCACCTCCAGACAGTTTATCCAGCCTATTTTAGCTAGATATACCTATAGAGAAAACAATGTGATTTCTTAAGACTTAAAAGATAGCTTTTGTTCATTTACAGTGCATTTTCTTTGTGGAAGATATTATTTGATTTCATGACTGAACTGAACTTTCCCAGGTGTTGATTGTGGATTCAGATCAAAGAAAACCCTTGACAACTTTAATCCTTACTTTATCATAAGAGAGCTTTGTGACCCCGGTGTGAGAAAGTCTGCTTGCTTTATGTTAAGGTACAATCTATATTCAAGACTGAAGTCTTTTATATTTCACTAACTGCTTAAAATCCACTTTACTTTCAGGAAGTAAGTCTGTGTTGGATAAGTAGCTCAGATGGTTAATGAGTCCATTCTTGTTCTTATAGCCTAAATTCTAGACTCCCCCCCCCCACACACATACACACAAACACACACATACATGAACGCACAGGACACAGATTGAATATGTGTAGTAATGAAAGGATACAGCCTTATGATCAACTTCTGATTTCAAAACACCCACTCTTCCTTGTAAGGTCCCAACAACTGCATCTTGATCTACATACAGGTTTCACATGAATCCTATTAAGTGTTTTGGTATTCCCATTCTTGGTAAGGCTATATATACTTTGTTCTGATCCACACAGTCAAATTGTTTTGCATATGCAATAGAACACAGGTGAATAGCTTTCTGATATCTCTGCTTTTAGCCAAGATTCATTATAGCTTTCTGATATCTCTGCTTTTAGCCAAGATTCATTTTTATGTGAGTAATGATAAACTTTGTTTCATATTCTCCACTAAATCCATGTTGAGTTTCTGGTTGCACACCATAAATGTTCTGCTGTAACCCTATAGAAATTATATGCAGCAAAATTTTCCTTGCATGTTACAATGCTTGTGTGGTAATTTCCACATAATACTGGATATCATTCTTTGGAATGGGAATAAATATGAATCTTTTTCAAATTCCTGGAAAAACTGAGTGAGTATCTTACAGTGTTACTTCTATTCTTGAAACATTTCAGTTGGTGTTTGTTGATCTCTGTGGCCTGGCTAATGTCTTCAGTGTACTCATTATTATTATCAGGTGTTTATCATGTGACACCTCCTTAAATGGTTAGTTGTCAACTTAATACTTCTGGTCCAGTGACTGTGTGGTCTTGATGTTTTCTGCATTGTTCACTATTTTCCCATTCAATATTTCAACTCAAAACTTGATTTTTTAAAATTATTTTTTCAGCTTCAGATATGCTGACTGTTTTTCCCTTTCTAACTTCAGGTCTTTCCGCATTTCATTATGATAGCTTCCTTTGTGTACTCTAGCTTCTCTTTGAAATGAACTGTTCAGCTATATTTCCTCATCTATACTTCCATCCACTCTAGCTACTGAACATACTGTAATTAGATTCATATTTTCTTCTAATGTCAGTTTAGCTCTTTTCTTTTTTCACATCTTCTTTAGTAAGCCTCCTTATAGTGTTAGTGCACAAGTCATCTCATACTTCATTCTGTGTATCAAATCTATACTTGATATGCTTTAAAGTTCAGGCAGAATATATCCAAAGACATATTTTGGATCTTGTCAATTTCTTTTAATCATCTTTGACTATAACTTGAAATTGACAGTGGTTCTGCAGTATATTTTTGCCCTTGTTTGATTGATGATATGCTTCTTCATGGTTTCTTATATACATTGTGCTTTATTTCATGTGCATTCTATCTTCTGGAGTCCATATAGATTGTTCCGATCTTTTGTTGTTGTTGAAAGGAGTATTTGTAAGGAGTAAATCACTTACCTTGCAAGATAAATCATTAAAGTTTTCATTTCATATCTATCACCATGGGCATATTTTCAAACATCTTTTTTGTTTTGAATTTTCACATTCGAATAACCTATAATAATTAATGTGTCTTGGACATATGCTGATCAGTTTCATACTGCAGTAGCTATTATTTTTTTTAATTCCTTCATAATCAACATTATCAGTTGGTAGATATAATTAAATAGTAATCACATTAACTGATTTTCCTTGTAAGCATATGCATTTCATCCGACTACTGACATAATTGTTCTTCAGAATAATAGATCCTGAGGTGTTCTTTGGGACAATACATGAGATGTCATTCATATTAAATGTGACATTCTAGGCACAGTAGACCATGTGGTATGAATCTAAATAGTCAGAAAAAGTGCATTTCATTTTATTAACACCTAGAATATGATTCGTAATGAAAACTATATATCTTAAGATGTGGGATCCAACCTCAATCAAATGCACCCTTAGGAGTGGTGTGTGGTGTGTTTGCTTAGCTTAAAATAAGTCAAACAGAAAATACAGTGCACAGGGTTTTACCTCCATGTTGGAATCAATAGGAAGATATATATATATATATATATATATATATATATATATATATATATATATACAAACCTACATTAGACACATATAAAATAGATAGGGTAAAGTATGAAACCATGATGTCCTGAGTTCTTTTAGGTAGAAGAACACCTCAAAGGAAGTGTCTGGAAGGAGAGTGAACAATGGTGAAAGATGTTGGCAATCTCACTTTAAGAATAGCAGACAGCAAAATAAAAAGAATAGTAGACAACTGTATGGGATGCTTTGAGAGATAAGCATGCTCTTCACATTGTGTGGGAAAAACTCGGCATTTGCAGAAAGCAACTTATCCTATTATTGAGAGAAGAGCTGAAGGATCTGTTTCCTGTAGAAGTCTATGCATCTGGCTTCCTCTTAATGCACAGGATAACGGGAGAATAGTTCAATTGTGAGTCCTGGTCAACTAAGAGAAGCTGACTACTAGCATGATAAAGACAAAATTGAGTTTAAGTGCTCTCAATGATAGCCATCTAAGAATGTGAGATGCCAGGCACCCGTAGGCAGCTTGAAAAAGCATCTTAAAGGAAGGCAGTTGTGGAGAGAATTATTTCTCTCTGGAGCATATATGTTAGGTTTTATTCTCTGTCTTGCAACACTGAAAGACAGTTCTCCTTTGAGACAGTCTTCCAAGCCCTGTTTACAAGCCTAAAGATAAGGTTGCTTACAGGTTCTAAATTCCCCACATTAAAACATTGTACCTAGTATAAAGAAATATTAATGAATTTGTATTGCAACATTTATTTTATATTCCACATTCAACCACTTTTCAGTCTTAGGGGATTTGGGGGGAACATTTATTGTGGGATTGTTTTTCCATAGCTTTGAGAAAAAACCTTTATATATAATTATTCATTTAATTGGTAAATGACTGGATTAAATGAATTAACTAGGTAGTTATGCTATTTGAAAGGTATGCTTTATACACCTACTTGAAAGTTGACAGTCACAGATTTACAATAATATAAGTCAATTGGCATATTTTCCTTAAATGTTTTCTAACAGGGAGAGACTTTGTTTGTTGCTATATTGGTATTGTTATTGCAAATGAAATATATTAATTAGCAAAGATGCCAGGCAAATAAAAAGAATTCCATTTTGAGTTACTCTTTGATTTTAATAGGAACTGGCAAGTGACCTTGCAAATCACGTTGCCTCTCCGATCCACAATTAATTAAACAAATTATTAATTAATATTAATTATTTTAATTAATATTAATTAATTAATTAAAACAAATAAATGCTCTAAATAAATTTTACATTCACATCTGTCTTAAATTGTCTGTATACAGAAAGACCATGTATATCTGAACAGTATATATTCACATTTAAAATGTTTAATAACTAAAGCCTATTATGATTGCTAAGTCTTTGATTTTTATTCATTCCAGTGAACTTGAACTGATATTTGTACATCTATTATACACATTAATCGACTATTCATGTCAAATGATTACATAATGACACTTGTCGCATATGTAACTCTCCAGAGCTTGAAGCCTTTCTTTAACTTCATGTTCAGCTGGCTCCCTGGTGCAAATAATTAGATGTCCCCATGGCCCAAGCCTAATTGGATCTAGTAAAATGTGACTTAGTTTCTCATAGTCTAAAATGGGAAGGACAAAATGATTGTACCATGAAAAATGAGAAAACCATGTTTTTAAATTGTACATGCTTAAAGTGCTTTTGGAAAGTAGTCATTTCATTTTAATTTATTATGCTGTGCTATAGATAGATTATATGGATTTATTGTGTTTTCTTCCTTGTGCTGTTCAGTACAGCTAGGTTACTGAGTTGGTTATGCTGTGTGTTTTTTTTAATTAAGGATTAAAGTCATATTACAGGGTTCAATTGCATATAATATTATTTTGTGTTAAAAAGTGATAATTAAGCTACTATTAAATACTTAAGGCAAGAGTTTCTTCTAATTATATATTTTAATTCTACTGCATTTCACTATTAAAAATGCAATATCACTATTCTCCATAACTTTCATACTTCTTTATAAAAGTAATTTTGGGAGAAAGAATATTTAAGAAATAGGGTATGTCTTTGACTACTCTTTACAGAGTAGTTCGCTATTTTAGAGTCAGAGAGTTCTCACACATGTCAAGTTTTAACTGCACTTGATCTTAACCAAAAGGTCAAGAAGCAATCCTTTCAAGTTTTAAAGACAGACTTCTAAAACTCAGAACTTCCCTAAGATTAAAATACATAATTAAAGATGAGGGATTAAGCCAGACAATGAGAACTAGGAAAGTACCCATGAGTTTCATATTATTTACATCCTGAATTTTTGTTAATGATTTTTTATATTTAATTGGTAATGCACAAACATTTTCCTTCTTTCATTTTATAATGCAATATAATACATAACTGATCTAATGTCACAAAATTAGTGGTTAAACCATTATTAGAGTCAATTTCTCTACAATTCAAAGCCTCTTTCAACCCTTGACTATATTTGAAACTACCTAATACTTATGGATAAATTGACTCTATATTTGGAATGTCCGGGAAATTCCTTTTTCACCTATTGGGTGAAAGACATAACATAAAGTCCTTTTCATCATGAAAAGAATTTGGGCTGAAAGATAAATTTTATGGTCCATATTTGTAATATATGTTCAAAATGTGGGTGTGAACTTAGGAACTCTGGTAGCATAATGGTTATGCATTTGGGCTACTAGCTACAACATTGGCAATTTGAAACCACCAGGTGCTCATCAGGAGAAAATTAAAGCTTTCTACTCTAATAAAGAGTTACTTTGTCTTTTAAGAAATCAACTCAACATCAGTGAGCTTGTTGTTATTGTTTCGTTTTTGAAGATGTGTACTGTAATATTTATCCATTTTTTCAACAAAGAGTTTGTGAAGCTCACTAATTTAGTTACCATAATCTCTCTTCTGGCATGTCTCTGTTTCCTTTAGAAGGTTCCTCTATCAACTGACATCTACTCACTACATGCAAAAAATTCAGCTCCTGTATCTGGGAACTTATTATTGAAATTGTGGTGCTTTTTTGGTTTCTTTTATGTTTTTCTTCTTCTTTAATTGTTTTTAGCGGTTAGTTCTTTTATGGTCAAATTAGTCATAAATTATTAAGGAAGGTTTCCAAATAGTTAGCTACATGCTCTTTTTAATAAAGGGCAGAAAAAGCATTTAATTGTCTGTACTTAATATGTAACTCCTGTTATAATTGTTTATTTATGATTTTCTGTTTGTGGTACCAGTGCACATTTAACTGGGTCTAGCTTTAGCACTCTGGTGTGTGTGTGTGGCACGGGGGTGAGGGTGGGGTGGGGAGGGGGAGCGTATATTTTAAGTTTCTACTTTCAATGTCTATGGAAAAATGGGTCTTTCCTCACAGAGAACCATAAGCACTTATGAAAACAATAGCAACAACAAAACATTGTTAGCTACCTCCAGGTCTCAGCAGATCAGGTGTAATCTTGCTTAATTAATTACATTTTTACCCCCATGGTGCTGGTTACTGGGAAGACACTGCCAGTCATTTCTTAAGCTTTAGAATATGTATGTGTGTATATATATATAATGTATGTTCAATAAAACTGTATATTCAGCAACTGTATCCATTAATTTTCTGAGGACTTTCCTCATTTCACACCCTCTACTTTATAAATTGTGGTATCAATCTCCAGGAGTAGTTTCTCTTAAGAACATTTCCATTCCAATTACATGAGAGAAAGCATCACTGTAGTTGTGTGTAAGGAGCATGTCTTCACCTTATATTTGACCTTTGGTTGCTCATGAAATATTCAATCATGAAATAATTCAAATACATCAAATCTTCTAGAATGTTCTTCAGTCAATGTTCATCTTCTACAGGTATTGCATTGCAGATGCCATACACCTAGACACCCCTTGGCCTTCAAGGAGTAATCTTTTTATCCCTTCAAAGATGCCTTTTACAGCATATTTGACTAAAGCAATCAGTGATATTATTTTCTGACCACTGTTTCAATGGACATTGATTGTGGCTCCAAGAATAATGAAATTATGAAAATCTTTAATATATTCTGCACTTATTATGATATTACTTTTTAGCCAGTGTGAGGATTTTTATAGTAATGGGTCGGTACATCATACTGAATAATGCATAAAAATTGCTGACCTTTATCCATAAGTGATGAAGTATTTTTCACTTTCAGTAAGATTTGTATCATCTGCAAATCAGTAGTTATGAATAAATATTTTCCAAATATTATTCTGTGTCATAAAGTCCAACTTCTGAGTTTATTTCCTTAAATTGTTTACCATAATCTGAAGAAGTATAATAAAGGGCTGAACCCTAAAATACACCTTTTACTGATTTTAAGCCAGGCAGAATCCTTTTGTCTTATTCACTGATTGGCTACCGGGATCAGTACATGAGTACAGTGAACTATTATAGAATATTGAATATTTGAAATAAAATAATCAAACTCAAGTTCCTTTGTTAAAGGATGATAATAGAAAAACATTTAAAAACAACAACAGCAATGCAAGAAACATCAAAAGAAGTTGGAAATAATATACAAAATGAATGAACCAAAACAAATTCGTCTGTATATAATCAACTACTGATGTCATTTAAAGACTCACAAGCTGCACTCCAGGTATTGGTGAAAAGTAAGGTCTCAGGAATGGACAGAATTCCAATGGAGATGCTTCAACACAACAGGTTAAAAAAGACAGACTAGAAAAGCTCACCAATCTATGATATGACATGTAAAGAATGAGTAGTAATTCAACTGAAGATAAAGACCCATAAGCATGCACCTTCCAATTAATAGTGATTTCATGAAATGTGGAAAGCATAGAACTATATTATTATCATTAAATGGAAATAAAATGTTGCTGAAGATAATTCAAATGTGATTTCAGATATACACTGACAGGAACGTTCAGACATGCAAGTTGGTTTCAGAAAAGGAAATAATTTGAGAAATGGTTGCCTTTGTCAGGTAATATTTGGATGAAAGAAGGTTGTTGCGGTCATGTATTTGTGATGTCAATTTCTTGATTCCGATGTATGGGTGGAGTCTATCCTATTAGTCTGGAGATAGACAATTGGTAGCTAATGAGACCTCTGTGTGGTCATGACATTCACCTGAGAATTCTGGGAAGTCTCATGGTATTTCCAAATTGGAGAAGAGAGACTTGACTCTCAGTCTCTTAGATGACAAACTACTGACAAGATGAGATGAGAACATGCTGATTGATCCAGATTCTTGGAGAATGAAGCGGCCAAAGGAGAAGCCACATGGACTTCCCCTGAGGGAACCAGACCTCTGGGGCTGGAGAAGCCACAGAGAGACCCCTGCCAGCCCTGAGATGCTTCTTCCACCAATGTATACTGCTGATGGACCCTGAGCCCTGGAAATGAGGAGCCATGGGGAGGCTCCTGCCAGCACCGGATGCCTCTACCCCAGCTGTATACACAAGACTCTGTACCCACTGCTTCATGACTTTGTGAGTTAGAAGGAGACTTTATAGACTGGTATTGGATATATGGGCTAATAGTGGACTTATAACCTTTGACTGCAATGGGTTGGGATGTTTTCTCATGTTCCGTTTCTCTTGTATATAAACCTTTCCCTTATATCCATATACATGCTTATGAATTTGTTTCTCTAATCTACCCAGACTAACACAAAGGTAATATAAAGATGTTTTTTTTGTTTTACCATCACATAAAGTCATTTGATAGTATGTATCAAATTATGGATCCATTTTTTTACTTAATATTAAAAAGCAGACTGTAAAGTGTAAGAATAATTTAAGAGACAGTTGTAAATATTATTCTGCATACTACCATGGTGGAAATATAACTGTAAAACTAGCTAATTAATATCCTTAAAATTCTGAGTTATTGTTTTTTTATACAGATTTTAAAGTATAATGCATATTTTTCAAATTACTCTATGAGATGATGAATATAAACATTGTAGCACATATGTTCAGCACAGTACTATTCCATAAATTGCAACCAATATAGTATGATTGCTACCATTCATAACCAGTTATCAAACTCAAATTTATAGTTTATCAGTTTTAGGATTTGCATGCACTGTTATTTTTAATAGCACATGTAGATAATAACACTGGGTTTACATAGTTTAACTTCCCTTATTAGTATATGTGAACATATCTTAAGTATTATATTAGGTAGTTTTTCAATAAAAATATTTCCCATTTCCCATTTTATTTACCAAATACAATTTAGATAAGGAGTTTGTGGTCAATGGGTCAAGGGTCACCATGAACTGGAAATTTGATGTTCTTTGGGTTTCTGAGACTTTAAAGCTTTACATACATCTTGAGTCTCTTTTTTCTCCAAAGTTTAAGCAAAAGTCAAAATTATATACTTGGCAGTTCTTAAATGAACATTAAGGAAAATATCCTGCTCAATTAATTTGTTTCCAGTGAGATACAACATATCAAATTGTGCATCATGGTAACTCGATTATTTTTATAACTCTCATAGTAGATGTAAAAAAGACCATCATACTCGGTCAGTAGGAGTGCAAAGACAATTAGGAGAACACTCAAACAGGTGGATTGATGCAGGGGTTGCAATAATAGGCTAAAACATAGAACCAGTTGTGAGGACCAAGCTGACCCAGTGGTGATCATTTCTATTGCACAGAGGTTCACTCAGAGGCAGAATCAACTCAACGGCAGACAGCACGAGCAGCTCTAGTAGGTGAGTCGGTGACATCTAAATTTAGCACCTCGAGGGAAAATGACAAGGGCAGCTTCAATGACTCATATAAATATACACTTAGTCCCTAAATAAATTAAAATAAATAAAAAACCTATTTTAGTTCCATGAAGTCATGAATACTTCTAATATATAGATATATATAATATATTAGAATATATATTATATATATCAATAGGAACATAATTCTGAAACTTTGTAAAAGATTTCCACTCTAAATTGTTCCTCTCTCTGACATAGTCTAGTGCATATGACTATAAGAATAGTCATCACATTTTGTTGTTTCTAAGTTCTCCGTGCATAGCAGCCCTATGTAGACCAGAATGAAGTCCTGCTAATATCCTCACAATTGCTGTGACTTTTGAGACTGCCCCATTGCTGGCACGGGTCACTCTGTCTTGGAGCGGGTCTTCATCTTTTCCTGCTCTCCGCCTTGACCAAGGAGCTGGGGCCTGCCTAGTGGTTAGTCACTGGGCTCCTCACTACAAGGTCAGCTGTCCGAAACTGCTCTGCAGGAGAAAGATGGATGTCTTACTCCTCATAAGAGTTGCAGTCTCAGAAACTCTATTCTTTTTCTTTTTCTTGTAATGCATTACTCTATAATCTAAACTCTAATTTACTTGCTTGGTTGATGTTTTCCTTCTAATTTTTCATAAGATAAATGCACTAATCTATCTCATAGAACAACTTTTGGTTGTATATAACTTGGTACAGGAAAAAATATTTATTCGGAAATGCTAGGGGTACAAAATATGGTATGTATGTGTGTGTCTACGCACACACACACACACACACACACACATATATATATATATATATATATATATATATATATAGTTGTCTTATAATTCCTTACAGCAATGAAGCTATTAAATATTTGGTAATATTCAGGGACAGTTGACACTGATGAGAAATAGCATCATTTAATTTGTCTGAAAATTGGCATTATTGGACAGAATCAAATCTAGATTCATATTGAGTCAGTTACTGTCCTACAGAAGAACTAAAGAAAAAATAGCACACGCAAAGATGCCTTACAAAGTGATACTTTCATTGTGATCAGATATGAAATATCATTGAAGAACTTTGATTGAACAACTCCAAACATTATACTCAAATGTATTGCATATATTGTGGTATGAATATGAGCTGGGTTTAAAATCAATGAATGACTTTCCTAAAAGGGTAACAACTGCTTGGAAGCAAAATAGAAGTAGTTCAGGTGGACAGAGACAGAGGCAAGGCACAGAGAAGAGTGAAGGAGAAATTTGCCAAGACATTAGAAGAAATGTGTGAAGAGATAATAATAATGTGAACAAAGTAGTATCAGCTCTCCCCACAGCTCTCTTCCACCCTAATTCTTATTTTCTGAGATTTCTAAAGGAACAAGTTATAAATGGTGAAAATGATTGAGTTTCTGTGATAAATAATGTAATATTTCCTAACATACTTCTATTCACTAGCAACTAAAATGGGTCCATCTCATTTAAAGTATTACAGCTTCGATTAATAAAAATAGATAACGGATTTTACATTTTAAATGTCATTAATTATTTGAGGAATTTATTGTTTCATGCTTACACCTGATGTAAAACCACTATCATTCATGGCTTGTAGAGCAGGAGTGACAGTTTTTGAATATCATCTCACAATACAAGTTGTCCTCAGCTCCTAGACAATACTGCTCCAGGGCAAGACAAGCGATTCAAGTGCTCGCTTGCTGAGAGGAAGACTGGTGGTTTAAATCCACTTCCGGCTACAAGGGAGAGCATTTTCAGCGTGAAAAGATGCCACACTTCTAGTTGTAATATTGAAAACACTCAGCGGGAAAATGCTTAATGATGTAAGATGTATCTGAAGACAATGGAAAGAAGTCACAACATCGCTCTACCGAAAAGAACTGCTTGACATGCCTCCATTTCTGGAGACAGCATACGAATAAGCACCAATAGCAATGAAGGAAGAAGTTCAAGATGCCCTGACAGCAGTAAACAAAAACAACAATCCAGAAACGAATGGGAAATCAAGCTGATGAAACATTGGAAGGACTCACGCATCTATAGCAGGAAATTTCAAAGACAGCCACTGAGTCAACTGATTGGAAGAAATCCGCGCTTGTTCTCATTTCAAGGGAATGTGACTCAACAGAAGGTTCAACATTTAGAGTATCATTTATATCACATTTAAATAATTTTCCCCTAAAAAGCATGCCAATGATTGAGGCTGGGTTCGGAAAAGACATGGAACATGGGATAGCACAGATGACGTCAGATGGCTCTTGGCTCAAAGCAAAGAAGAATTGAGAGATTTCTACATAATTAAGAACTATGTTATTTATTCTTGCCTAATTTCTTATCCCAACAAAGGTGGACCTGCTCAAGCAGCCAACTCAGTCTACCAGATCTTTGCAAAAACATGTCTCTCTTGCCACACGCACCTTACTCACCTGACCTCACTCCTCGTGACTTCTTTTTGTTTACATGTTTGAATATGGACATGAAGGGACAGTGATTTGATGATGTAGTTGGGGTGAAGAAAAGAACAAGGGAGCTTCTGTCAGCCATTTAAACAGATGAGTTTGAAAAATGTTTCCCAGAATAGAATGATAGATTTGTCAAATTTATTAAGTGCAATGGAGAATACTTTGAAGGTGATAAGGTTATTATATAAATAATAATAGTAATAATAATAAGTACATCGCTTTTAAAACAATCCCAGGTGTTCAAGTGTACCCCTCATATGTGGATATATATATGTATATATATGCAAATTGGTACTTTAGTTATATATTTCACAATATATACCTGCCATTTTGTTAAGACAGATTTTGTTTTCCAATAACAGCCATGAGAATATTTCTAAAGCATGTATTCTTCTGTGATCTTGCCCATCTCTATCAAGAGATATAGCCAGTCAACTCTTCTAGCCACTGAAATAGGAAAAAGATTATAAGTTATAAAAATAGTAAATATAAGATATAGTATTTAATTCTATCCTTCAAGTAAGGTTTTTGATGCAACTTTTTAATAGAAAGGCATTTAAAAAGAAACTCTCTTCAAAGAGGATATTTTAGCAAAAGCATAAAGGAATTTGAGAACTGGCCATACGAGTATATGAAGATATGAATGTTTAAGACAGATCAACCAGTATCAAAAGATTTGAATTAAGTATCCTTAAACAAATAGCAGGAGGAACATTTGCCAATTCAGTAGAAGAATGAAAAATGAGACCAAGGTATAGTGATGGTTGAATATACAGTCCATCCTCAGATGTTTGTTTGAATGATGAAAACTGGGAGTGATGGGATATATTTTTAAGCAATGATGTGGCCTTCTTTTGAAAAAAATTAGTGTGGACCTTGCTTTGAAAATAGGCTATATAGCCATAGGTGGGGAAAGTATAGATGGTCTTCAGAGGGCCTAGTGGTAGGAAAATTAGATAGTTATCATCCACATGAAAGAGCCATGGATAGGAGTGGGGAATCTTCCCTACCAAGGACCATTTGAATCCATAACACACCAATTTAATTTATAGGCCATATAGATGTATAAACTTAAAAATTAGCCTGCTACATTTAGTTAAACATATAACTGCCCAATGTTGTGGTGGTTAGAACAACGTCGCTTTGGTGCAGTGTGTGATGTTAGCTTATATCAATGATTTTGCAGGTCTACTAAAGATACCAGATCAGTCACTCCCCACCTCTCCTCTAGTGTTTAGCAGTTCAGGGCTGAGAAGTTGTTAGATATTTGATGCATCTTATAGATAAGATCAATATAACTCAATGCAAGCACAAAAAATGAGAGATAAAGAATGTGCAAAGAGGATCAAGATTTTTTTGAAAAAATAGAAGTGAGATAAAAAGATTTCTGTAACCTATGCTATGCAAAATAGTACAAAAATATCAATCATTATATTTCATTTGGAATCCCCCCAGAGTCATAGTATTTGAATTTTATATCTTTAATTGAACATAAATATCAGATTCCCTTGTACTTTTCTCTCTGCATCACATTGGAAAATTTAACACACATCCCTTATAAAAATTTGGTCCATGTTTCATTCTTTAGCTTCAATCAGGTTATTAGAAGACAAATGGAAAGATCAGCTATGGAGCCAGTTAATCTTCAAAAGTACTGAGGCTAAGATGTTTGCTTAAAATAGAAAACATTGAGCCACATGATGTCCCCATGTCAGTAGTCATTGTATAAGTGCTATTGCACAATCTTCATCACCAGTTTCTTGACTTAAGCCTTAGTGTCTTCTTTAATCCAGATTGATGATCTTCCTCTTTTGGCTCATGTGTGAGGTCTTCTTGATTTTCCTTAAAATCCTGGATCTGTTTTAAAGTGTGTTTTATGTGTGATAGCATTCCCATATACTAACTGAAAGGTTTTAAATGCTTGTGCTAAAATGTCTATTTGAGTTCTTCTAAGAAGTTTAATATTAGTCTTGACATCAAAAAACAAAACAAAACAAAAAAACATAACACAAAGCTCCCACTCTCACCCTCTGGGAGGAAAATTTCTTACTGAAATAGCTGTTTTCAGCTATATCCTGATTGTACAGATATTTTTAAAACATGTTTGGAACAAAACCAGGCATGTATAAACTAGAATAGTTGAACCAATACTTTTCACTCACTCTGATACCTTATATACACTCAGCACCAATCTGTAGGTGAAGTCTTCTGTGTTACTGTGATAACAAACAGATTTCTGCAGTTTCTGGGCCTTGATGCATTTTACAGAAAGCCTATAGATCTGCCTCTAAAACAGTTCATGATAATTCTGCAGTTCATGATATAAGTTGTGTAAAGTGATGACTCTAGTACTTTTTGTTTGGGGTAAAGAATAAAAGATGAGAATAGCTTAAATTATTTTACATTTGAATCTTGGATTCTTCATATGAGAAACCGCTTTATGTGGCAAACAAAAACAAACAAACCCAAACACTGTTTATCAGGCTTGAAGTATCTTCCAAAGGAGCTCTGTTGAAGCAATGAATTGCCTGTTGAGCTGCTACCCTCCAAGTTAGTAATTCACACCTTCCAGCAACTCTTCGAGAAAAACATAATGGCTTCTGCTCCTGAAAAGATTTACATCCTTGAAAGCCTAAAGGGATAGGGTCCTATCTCTTTGTCCTGTAGGGTCTCCGTGTGTTGGAGTCATTTGATCTGTAGTTCTTGTTCATCCTCACATGCAAGACACACCACCTGAGAGCTGTTGTTGATCCGGACAGCATGTAGTGAGGAAACCCGTGGTGCCCAAGTTGAAGCATTGGTTGGCTTTAGAAAGCTAGAAATGAAAGAGGCAAATTATCTATGATTTAAAAAGGCATACCTATCAACCACAGTTTAGATGCTTTATTATAAATACTTGAAAGAAAGTTAACAGTTTTTGGGACTAAACTTATATTTGGCAATGCTCCACACCTATATGTTTCAACAAATATTTTTAAAGATTAATATTAAAAATAAATATTTGATGTCAAAAGTATTAGCTTTGCAATGAAAAAAATCTCAAATCAGTTCTCTGTAAGATTTTTATTTCAAGTTATATAACTCCACAAAGGCATTTATAACTTTGGCTGGGAATAACTACATAAAAATAAATGAAAAGCTGTATGTGTGGATGTAGACTGGTACAGCACAGCGTCCTTGATTTTTGTCACAGCAATGTAGTTGGTATTTTGCTTTTGGTGGTACAAAAATGCTTTCGATAAAATGCTTGGTATAATTTGTGTTTTTAATTTTGCAAGCAGCATCTATGGTGTAATGAGAAGTACTTGGAATATCATTAAAAAGTTGTTTATTAAGTTGCCTTTCTAAAAATGCCTCAATATTCTCCACTTTTTGTGTACTCATAGGACTTGGCAAGCTACAGGAAATATTTTGGTATACTAGGAAATATGCTCCAAATATTTCATTTTTATTTTATAATATATATTTTGAAGTTCTATTTACCAAATCTTATAATTTAACATACTTTTTGTTTAAAAATATCAATATGCTTCCAATGAGATAATGATTGTTACTTTGCAAAGGAGCAAAAAGATTATATGCAGCATTCACTGTAGGATGGCTGTTATGATTCAGAAACATTAAAGGACAAATAAAAACTAAGACTACCTCCTGCATGTATTACAGTAAATATTAATCAAATTTATTTTACAAATCAATGCAAAGTTTCAATTGGAAAAAGTATCTGAAACATAAGGACATGAACTTTTTTTTTTGAGGAAGGAGTACTTTATTGATATAAACTGGTTTTAAAAGCTACAAAGGGACTTCTAGAAATTTGTGGAAATAAATTTGATATCTTTCTATTTGATATGTTCATAAGCTTTTCATCGCCCCCTTGAATGACTGAGGGTATTTCTAAAGGGCTATCCAAAGGAATATGAAATCCATGTGTGAATAAACCAATGAGTATAGAAAATAAGGATCTTTAAACTGCCTAGGATAAGCATCTAAAATTGAAAATTAAATTTGAGGGGAGGTGATGATTTTCCATCACACGCATAAAATAATAGAAATTTTAATAATTGGCAACATGTAATATCAATTTTGAAAGTGTTTTCTACTTTGTCAGACTTATCCACTCTAAAACATAGAATTTTCATGAGTAGTATCATCTTTTCCACCATTAGGAAAGATGAAGAGAGCAACAAAGTAGTATGATAACATTTTGTTGCTGGGACTAAAGGGAACAAAGGAAGATTATGCCTCTTTTTAATCAAGAGTTAAAAGAACTGACATTCTCATTTTATGCACTATGAATGGAAATGTTTTTTTTTTTGTTTTGTTTTTCTTTTTGTAATATTTAACAAATTTTGTTTTCTATAGAGTAGACGTTTCCTTAGACATTTGGCATATCTAAATATCTGATGTAAATTATGGTATGGTTATTGAAATTCATAAATATCCAATATATAAACTCTTTTTCAATAAGACTACATTGGATTTGTGCAGGAGGAAGAAGCCAGCACTACAGTGGTGAGTCCATGGTAACATGGCTGAATGTCGATGTGACCATGAGCTCTTCTCCCATGCATACATATATCATTGTTAAGAAAGTATTACTCACCTGGGAACATAAGATACTTTATTCAGACTTTGAATAAGAAATTATATCAAAATTGTTTATCTCTGAGTAAGGTAAAATTGGCTGGTTACAGAAATGGGTGAGTGATGTAAGAATTAGGTAGCCAAATGTGGTGAAGAAAGCGGATGGTGCTCGGCTATCAAAAGATATAGGGTCTGGGGTCTTTAAGGTTTGAGTAAACATGCAGCTACCCAGAACTAAAATCATATCATTATAAATGAGGGGGAGTACGGATTGGGGACCCAAAGCCATCAATATGTGAAACAACATCCTCTTACAGAGGACATGAGCCAGTTAAGTTACAGTGTAGTAACAAAGAGATATGCAACTTCCCTCTAGTTCTCAAATGCTTCCTCCAACCCACTGTCATGATCCCACATCTACCTGACAAATCCTGCTAGACCAGGGGATGTAGACAGGAATCAGAAACATGGGGGATTTATGATCATTCAGTCGTAGTGGTAAAATTGGGAGGGTGGAGGGATGGTGGAATAGAAAGGAGGAACCAGTTTCAGGGATCTATGTCTAACCTCCTCTCTGGAGCCTGGACAACAGGGAAGTGAGTGGAGGGACACATTGGACAGCATACAATATGAAAAAACAATAACAATTTATAAATTATTAAAGGTTCACGAGAGGAAGGGAAATATGGGGAGCTGGTACTGGGGGCCTAAGTTGAGGGAGGATGTCTTGAGAGTGATGATGGCAACAAGTGTGCAAATGTAGCCTGCATACAATTGATGTATGTATGTATCATGATGGGAATTGTAGGAGCCCCCAATAAAATGATTCATTAAAAGAAAAAGGGGGAGGAGGTTGGAGGAACTTGTACCAAGAGATCAAGTGGAAAATATTTGGAAAAGAATATGGCAATATGTGTACAAGCATGCTTGATAAAAATGGTGTATTGGATGTTATAAGAGCTGTAAGAGCCCACAATAAAATTATTGGAAAAAAAAAAAAAGAACTAGGTAGGAACCATGTCTGCCTTCATCAAATAAATGGGTGGAGTAGGAGAAGCTCACTTTCAGACCAAGGCTAATTTCCATGAGGCAAAAAAAAAAAAAATCATGTGCCCCCACATTTCAACCCAACCTGTCCCCGCACCTCACCCTACCTCACACATACCCCCCACCAGCAGGCACTCTCTGCTTCTCAGCTGAGTTCTAGAACTCATTTCAATGACAACACTGGACCCAAGTCATAGTCACAACTCTCAAGTTATTAGGAAGGGTGAAAGTTTACATGGTCAAAATAAGATCCTTCTGGCCAAATCAATCTTTCCATAGCTGTGCCCCTAGGAAACTTCCCTCTCTCTTTCCCAACTGCTCAGCAATGACACATTGGCCTCTTCCAAGTCCATTAGGACTGTTACAAAGCTCTTTGAACACCTGTGATAAAACACTTGAAAGTTACTTAACCAGCAGCCTCTGACTTAAGGTCCTGGGCTCTAACTACTTATGCCAGAATTTCTAACTATCTCCCTGTTTAAGTGTCTCGAGGTGCCCCTATACACACACACTTTGTAGCAAGGGAAGCCCCTTCCTGAATACCATCAACTTTTCTTGCTCCCTTTGCAAGGAATCTAGTTGCACAGACTGGTGCTCTTGGTAATGCTACAGCTGCTTCTGTTGCTACCACACATCTGCCATGTTTCTTCTCCACATCCCTCTATTTCCTGGAGTTAAAATAAAATAAAAAAATAACTCTCATAAAGTAAGTTCTGATTTATACTTATCCTACAGGAATATCCTTTTTGAGTTCTGTGACTTTAAATCTTTACCAAAGTAGAAAATCTCTTAATTCTCCGTGATGTGGAATGCACTACATCACCAGGGCTTCCACTTATTGGAATAAGAAAACAAGAATCCACAGGGATTTGGGGGCCAATGGGTGCACGCCACTCTTGTTTTTTCTTTACTGGTGTGAGACTTCTCATTCCTCCTTCAGAAATGCCTCACTGAAAATCCAGCACGATGGCAAAATGTCCAGTCCATCATCAGCATCCCTTTCACATTGCTCTCCCTTATTATTTGGTGAGAATGGTAGAGATTCTAGTATTAGAAGTCATGCTAAATAATTCAGTGCACCAGAAGTGATACTTTTTACAATGGGAGAACAGCGATATCACAATTAATTATGTGTTTCAATTTACCAATTATTTGATTATACATCATTTTAGTTGAAACTCAAAAAAGTATATAAATAATTACTCATTTTGCCTTGTTAATTAATTTGTCAATCATACGATTTTAAATACACATTTGATTTATAAATATATTTCTATAAAAAGTGGCCTAGTTAAGTAATAATGTAGCACAATATGAGGCCAGACTTTCAAGAAATTTCAGACTATGCCTTTTAAAGGACTGCATTTTCCCCTTCTGGATTAATCAACAAGTCTAAAACTTTATTTAATACCCAGAAATCCATTCCTTATTAAGCTTAAAATTGGAATTTAAGCCTAATCTAATTACAATATAATAAAAACTTCTTTTAAAATTCTTAAAACATTTACCCCTTGGTATCATTTAATACCTTTATTTCATTTGAAACTGATTAGTTGGATTAATAAAATGTGTCTCATTTAAAAATGTTTGATTAGCATATCCTCAAGTTGTTTTTTCTGGGCCATTCAGGATGTTTGCTTTTCAAATACTCTTATCTCTTGGAGACTTTGTGCCACCAATAATCTTTTTTTCCTTTATAAAATTATTTATCTTTTCCCTGACCTACTTTCAGCAATAAATCAAAGTTAACATTAAATCTATTTAAATTTCTCTCCATTTTGTCATCTAGTTATCATAGCAATCCCTTGTCATTGATTGTTGCCATTGTGTCTGTTCCTACTCACAGGGATGCTTTGTTTATAGAATGAAATGCTTCCCAGGCTTATATCATCTTAGAAAGCATTTGTTTCTTCTCTGATCAAGCCTATCCATTCTGTCTATATAATGAAGGTTCTCCCAGATTTTCACTTCACAAATGGCTATGTCCTTCTCCAAAACTTGCCCATAATATTCCCAAACGTTGATTGATTTGATATGATAAAGCAATTATTCATATCTGATAAGTAATATAGCTAGAATATATTTGTCTAATTCCCTAATAACTTTTAAAGTTAATCGTATATTTCATCAACATATCAATATTCATAACATCTTAAAATATAACATTTTTAAAATATAACATATTTATTGCTTCATTTTGACATTTTTGTCAGGCCATGGCTTACACATATTTACATGTATAATCTGCACAACACCAGGATATCATCCTCATTTTATATAGAGGGGGCACCTTTAACTAGCATGCAATTCACAGTGTGTTTTCATCTACAGTCTCTTCTTTAAAAGGATAGCAATTCTGTGGTTTATCTTTTTGTAGCCTCAAGGACAACCAAAAGCTCCACATATCATTTCTGCCAACTAATAACCTGAGAAGTGGATCATAATCACAATGTTATTAGAGTAAACGTCAAAAATGATTTTCATATACTTTTGTATCTAGTTACCAGCTATTCTTGGATTCTGATATGGAACCAAAGGTCTTAGGGTTATGATATTTAAAAGTCAGATTCCTGTCTCATCTAGGAAACGAAGAAACTTTGGCTTTCCTATGTTGATAATTATTTTCTGGATGATAGACTTTAAAATATGCACATGATAGTTAATTGAGTTCATTTCAACAGTATTAATGACTTCCTTTCTACAGAACAATTGAACTCTGACATGTGCTCTTAACTATGTGAACCACGTGTATGGTATGTATCTTCTTTTTTCAGAATTGTGTTTCAAGTAGCTTGTTTGTTTTAAGTGTCTCTTTTAACTAAGACCAGTTGAATAGAAAGAATTTTATTATAAAATTTACATAAATGTTTTCCTTCAAAAATTCAGGCTCCCTTGTATGAAAGATGGCCAGAATGTATGCTCTTGAATTAAAAAAAATATGTTCAGTCATCACTGCTTTAAAAGATACTTCACTCTTTTTTTTTCAGGAGATCAAGTGATTTATTGTCTTGTTAAAATCTATGGCAAAAAACCTTTTTAGAATATTGAAAAGGAAGAATAGTACTTTGAGAACTAAGGTGAGGCTGACCCAAGGCATGGTACTTTTAATTAATTTATTTTAATCATTTTATTCAGGACTCATCCAACACTTATCACAATCTGTACATGCACACATTATATGCAAAGCACATTGTACATTTGTTGCCATCATCCTCAAAACATTTTCTTTCTACTTATGCCCTTGGTAGTAGCCCCTTCTTTTTGCACTTCCTCCCCCCTCTGCACTCCCTCATGGACCTTGAAAATTTATAAATCATTATTATTTTGTCAATTGTACTTTGTGTGATGTCTTCCTTCACCCACTTCCTTGTTGCCCGCACCCCAGGGAGGAGGTGATATGTAGATCTTTGTAATTGGTTCCTCCTTTTTACTTCACTTTCCTTCCAGCCTTCTGGTATCATCCCTCTCACCACTGGTTCTTCACTGTTGAAAGGTCATATTTTCTACAGAATTATTACTTTTTCTCTTCTCTATTTCATTTGCCTTTATACATAGATGATTTGTGCGATTTCATGATAACTTATTAAAAGTTAACATTTTAATTTAAATCTTAAATTATGGGCAATATATGATCTCATATTCATAGATTTAAGCAAACACCATATGTCAAAAATATACTAATTGAACTGAACACTTTGTTTTCAATAGTACTCATTGTTTTTCTGAAGTAGTGAATAGAAAACACTTGGGATGGCAGATGGTGAGTGGGTAGCTAGCCTAAAGGCATAAGCTGTTGTAGAAAACTTGGAATCTTGGAAAGCAATTCTGAATGAATTGACAAGTGACCGAATGATTTGCAGACCAAGAGCCCAACGTGTAACCAGAAATTTGAGGCTAATAGTACTGAAAATCAAGCCAATATCTTATCACAAGATTGTTGTGGATTTTACCAATGATTGATCCCAGAGACTTTGGTAGACAGTCACACATCACTGAGCATCCATGGTGCATGGTAGGAAACAGGGCATTATGTCATCTGCACATTATGGAAACACCATATTATAATGTCTTGCTTTTTCTTTGAGTATTTGAAACAAGCTTAATGCCTTAACATTGATTGTCATCATACTGAAAGGAATTTGCTTTTGAATTTTGTGCTTAGCAATTTACAACATTTGCAATGTCTTATCTTCTCATTAGTTGCCTCACAGTTTTGTTAGGTATTAGTGTAACTGATCTTTTAATAGCCTTGAGTACTTTGTATTCTAGTTTAAGGATTATCATCTTTGCAAAATCCACATACCAATATCATGACCAATGATGTGCAATGCTTCCTGTTGTGTGATACCCAACTTGTACTCAAAATTAATACTGCTACATTGCTTCTGGGCATGGATGTGACAAACAGTGCTTTTTCTGTGTCTGGGATCCCTGGTTCACTTTGTTATAATATACTTTAAAGCAAATTGAACAAATATGCAGTGCTAAAACATTCAAAAGATACAAAGTACATAAGACTTGATATTGAGAGTAGAAGTACACAGAAACATTTTAGAAAGATTGAAGGTATGAAGAGATATCAAGAAATTCATGAGAAAATATCATTATCCCTTAATTCTATCTCTCCATGAGCTTTTCAAAACATGTTGTACAGTACATATATAAATGAATAATATAAGTCATTATTAATACAAGTCATATACATTACAGGTTATATATATACTCTTTTATTCAACAGAAATGAGCTACCTATAATATATGCACAAATATATGTGTTTGCTATATCACATTTTTTTTAAATTAGTTTTGAGATTTATTAGAACATTGATATGGCTGTAGTAGTTAGGTTTATTTTGCCAATGAGGCCAATAGGAACACGTGGACACAGTTTGATGAGGTTGCAGCTTTATTAGAGGGTGATGAAGATGGATGAAGAAAGCCAGCATCCCATGTCTCTCTCCCTGGTGACGAGACCAATATATTTCAACTTTAGCTAGTATGCTTCTTTAACCTGTGTGCTACACTACATATGTGCAAAGCCAACCCATGCATTGTGTTGCTAGAGCTTGAGACTCCCTCAATACTGACTTTGCCATGCTACTGGTGTGTACATCACTTGGACTTGAGGTTGATGGATTCTGACTCATGCATTGCTTGAATTAAAGATCCCATCAGGACTTGCTGACCCACCCTGCTGTCTTCTGCTGATCTTGCCTGAGGAAAGACTGCTGTCTGATTCCTTGATCATGTTCCCAGAAGACCATGTGAGTTCAAGGGCGTCTAATATAATAACAGTTCCGTGAAAGTGAGTTGAACTGAGTACTGTGTACTGCTGTGTGTTATGCTTAGCGTTTTTAGTCTACAAAATCCTATGATCACCTATCATCTATCTATCGTCTATCTTTATCATAAGTGCCCTGTTTTTTGTTTCTCTAAAGAACCCTGCCTAACACAGGGGCCATGAACATATATGGAGCTAGATATTGCCCAAATAAGCATTTCATCATGCATGAATACCTATCATTCTGTACTTACAAATGATAACCATGTAATTATCAGTCATGCATCTTTTCTGTATACTTTGTTAATGATAGAAATTTAATAGAAAATAATGTTTGTATATTTATTTGCCTGGTGAAAATTAATGTTTTTAAGGTCTAAATTCTCAAATGTATTAAAAAATTCAGTGTTGAAAAAGTGCATAAATATATAAGTATGAATAGGTAAGTTGAAGTTTTTGATACAATAGTATAGAAGACTTTAAACAAAATAACAAAGTACATGGCTGTTGTTTCTCCACATATATTTCTCCAATGTACCTAACAACAACATCATATGAATAAAATGAATATTATAAATATCTTAATTTAGCCTATTATTTATGGTTATATAGTTGCATATACATTTAAAATACTGTTTCAAGTATATTATTCCTATTTTATTACATGTTTCTAGAGCTGATGGGAATTCATTGGACCATCTTCATCTAAATAACAATGGAGACATCACCACCTATTTCACAGGGTTTTTATGAAGACTATACATGCACATATTTGTCAGACATACTTGGATAACCACATTCATCAATAGATTTTTTATTATAATGTATGTAATATTATTTTTTAATTCTAGTAATATAATCTTTTGGTAAAACATCTAAATAAGTTTCAAAAACTAATGAACCAGATAATCATATTTCATGGGATAGATATTGATATCTGGTCTAGAATATTTCTATGCATAACTTTATATCTGTGTATATCATTCCCAAAATACATTACAATATTTAAATGAATATCAACCTCTTATGTGGCATGTTAATAAATAGATATTCTGATTAAGTTTGATTTTTTCTTTTTTAAACTTACAAAGTTATATTTTATTAATAAGAAAAATATCTGTAACTATGATAGATACCCATTAAGCAAATAGTTTTTGGAATAACAATGCTTTTGTTAGAGGCCTAGTACCAACAATTTTTGACTTAACCTCAAATAAAATGTAAAAATGTAGAAACATTTGATATCTATAAAAGTGCAGACTATTAGGCATAAACCCCAGGGAATATCTAGTCAGTTCCTTCAAAATCTATAAATAACTCTCCGATTTCACTTTCATTATATCTACAAGAACCGCAAAATCCTGACAAGATTCTGTTTTATGTAAGATTTGAAAGTTGAACCTGGCTAAGGTGTCCCCTGAAAATACAGGGAACTAGATTTCCATAAAATGATTGATCTGCACTATGCAAGTTGCAAAAAGGTAAAGTATAAGAGTTGTATCTGAAAATTGACAAGGAAAATTTTCATATTAAGATCCTCCACAGAGTTGTGTGAGTGCTTGGGATCAAGATGAGTCTAGAGAGGAGAGGACAGCATCCATCGGACCAAGGACCTGAGGTCCTCTCACCAAGAACCTAGCAAGCCCAAGAGAATGAACTGGCATGCTGAAGACAGCAAGAGACGACAGGGTAAGTGGGGGTAGGCTTGCCTGCTTATGGAACAAGTTTTAAGAGCTTTCTAACTGGAGACTTGCACTAAAATTAAGAATTGTAACATTTGCTAGCATAAGACAAAAGAGTCTTGAGTGTGCTCTGCTTAGTTATGGTATATCACTCCACCCTTGGAAGCACGAGTCTGATAACTCAAAAACAAGAGAAACCCACAGGCCCAGAAAGCATGTCACAGCAAGCATTAGAGACCCAGTGGTATAGAAGAAACCTCAGGAGACATTTCACTACCAAGTTCATGGTGATTGTTGGAGGCAATAGTGAGATAAAGACAGCATCTGGCCTGATCCCTAATATGTTGGACCAGTGATATTAGCTCTAATGTGGTTTATTTGGGGCAGAGTCAGCTTTTCAAATTTTAGAATGTATTGCTATTATTTACAATTAGTTCTCCATCAATGATAATATTCTTTCACTGTATCCAAACTGTGTGTTATGTTTCCATGTCAGTCAGACTTAATGCCCATTCTGTGATTGATGTCAAAGTCCACATGATTCTGAATCCAGCAGTGTTATAACTACCTAAGGATTTGACATATTACCTGTCCAGATGTGCAATGCAAATAGACAAACACGTCACTATCTTACACAAAAAGGAGGATATAAATACAATTTTACTGCTTATTCAGGTTTCAATGAATCATGTTCCTGAACAAACTGGTTTATCCAAATCAGTACACCATAAGATATTTACCTACAAAGAAGAACCACAATTACATGGTATCTGTATTCTCTAAGTCAAGTGGTGACTGGTTTGTTTAGGTAAAACTATGATTATGGAATATAATCAAAACTTTTTAATCTGTAGAGATATTGGTAGCTGAATATATATGTACATTCAGTTTAGGGTCTATTGTTCCTTTCATGTATACTACCCCATCCACTACTAGCATCTTAGCTTTAAAAGCCCAAAGTTATTAATGTTTATGAAAGTACTCTTCCACCTATTCCAGCCATAATATTCAATTTCAGCTACCACATTTATCTCAACATTTACAATATTAGTTAACGGCTATGCATTAGTTTCCTTTAATACAGTCATCAAAGCAATGGAGTACCTCTTTTACTTTTTACAATGTTCCCCACAGGGACTATCAACTAATTTGCATTTTAAGTCATAATTGTAACACTTCTTGGTAAATTCTCCAACAGCTTTCTGCTTTATTAATGTTATTCCTTCTTTGCTTAAAATAATCTATTTAAAAATAATAATGAATTGCTTTCAATCTATAGTACATTGACAGAAATTGGTGATCCAGTATACTATAATTTGGTTTTCATTTTTTTAATATTGAAATATGTAGTGGGGATATACTCAAAGAAGCATATAGATTTGAGAAGGAATGTCTGAACATGTATTATTACCTTTGGTGCAAATATAACGATGACTATGGTCAAGCATAGAGGGAGTAGTTATGAAAATTGTTTCATTCATTCACCCATTCACCTACTTACGGAGTCAATTCAGATTCATGGTGCCCTTACACAACAGAAAAGCACTGCCCTCTTTAAATTCTAATTCCATAAGTCTTTATGGGAGTAGAAAGTTTGTTGCTCTCTCACAACGTTGCTGGTAATTTGAATTTACTGACCTGGTGATTAGCAATGCAATGCTAAGCTACTAAGCCATCATGGCGCCTTTAAAAATTGCTTAGACATACATAAATACATGAAAAAAAAAGAGAGACCTGGCGTGGGGGCTTTAGATGATAGTCTGAAGTGATGCAACATTTACTGGTGTAACACAATTCACAAATATAGTATTTGGGAGTATACCCAAAAAAGAATTTTTTTCCAAAACTATGTATTTTCTTTATTTTTTTACAGAACATTATCACCTTCAAAGGACACTCCATTGCACTTAATATATTTGTCAAATCTGTGATTCCATTTTTGGAAACATTTTTCATACCAATTGATTTGGATGGCTGACAGCACCTCCTTCATTTGTTTTTATCCTTCACCTCTTCTTCATGATCAAGTCGCTATACTTTCATGTCCCTCTTCATTCACAGACATAAAAAAAAAAGTCACACAAGTTGAAGTCAGGTGAATAAGGTGCATGGAAGAGAGGCATGCTGTATTTTTCCCAAAACTGTCACATTGAGAAACAGGTCCCCAATGTGAAACAAAACTAGCCTATTAACAAATCAGGATTATTAGCAACCTGTAATATGTAGATAACACCACCAAGCTTGTAAATCTCTACAGAAGCAGACGACAACATCTTTTTCCCACCAAGTGAGTGGTGGATTTGAACTGTCAACCATTTCATTGCCAGCCAAGTTCATTAATCACTATTCTATTAGGTCAGTTTATCAGTTTAAAAGTACTGATTTTCTTATTGGTGATGGGAAATTAAATGGCTTCTAATTCTTTTCAATTTCAATTAAAAGAGTAGTGTTTTCTATGATCACATCAGCTGGTGTCCCTTGAGGTTGCAGTGGAAAGAGGAATCAAAAGTTACAAACAAGTAACCAAATTGATGTGAGCCATAACCCACATGTAAGGAAATTGGATAGTCCATCTCAGAAGCGCCACACATAAAGGATGAAAAATCCAGTGTGTGGGATATTACTGATGAATCACACAACTATCCTCTAGTTCTCTAATATTTTCTCTCCTTACTATTATGGTTCTGCTTTGTTTTATTGCATTAATCATGTTAGATTATATATGCTAATATGTGTATTTAAAATTGCTTGAAACATGAAAGTCAAGATAAATAATCCTTCAGAAACAGTAACAAGGGCACTTTTTTTGGAAAGTTTTTTGCAAAGAGTGGGGCTAGAGGGGCCTAGGAAGCTGATAAAATTGATGACTATATAACCCTACTCAATGGGATTGAACAACAGAATTGTATATGAATGGATATATCAGATTGTGTAAGATATGGGGAGAAAGTCCTAAAAAAGTACCATAGGGAAAAAAGTAAAGGGGTTCTTGGGAGGTGGAGTGGGTTAGAGGTGAGATGATATAAAGGAATTCAATAAGAAAAAAGAGGCCTTAAAACTGCTGGTGGTGGCAATTGTACAATACCCCTTGATGCGAATGAACTATGGGTTGTTATGATGTCTACTAGAGCTTCCAATCAAGTGACTAAAAATAGAAAAATAAAATAGTGATGTATATTTTTTGGCATAAGATTATATACCACTATGAATTATAATGCATGTAGTGTCATAGTTGTACTCAGTTTTAACAATTCTTTTTCACTAGGACCTTTAGCATTCTACAGACCTCACTTTTAACTTCTTCCATTTTCAAGAGTCAACCTAAAAATAATTTACATAAATACTTTAATTAATAAATAATCTTAGCTATTTCACCTGAAAAAAACTATATTTTACATTTACACATCAAGTAATAACTTGTGTCAGTACAGTAGAACCCTAGACATCGAGGCTAATCCATTCTAGAAGGATCATCTAGATATGATGCAGTCACATTCTGAATCAATTTTTCCCATAAGCAGTAACTGAAAGTGGATTAATTATTTCTCAACTCCCAAGCTTTCACTCCAATCTTGCCTTAATAAAAGGGACTAGACATCCCACTTCTTTAACAATTTAATAAAATCTTGCAGCATTTTAAGATTAAAATAAATATATTACAATATTATTTTTGAGTTCTATGATACTTTTGTTTCTCCATATAGACCAAATTTTAATCAAGAACCCCCACCCCCACCCTCCAGTCAATGGTGTCCTGCTTAAAATCTGGTCGCTTTACTTATTATATGAAATACTGTGCAGCAATTTCAAAGTAAACAAGGTCAGAGTTAAGTAATATAATTTAAATAAATAAGAACACACAATATTTAAAAAGTTTTTGGCCACTCTAGTATGGCTCATACTTTGAGACTGATGAGGACCTAGATCTGTGGACAGAGATGTGAAAAGGAGGTATAGAGAGAGAGAGAGTCATTGTTTGGAAAGGGAATCATATTTCTTAATATCAACTGATAGTTGCTTTCTCAGGAGTTTTTTCCTTTCTTTGACTTTTGTCAATAGTACCTGGCTGGCTTTCCCTAAAAACAGAAAAACTATCTAGTGAGGTCTGCTGTTGGTCTTTTGCTGTTTACCAAAAGGGTTTACAAAATTAATAATGTTGATAACACAGTTATCCAGTTCCTTATCATGATGATGCCTTTTAAAAATACTTTTTCTAAGGACCTATGGGTTTTGTTTTTCAGTCTAAAAACAGTACAAACAGCCACAAAAACTATGACAATTATAGCAAAATGCTTGGGGAACCACAACAAAAGGTTGTAATAACATGTACTAACAACGCCAGCCAACGCTAGGTGACCAAAACACAGACTGTTTTTGTTGACAAATATCAAGTGTGTGATGTCGGCGTCCAGTATTTTGTTAGATCTCTGGTACAAAATTTTCTGGACATTTTTCATCAAAATCAGATTATACCTAGTGCTGATGCATTAGAGTACCAGAGACTACTGTATATATTAATTAGTGTAAGAAGTAATGAAAGCTTAAACGCAAATGAATTTGTCTAGGTAATTTGATAGGAGTTGAGTTAAAAACAGTATTCAAAACCTTTGTTCCTGGCTGAGTCCCGGTATTGTAGTGGCTGTGCGCAGGACTGCGGCCCACTGGATGGAGGTTCAATTCCAGTTCCATGGAGCAAAGGCTGGGCCTCTAACTCCCACCACCTGAGGGCAGTGATGCAAAAAAAAAAAAAAAAAAAAAAACTTTGTTCCTGTTGTACATGTATTGAGGATTGGGAAAAGGATACAAAAACAAGTTAAAGAAGCAGATAAATGGGCTGAGCTCCGGTGGCATAGTGGTTGTGAATGGGACTGTGACCCACTGGGCTGGAGGTTCAAATCCAGTAGCAACTCTCCAGGAGCAAGGCTGGGCCTCCTACTCCCACCACCAGAGGGCAGTGATGCCCCGCCCCCCAAAATAGAAAAAGGTAAATATTACTAAAATAGTCAAGGAGAAACAGAAAGGAGAAAGAAGTACATTTTGTGGATAAAGCATAAAAATGGTCAAATACTTTTGATAAAAAATTTTATTCCAAAAAGAAGTCATTTGAGTCAGACCTGAAAGAGTGATGATTTCAGTCATATAAGAAGAGGAAATGATGAAACACCTCATCTCCTGAAGAGAGTTGGCAGATATTATGCTGTGTGAAATTAGACAAGCACTAAATGACAAGTACAATTGAGTCCACTGAGGTAATTTCAAAGAGCGGAGCAGGCATAAAAGGAAATGTACATATCGCACAGTTCCCAACCTGAGGACCAGGTACTCTGGCGAGAGACAGACCAAACTCAATTATGCATACCTCATGAAAGATAAAAAAGAAAGAAAAAAGGATACAGATACCCCCTGTTTTGAAATAGCCCCCTACCCCCTACCCCCAATGTACCTCTAAGGCTCACAAAGGGGTTGGGAGGACCAGAGCACTAATTTACCCACTGTTAGGGTATTGTATTTGTCTCCACAGGAAAGCATGCTTTGGAGAGAGAGAGAGAGAGAGAGAGAGAGAGAGAGAGAGAGAGAGAGAGAGAGAGAGAAAGAGAGAGAGAGAGAGAGAGAGAGAACCTCATTTCTGGTGTACCAAGCATTGAGGGCAATATTCCTGCTTGGAGCGGCTCATTCACAAGGAGGACTGCTGGGGACATTATGTCCCCTCCCTAGATCGTGGTTCTACAGAGAACAACACTAAAGATACTGTTTACAGGATGAGGCCTGTCTGACCAGCCCATGTGGGGGCAAACCAAGAAGGAAGTGCAATAGACCAGAAAGGGGAGCAAAGCCAAAAAATCCCTGAGAAATACCAATTGTAGACTTCTGACATGAGGGGTAGCACTTGGCATTTTATCTGAACTACTTGGGCGATAATCATAAGGGGGGCACCCTGAAAGTCTAAAAGTGTAAAGGTCTGTGGTTGAGGCACTAGACCACTCTCTCCTTGACTGCAGTAAGAGCAGTGGGGTCTTATAGAAGGTCAGTCACAGATGCTAAGGACGAAAAGGGTAATAAGTGCTATTAGGTAAGAGGGTCTGTGTTATTCTGGGTACATTAGAGAAATAAATGCACAGAAACATATCTAAAAGGAAATTTTACATAAAGGGTAAATACACATCAAGAAAAACCCCAACCCAGTGCTAAGGCATTTGCAACTTGATCTATCAGAAAGCTAGAGGCCTGAGAACTAGAAACGTGAGGCTCACACAGTCATTTATCTCTCCACCCTTCAATTAACCCCCCCAGGTGTTTATCGACCAGGTTGACACAGTAGATCTTAACTATCTCAGAGCCCTTTGAAATGGATCCATGAAAGAAAAGTTGATGGGACTGATGGATTATAACAGTGCCTGCTCACTATTTCACAGAGAGAAATTCATCTACTGTGGTTCAGGATTGCAGTTAAACTAGGGACTATCCATAGAGTCTCTCTCTTTCCTTTTTCTTTTTGTGCCTGTCTATATAAGATAGGCGGAATAAGCAATCCTTAGGAGAAAGCAAAAGGAAAGTTCCATGAGGAACAGGAAAAGAGGAGGCAGGGGAAGTGAGAGATATGCTAGTAAAGATAGGGACAGGGGAATCCATAGGGATCTAAAGTTGACAATGAGTAGGTATTAGCATTTCTGATTGAGTTTGATCAATTGAGATATATTTCAGAGGCATTAGTGAGAGGCGAAGATGGGTAAGCATGATAGTGGGACAGGAGGAAGGAAAAAAGAAAAAGAGGAAAGAATAAGAAACTGGAAATTATATATTAAGGCACACACATATATGCAAATATATAAGGTCAGTATATTCGTATGCATGTGTGTGTATTAAATACAATAAGGAAGCAGATGGACTTTGCCCCTTTATTTAAATATTCCCTCAGTACAAGTACAATTTGTTCTAATAATGTGACAATATATGATACCTTCCCAACATGATCACTGAAGACAAAATGGGTGCATAAGCTGATAGTGACTGCCTACTAAAAAATATAGCATCTAGGGACATAAAGCCTTGAAATAAGACAGGCAACTTTCTAGCAGAGAGGCAACAAAGCCCACATGGAACACAGCAGCCTGTGTGGCCATGAGGTGCCCATGAGACTAGCTATTGAAAGTTCAACTACAAGCAAGAAAATCGATGCAAAGGAGCATAGACAAAGTGGAGACTCAAACCCACCCTTAAAAGAGTCCCTCATGGAAGGGTTACACGAAAGGGATGATGTAACCAGTTTACAGTTTAGCATTGACTGAATACATAATTCTCCTCCAGTCCTTTAATATTCCCTCACCTTACTATTATGGTCATAATTTACCTCTTTAATCTTGTAAGACTTCCATATCTTCATCTATATTAGCAAGATTGTCCAATGTATGGAATCCAATATAGATAAACCCTGTAGAAATTGTTATGGGAATAATGATTCCCTGAGGTTCGGAAAGTGTGTGGGGCAGGAACGACTAACAGACTTGCAGGTGAACAGATACACTGGATGGTGTCAGACTCAGAAAAATAAACAAAACTTTAATAATATAGTAATTAGTGTTTCTGGGGAGGGAGGGATAAATGGGAGCTGATATCAAAGAATTTAAGAATAAAGAAAATATTTTGAAAATGATATCAACAATTGCATAATTGTGCTTGATCTAATTGAATTACTGATTTTTATAATATCTGTAAGGGCTCCCAATATAATTATTAAAAAACATGATGTGTTAGACAAACAGTAAGTAGGACAATATGACTAAAGTAGAAATTCAGACATGAACAAGCTACTGTGCTATGGTGCTAGAAATGTCATAATGGTAATGGCCATGCTAGATCATGTCAAACTGTCAAATCATTTTTTTGGTAAGTTTTAGATTAAATCCCAAATGAGATGGGCAATCATTATATATTGTGGCTTGGGCAGCAATACATTAAGACATTTTTTTCAGTGGAAGCAACTTGCTATTGTTTTTGAAGGATAGTAATTCAAAGAAAGATGGAAAAACTGATCCTCATTCTAGTTTGGAAGTGCAATCATTTATGTAGAAAGAATGGGTATATAGCTAATATAGCTGATTGTGGAAGTGGTGAGAAGTGGTAATCATGACATTAATTTTGCTGACTACTTAATTATAAAAAATATCCTTATTTTTGAAGGCAAAGAAAGTATTTATTTTAGTATAATTTTTTTGTATTTTAAATGGAATTGGGCTATGAACAAATGTGGGACAATGAAAGAGAAGGAGGGTGACAATAAAAAGTGTCCTAAAAGCTCAGCCCAATGAAGGTAATAGACAGATAAAGCATATTTTCTTGTCAATGGAAAAGGAGATAGTGAAAAGATGCAGGCAGGAAAAGACAGAATCTAATATTACTACTCCTACAGTGGCTGACTTGAATATTTGTATCAAGACCTAGGAAAAGGGCACATGATGTACTCTTGAATGCTGGGCTTCAAGAACAAGGCATGTGAAGGTATATTACAAAAATTCAAATAATAACAGAATGTTCCCTGGAAAGTTAGCCAATGGTTCAAGGTTTGCCATTAACTGATTTTAAAAACCTAGATTCTAATTCTGATATGCCCTTGAATTAGCTAAGGGCCTTTCAGTGGTTCATAAGGAGATACCATATATGCCTGACTATAAGCTGACTTGAATATCAGCCGAGACACCTAATTTTACCATAAAAAATATGCTGAAAAATTCGTCGTCTACATGAGTATATACGGTATATCTCTTAACAATCTTCTCTTTAAAACTTTTCTCTGCCTCTGGTCTGAATGTAAACCCTTTCCTGAATTCTTTATTCTGGGTAAGATAAGAGCCAAAGACAGGAGAAGCCCCAAAGCTTGAATTCTGTTGCTAACAGGATTGTGTTTCTATTTGGAAAAGCTTTGGAATAAAAATATTAAATATTGAGATTTTTAAGGGATTTATTTTTGTTTTCTTGGTTCTTCACTCTCTATTAAATGTTGCTGAATGGGGGTATATTCTTATAAATGTTAGGTAATGTTGTGTGCTGAGAGAAATCAGTAAGATAGAACTAATATGTAAACAACAGACAATGAATATGAATGAAGAATGCTTAAACCCTGTAAAGTATCTCTACAATATATGTATACCATAAGTACATAAAGCATTGGGATTCAAAGATCATTATGTTTCCTAAGTAGATTTTTTAAATGACCTCATTTTTTGAGCTTGTATTATTGCATTTCATAAATCTATCTCCCAAGACTTCTTAGAGCAAGAATGTCACTTTGAAGATTAAGGTGCAACTGACCAAAGTCATTGTATTTTAAATCACCTCATATGTATGAGCCAGTTGGGCAAAATAAGAAAGACTAAAGAGGATTAAGCATATTTGAATTATAGTGCAGGGGAATAATATTGAAAGTATCATGGACAAACAGATCTATTTTTGGAAGAAGCAGAAGACTTCATCTCATCTACTTTGGACATGTTATCAGGGAAGACCAGATTCTGGAAAAAAAGAAAGCATAAAGAGAATGGAAAAGAGGTCGACTCTCCACGAGATGGACAGAAACAATGGCGGCAACAAAGAACTCAAATGTGAAAATTGTGAGGATGATGCAAAACTGGACACTGTTTCATCATGGTGTACACTGAGTTGATAGATAAGAACCAACTTGATAGAACCTGATAACAAGTATAAATAGCATAACCAGTGAAAATACTTATTAAAATATATATGCAATAATCAAAGCTGAAGGGTGGAACTTTTAAAGACCATTTTTGGGACCTCCTACAAAATCCATACATATTTCTCTTGTATGTAAAGCACATTCATACATTTATTGCCAACATAATTTTCAAAATATTTTCTTTCTACTTAAGCCCTTGGTATCAGCTTGTCATTTTTAATCCTCCCTCCCACACTCTCCCTCCCTCTCCCTCCATAATGAACCCTTGATAATTTATAAATTATTACTATAGCTATTATTATTATTATTATTATATTTTTTTCATATCTTACACTGTCCAATGTCTCCCTTAACCCACTTTCCTATTGTCTATACCCCAGGGATGGAGCTATATGTAGATCCTTATAATTGATTCCCCCTTTAGACCTCAGCTTCCCTCCATCCTCCCCAAATTGCTACTCTCACTGGTCCTGAAGTGATCATCTATCCTGGATTCCCTGTGTTTATGGTTCCTATCTTTGCCAGTGTGCATCCTCTTGTCTAGCTGGATTTGTAAGGTAGAATTGGGATCATGATCCTGGAGCTGAGGATGCCTTGAAGAAGTGGAGGAAAGTTGAATGTTTCATCGTTGCTACTCTGCACCTTGACTGGTTCATCTCCTTCCTTCGACCCTTCTGTAAGGGAATGTCCAGTTGCCTACAGGTGGCCTTTAGGTCCCCAATCTGCACTCCCCCTCATTTATGATATGATTTTTTTGTTCTTGGACACCTGATATCTAATCCCTTCTACACCTTGTGGTCACACAGGTTGGTGTGTTTCTTTCATGTGGGCTTTGTTGCTTCTGAGTTAGATGGCTGCTTGCTTACCTTCAAGCCTTTAAGATCCCAGATGCTGTATCTTCTGATAGCCAGGCACCAACTGCTTTCTTCAACACATTTGCTTATGTACACATCTGTCTTCAGTGATCCTAGTATGGTGGAACTTAAGGTGCCATTGCAAAATATATATCCTGGCTGAAAATTTAACCACTCAGTGACATTTAAGATGGATCTCCATGATATCTTTTTTTTAGCTATCAGCATAAATCAACAGGATTCACCTCAATTCAACAATGTGCGCTATATATGACAGTCATGTAGGATGTTACCTTGTGAGTTGACCCTTTATATAAAGCTCTCTCTTATACACACACATGTGTGTGTTTGAAGTTGCTTCTCTAACGCTGGCATTATACAGCAAGTCAAAAGTTCTGCTGTTCAGACTAACGTGTAACTTCTGCAGCTAAAAGATCTAGTGATGTTTAGACACAAAGATTAGAACCTCAAAAAAATCTATGAGGCGCTGTTATTTATTAGAGAGGTAAATATTAGTCAGGATTAACTTGAGGGCACCCAACAACAACAGTATAAATTATAGACAGTAGAATTTTACTATTTTTAAAAAAGCAGAACAACAACAAATTTCTTAACTGGCATGCAAATATTTTATATTTAATGCTATTTTCAGATGTTATATTAGATTTTAACTGTCACTGTTTATCTTAGGTTTGAAAAAAAATCCTTACTGGTAAGTCAACACTGCACTTTAAAAATAAAAACTATCATTTTGAAGCATGCACAATTGAAATTGGTATCGCAAAATAGGTCAATTTTAATGTGGGCTACATTTTTCAGCAATTATTTAGTTAAATCAAGTGTAAAATAATTATAAGTTTTTATAGGATATTTTGTTTTAAAATAACTGGAAGTGCAAAATTTCTAAAGTATTTCACATGCCCTTACTTTTCTCAAAGGTATTGAAAAATACTAGAAAAAATAAAACAAAGCAAAACTGGTCTTCACATATGCAGGTATCACAAAATTGCAGTCTTTATCATCTATTTTTAGTATACTTAAAGCATAGTATAAAATTATTTGATTGTCTAATATCTCCTTTCCCTCACAGGGTTCTAAACATTCAATTAAATTTTACTATAGTGTAAAAAATTATAATAATTGGTGAGTATGTAGTAAGTCTAATTCTCGTTATAATAGCATATATTTTCTTTAGAACATAAGCATCAGATTTTAATATATAATATCTTTAATTTAGTAAAAATAATAAATTAAAATTGCTTTCAAAATTGCACAGATAATATTCATGTTTAATATTTATATAAAGTTGTCTTTTTATCAAAGCTAACTTCTACATGCTTAAAACTGCTTCTCAAGATCCTTCAAAGCCAGCATTGAGAAAAAGGCACTGACCAGATTAATAGCTGCATATCAATTTGAGGCACCACTAGTTAAATTTATGGTAACTCACCATCCTTCTTCAAGACAAACATCTTTCTATGCACAAGTCAAATAGCTGAGTTAAATCGAAATGTGGTAAGGATCACCACTATCATGCCCTTTAAGTGCTTCCAGGAATACAATATTGTACGTTTTTTCTTATTTTCCTATATATAAACTGTACTATAGGATTCCACTTAGATTTTTCTACATAGTAGCCTTTATTCCATATGTCAATGGGATTCAATATAGGGTGTTGCCAATTGCTCAGGTTGTCATTTCCAATTACCCATTTTGACACTGGAGAAATATCTACAGGATGATTTGGGAAACCCATTAGACCCACAGTGAGAAAAATTGAGTGAATTTTCAATTCATAGTTTGGTGTTCATATCTCCCTATCATAACTGCTAGGTTTTACAAATGTTTTGGATCCTGAGATATTTAAGGTTCTGTGTGCGAACCTGGCCAAAAAACATGCATGGGATTCACTGAACAGTGGAGAGAGAAATGAATCAGTGAGCCTAGTGTTGTCAGTTCTCAGGTCTTGCTCTCCAATGGTCAGAACAGGATGTAGCTGTCTTAGCCACTTCTCTACCTCAGCTAGCAAGGCTCACTTCCTATGAGACATCTCTGAGGAGAAGTCATGTGGACCTACCCTGATTCAGCCTTGGGTGCTGGAACAGGAGTGTGGAGATCCCCGCAAGTGCTGAGAAGTTTATGTGCTTGATGCTTATGTGATTCCGTTTTCCTCCTGCACTGGGCATTATTGCTTGTGTTTTGTGAGATGGAGGAGGGCTTTTTAGATAAGTGTTGGACATAGGGGCTAATGTTGGACTTATGGGTTTGAACAGCAGTGGATTTGGGTGCCTTCTTTATATACACTTACCCGTTATATAAAATTCTCTCTTATAGACATATGGGTTTCTGTTGATTTGTTTCTTTAGTCTACCCAGAATACCACAGATAATGGTAGGGTACCTCCTGCAACTGGCTAATTTGGAGCCAGTGTCTAGTAACCCTTGAAAAGTCCAATAATATTATTCACCACACAAAATAAAGAACTCCATTATCCTTTCAATATATGCAGAATAAGAATTTGATGACATCCAACACCCATTTAGATATTCAACACTCATTGAGACATACTGTCAAAGGAAGTGTCCTTTATTATATGGGAGAAGAAAAAATATATAAACTGGATTTAATAAAAATAAGAGATTTATATGCACACAAAGACTTCATCAAAAAGCAGAACAGGAGAACCCTTAGTCTGGGTACATGTCTTTAGTTAAGATAAAATGGACAAGAAACAGATTTATAAAATCTATAGTATTGTAAAGCACCTTAATAAGATCAAAGAAACAATCTAATTAAAGAGTGGGCCAAATACATGGACAGTTCACACTCACAAACAAATGAAACTCAAATAACTAACAAACACATGAAAAAAGGTTCATCATCAGTACGCATTGTGATATGGAAATAAAAACAACTATCATATATCACTTTTCAACAATGTTAACCCAATTAAAAAAAAACAGCAGAAAACATCAAGTGTTGGAGATGGTAGGGAAACATTGAAACTTCTATATAGTTGTCAGCCTTATAAAGATGTGCATTTGTGGAGAGCAAAACAGTGCTATCTAAAATCACTGGTAATAGAAGCACCTTAAACCCAGCAATAATTCTGCTGGGTACATACTTAAAGAAATACAAATAGACAATTGCTGTCCCAAGTTCTTTGCATCACAGTTCACAATAGTGAAAAGTTGGAAACCACCCAAATGCACCCTGGTCGAAGGGTGAATAAAGAAGCTATAATGCATACACACAACGGTGCACTTTGCATCTCTAAAAGACAGTGATAAAACCCCATTAAACAGGTGGACCTGATCAAGTAACCGTCAAATCAATTTCCCTTGCCATGAGAGCATGTGCCTGCCTCAGACATATTTTCTCCCTTTGTATTAGATTGTGTTGTCTAATGAAACAAAACCAGTGACATGCATATATTATCAAGAAGTCACTTTATAGCATGAAGATGTCCCAGTTCAGTCCAACTTGAGCCCATTGGTCTGATGCTCCCCCAAGTCCTCTTCAGACTCATGTAGCCCAAGGCTGATGATGCAGAATAGGGAAGCCAGATTCAGGAAGATCACAGACCATAGCTTCAGAGTCATTTGGAGTCAAGGTTGATTAACACAAGGCAGGGTGCCAAGCATTCTCCATGGAGGTCAGGTCTCAGGACCACTACAGGGAAAATACACCCCATATTATGCCCATAACCGAACATTTTTTTTCACAATTGAACACTTTTGATTAAGTTTCTCTCCATTCCTAGATGACCCAAGCCGCAAGCTGTGTAGACAACCAGGACTTTGAACTTGTTCTTTCCAAAGGGAACAATGTCCTTCAAAGTCCACACAAAAAGTTTCTCATTTGGAAATCTCTCTAAGCAAACTGTACACTTAAATTCACCTGTAACAGATGAAATGCATTGAAATATTACCTTGGAATTAAGAGTGACATGGTCTAATCTCATGTGAGAGGGATCCAATAACTACTATTTTAAGGCTACAGATTTGGAGGTTGATTGCTTGGGTTAGTATGTCTGGCTTTCAGGGTGCCCAATGAATGGCATTTCAGACCACCATTTATTTGCTCTTTCCATTAAATCTTAACTTTTAATGACATATTTTACTTTAATAGGCATGGTACTTCCTTTGTGAATGACAGCTATTGAAAGTTTTGACATATCTCCCAACATTACTCATTGTATAAATACTTTGTTTTTTAATCTGCATAGGTAAATCAATGTAATGTGCTCTAATATTCTGTGTATACAGACATACTGCCCCTGCAAACAATATTTAATTTGAATAGCATTAGCTAAATTAATAATATTATCAATATAATTCGCATATGTCCGATGGGAATCATTTATAATATTCTCCAGTAAAATGAAAGAAAGACCAATTAGTTCATGTAACAAGGCCCTCCATATTTGCCCTCATGAAGATGTCAATGAAGATAAAGGTGCTTGTGGAAGTCACTAATCTGTATCAATTTCAGCACTAGGAGTATAGGGGTGGAGTTTAACCTGTCAATCTGGAGATAGTCAATGAGGCCTCTGTGTGGTCATGACTTTTTCCTGAGAATTCTGGGAAGTCTTGCAGTATTTCCCAATTGGAGGTGAGAGACTTGACTCAGTTTCTTGGAGACGCACTACCGACAAGACAAGATGACGGCATCAACTCTGAGTCTTAGCAACTAGAGGAGCCAGATGAGTAGCCACATGAGTTTACCCTGATGGTACTAGACCTCTGAAGCTGAAAAAAAACCATAGAGAGACTCCCTGCCAGCAATGAGATGCTTCTACTGAGCCATTTGTACTCCTTTATAGAGTAGTTAACTATTTATTTCTTATGTTAACTATTTTTCTATCTATATAAATATATAAAGAGAATTATTAAGTGTACTGGCTTTGTTTCACTAGAGAAGTCTGTCTAACACAAGGGTTAGGATGCTTTTGCAATGTTCCATTGCATTTGTATATAAATCATTCCCTTTTGTCCATATTCGTGTCTAGGAATTTGTTTCTCTAGTCTACCCAGACTAACACAGTGCTATCGCAAACTATAGTGAAGAAATCAGATGGTTCTAGATACTTAGAAAGAATAGCTGGGGAGGGCAGGTTAAAGCCTTGTTGTACAACAATAATTTCATTAAGGAGTCAGTTAAGTCTACAGGCAAGAAGCATGTCAGCCTGCGTGATGTAATGACTGAATAATAAAATACAAGTCCAGAGAAGCAAATGATATTCAGGCATAAGTTTGAAACTCACAGTTTGAGTGTTCAGTTGGGCAGTTTGGTGTAAATATGATCTCTTCCAGTCAGTTAGCCAGATATTTCAGATCTCAGTATAGAGGGATAAATGCCTCCAAGCCTTCACCAGTTGGTGCAAACATTCTAGTCAACATTTCTTCAACTCCTGGAGCTATGTGGGCTACTCGTTTCAGTGCACTTTTGAATTCTTTGTTCAGCACAATTGACTTTTGGCTCAGATGCCACCTATTGAATGTTTGGACATTGAAAAGTTTTGGGGGCACAATTACACAATGTACTCTTTTCATCTTCTTTTGCTACATCCTTCATCATTCAATGCTGTGCCCAAAGAATCTTTCAATATGGCAACTCATTGGTTGGGTTTTGTTTTTGTTTTTGTTTTGGGGGCATCACTGCCCTCTACATTGGTTGGGTTTTATCTTTAATTCTTTCAGTTTAAGATTTGGGAAATGCATTCTTTCTTTTTGATGTTCTAATTCTTAATTTTTGCATACTTCATGATAATCCTCCACTTTGTTTTCTCAAGAAATCTTTTGTAAGTCTCTGTTCAGCTATTTGTGCATCATTTCATCCATTTATCTTAGCTATTTTGTTTTTCCTGCCTTTGAAGAGCTTTTTGATTACTTTAAGTATGATATTTTATGTCATCTAACAGCTCATCGTGTCTTCTGTCTTAGTTTTCAGTATGTTAAATCTATTTTTAAAAATAAAAACAATTATTTTGCATTTTATGAAGACCAACTTGAAGTCTGAAACAGAACAGTTACAAAAGGGGTTGCAGACAGCGTGTCCATCCCAATAGCAGGAATCAGGGAAGTGGGACCCACAAAACACAGGAAGGAATTGGGAAGAAGAAAGGGGGCATGGCCACAGTGTGTACAAGTTCTCCCTGGAAAAAAAGGTTGGTACAGCAGTCTGAGTGACACAACACCTGGATCTGGCCTCTGGGGCAGAAGACAGGAAAAAGGACCTTGATAAATAATGTTGTCATTTATTGTGACAAAAGATGAAGATTATTATTTTTCAGTCTCATACCCAAGAGCTGTAATTCATAGGGATCATGCTCACTTGTGAATGATTTAATTTCTGTGCTGAAAATGAGGTGGCAGTCTCCCTGGAGCCAGATCATGAAGGTAGCATACTGGTCTTTCTCAAGACCTGATCTATGCTCCACAGCACACTAATAGTAAAGGTCAGAGGATAGTAGCATGTGTTCTAGATGTAATGGACCTACAGATCACAGTAAGCCCTGCTAAAGTCAAATGACTAGGAGAAACCAGTGGTATATGACTCATGAATTGGGGTGTCTAGAAAGCACCAAGATGCTAGTTTCTTTATCCAGAGGTACAGCAAGTGAAAGGATGTGAATACTAAGATAGTGGGGAAGAGATCACCCCTAGGGAAATCAAATCAAAAATGGGGTACCACACAACCAATATCGTAAACTGTAGGCTCACTGGATAGTATAAGAAATCACCACACTGTGTCTATCTAATCAATGGAACAAACTGGACATATTTGTGTGCATGGGAGAGGGCAATGGGTTTTCTATAGCTGACAATCCAATATGATTTTTATGGAAGCAGAAGGGACAGAGTCCTAAATTGCTGTCATTTTGAGGATTGGGCAGAGAAGAACCAACAGTTAAAAGTGATTGTACAGTCTCTGTAACCAGCATTAATCTGGGTTGATCTGGGAGAAAGGGGGCCAGTGCTACTTAAACTTGTGGGCTCTAACTCAAGGTAAACTGGAGTGAAGGGGAAAAGTGTTTAGAGAAAAACAAGGTGATGCTTCTTAAAAAAATGCACTTTACTTGAAGAGGTTTTTAAGTGTTTAATGTTCATTTTTTGAGAAATTGATACAAAGTATTGTGTAAATTATAAATTACGAGTTTAAGAAATGGTAAAATGACCTCTGGTCCCCTAAGCAGATTTCTTCCAAGACCTGGTTTTTGGTGCCTATCAACTTTAAGTTCCCCAGAAACAATGCACATGATAAAATTCAGGTTGGTTCCTTGTCTCCCAGGTCAAAAATGGCAACATTTCGGCCCACTAATGCTGAGAATATGCATCCCTATACATTTTATTCCAAGTTGATCACTTCCAATTTTGCTAGATACATGCTTCACACTTTCCACTCCCCAGTCACTCATTGATGTTGTCGCTCTCTCTTCTCCCTTGGAGTCAGGCTCCATCTCTGCATGAAGGGCCAGAAGTGCTGGCTCACGCAGGCTTGCAGAAGTCCCATCACTAGGTTCACCTCTACACTTAGACGGCACCGTCTCTGCTGTCATATTTAAAATGGCCTTGACCTGATGGGCTCATCTTCTGGCACTCTCTCTAATAATTTTCTAGTTGTGTTCATAAGGTTTTGAGTATATGACAATGTTTTGATGTTATCTGGAAGGTTTTTACTAGAGCGACTAATTCCACTTAAGTGAATGACTTGCTCATTTTTTAATAATCTGTTCTTAGTCTGGAAACTTTTCAGAAACATTTTTACTTTGGGTAACTCTGCTAGTATTTTTAATACCAGCATCCTAACTTTCAATATAAAAGCTACCTTGTATGACAAACTTAAAGACAAGAGATATAGTTAGGTAAAATTTAACACCTTGTCATTATATCACTCTTTTGACTCATTTTAAGTTTGTTCCAGCTTTATCATTTCTGTTATCTTTTCAACTGTGGATTTTCTACATTTTGTTTTTTGTTTGTTTATTTTGTTTTTGTTTTTGTTTTGGGGGCATCACTGCCTTCTGGTGCTGGCAGTAAGAGGCCCAGCCTATGCTCCTGTGGAGCCACTTCTGGAATTGAACCTCCATTCCAGTGGGCCACAGCCCCGGATTTTCTACAATTTATTTTGCTATTTTTTAAAATCTTTTAACTTGCACCTCATACAGCTCTTACCACAATCCATATATATATCCATTGCCTCATACACATTTGTACATATGTTGCCATCATCATTTTCAAATAATTTTCTTTCTACTAATTTTATATGCTTTGTCTATTTTTTGCTTTCCAGTTTTATGTTTTTCTTTATATGAACTGCAAGGTAGGAAAATGTAGAGAGGCAATAAATGCATCAAAAAATTCTTTAGATTAAGGCAAGGCAAGTGTGTGTGGGGGAAATAGAGAACTGGTAATAATGATTACAAGGAATTATGTTGTAAAATTATTCTTTATGATTTTTGCACACCTCTTTACTATGTTTCAATTAGTAAACTCTGTTATGTGAATTATGTCAGAGAAATGTTGTCTTTTCTTTAAGTAGAGAGTATTATGGAAGGGTTGGCTGTTGTCAGGCTGGTTAAAAAAGGTTAATGTGTGAAGGCATGTCTAACCTCCTCATCATCGAAATGTTAAATTTGGTTTTCTAACTCTTTGTGAAGTGAGAGGAGATCATGTGTGGCATACACACCCTTCTTATGCAAGTAAATATATATATATATATATATATATATATTTACAAGGATTCAAAAGCAATTTAGGAATAATTTTAAAGATAATATATAGAAAAATTGAAACTTCAATCTCTGTCATCTTCATGAAAGTAAATGGGGGGGGGAGGGGGGAAAGCAGAGTTCACTTTGAGAGCAGAGCCTCAGCAATGACTGGTAATAGAGCCATAATTAAGGGGTAGCCAATAATTATAAATAGAGTTTTAAAATTTTTAAAGAATATTTGAAATACTGAAGTATAACTAATGGCATTTTCAAAAGGAATCACATACATCGCTGGGTATGTTCAGTGTTTACTCCTTTTAGAAAGGCAGCTGGTTTATCTTTCTTGTAACTGGTTTATCTTTTCTTTAGATAAGAAAACATATATCATCACTGACAGTACTACTGAAAGCTCTGCTTTTCTGGTTAATAACAGGACAATTATTGCTACATTCACATACCTTAAAAAATATAATCTTCTGCTTACATATATACAAGGCCTACCAATATTTTTTTTAATCTACATATGCCCAAATCATCATTAGGAAAACACTCAACATTGCCTTTTAAGTGATTTTCTTATATTATTAATAAGAGAGTACATCATGGATGGGGTAATTTATGTAAATTGAAAGCATATTGTGTAAATAATAGACATGAAATAAAGAAAAGTTTTTTTTTCTTTTTAAATTTCATGTCAAGTAGAAAAGACAGAGAAAAACTATTGTGAAATGAAAGACTTCATTTTTTTAATGTATACCTTTGAAATTGTGGAAATAATGGAAACTATTTGATCAAGATAAACAAGAACCTATACATTTGAGGGTTCTCATTTAGCAAAGGGATATAAAAGGGAAAATATATACAAAATAAAATAAATTAGAAGAATTAAAGACTGAACCAGAGATATAATGGAAGAAATTGGAGAGTTCATTTAAAAGTAGATACTTTGAAGCATACATATTTGAAGATAATCTTACAAATCTCATTAGCACTGAGGAATTGCATTGAAAGAGACTGTCTTCAGTGAATCAGATTTTTGAGGAATTTCTGGAAGATGTAAGACAGAGCGAACAGATGGAAGGCAAAGCTGATCAGTGCAGAATAGACTGTGATTCAACACATGGAAAGGGGGAAAACCTGGAGGAATAAATGAGCAGGTTTTTTTAAACTAAGCCCCAAGAACAATCAAAGCTCAGAACAGAAGGGGCTGGGAACAAGGCAATCTGGGTAATAAGGCAGAAACTAAAGGGATTTCGATTTTGGCCTAGCGATCTTCACATATGATGGCTGAACCAATCCCAGTTGCCAGGGGCTGTTTTAAAAGGAACGGATGGAGATGGCAGGAAAATCTGTCACTATGGGCAGTGGAAACACAAAGAAGTAGTTTATTTCATAAAACATGTGAGTGCAATGAACACACTTGGATAAAATACGATTTTGTATATTTGGAAAATATTGTAAATCATCTAGTACTTTTCTTCCTATTGGATGTGGGAACCAGTTCTCACAGCAAACAAATAAGCCCAACATCTCAACAAATTGTAAAGATTGATGTTATGTAAACTAGAAGGGATCTACTTCATGAAATTAAAGATTTTCTCCAATGATCAATAACAAAAGAACTGAACAGAAGTATATAAATTTAAGTTTCACTTGGTATTAAAACAATCTTCAAAAGATTGCTAAACTTAAAAAACTACTTTTTTTTAACTTTTTTTTTTTTTTTTTTTAGGCATCACTGCCCTCAGGTGATGGGAGTAGGAGGCCCAGTCTTTGCTCCTGGGAGCCGGAATTGAACCTTCATCCCAGAGGGCTGCAGTTCCGTGCACAACCACTACGCCACCGGGGCTCAGCCAAAGAAACTACTTCTTGATATAAGAAATGCACCCTCTGCTCAAAGGATTTTTATTAGAATTAAGCACTTGTGTAAAGAGCTATAATCAAACAACACACATAAAATCTCATAATACAAAGCATTTATAAATTTACTAAGATTGGGTAAATAAAATCAATGAGAATGTCATAATTTTCACATTTTATCACTAAGGGGAATGATGAACTATGTAAAGAATATTGTTTATTTTAGTTATCTAAGGTTGTCATTATTCTAAAAAATCAATTGTACATATTTTGAGCAAGATGTAACAATAGGGATATGAATAAACTTATTTTAATATCATATGAGGCAGCCAGTCAATGATTTTTCTTTGTAGTTCTCGATTAGCCAAAATGGTGAAGTAAGCAAGCATATAAGAACAAAGCGGTACTTTCAAAAGAAAAGTTTTAGCACACAGACAGGAAAGGAGATTTATTTCTGAACATTCTAGCAATTTTGAAGACATTCATGAGTTTATATATAATTTTTTTCTATCTGAAAGCAAAAACTTTGTACATAGACACAAAATAATATTAAATTATGGTCTGGGATGTACAATTAAACTTTTAACTGTGGACAGCTAAGTAGTTCCAGAGAAAAATGCTAGAAAATAATAGAGGAGTCTCTGTAAAGCATATGGGTGAAATATTAGCACAAAAGATGTTTGTTACCATAGTGTTGGTAACTTTCTCAATGTCGTGTTTTATATGAATAATTATATATTTAATGTGTAATTTTATATTAACTATGTTCAATTTATCTATCTAATGATACTTGAAAGAGATGTAAATGCCTATTTTCCTATTCTTATTTTGCATAAGTTTGCACAGGCAGGCAACTACACAGAATAAGTTTTCTTTTCCCACAGATTACTGAACACTGACTTAATTCCCAGGATGCGGTACATAGTTGTAAAGAGTGTCTTATCACTACTGAAAACTGTTTTCCTCATTAACTGGGTGACTCTTGTTAAACACACACACATACGTACACAAACCATACTTCTAAGATGTCCGTACAGATAGCTTGTGAATGGCTTAAAGAAGCCAATGCTGTGTGAGATAGTGAATTTCTCTTTGCCTCAGCCATCCATTTGTGGTCTTTCTGTTACAGCACTATTGCATAACTGAGACAGAATTTGGTATCAGAACTGAGGTCCTCCTATTAGAGTAGAATATTTAAAATACAGAAGTCGTTTTGGAATTGGATAGTGGGTAGAAATTGGATCACATGACATTTAGGGGCCAGACGGTAGAATATTATGGATTGAATTGTGTCTCCAAAAATATATCTATGTCAAGTTAACTAGGGCATAATACTCAGCAGTATGACATTATCTTTGATGTAGTGATTAGCTGTGATTAGCTAATGTGCTGCATATCCTAATATCTATGCTAATGAAGCAAAATTAGTGGCAGTTATGTAAACTAGGAAAGATACAACCTATATCATTAGGCGGTATCATTGTGTACATCTCTTTCAATGTTAAGGAAATTAAAGAAGCGAGCATACATTCCAGGGATCTATAAGGAAAAGGAGCTGGAACAGGGTACTACTCCCTTTGAACCTGAGAACTCCCACAGTCCAAGAAAAGACTGACCCGTTCATATCCTTTTTAGGGCTGGCCCTCTTTTTCCCAGATCGCTCTCCTGCAGTCTTTTTCGGGTGCTGCTGCAAGGAGCAGCTCTAGGAAGGGACTTTGGGACCAGTGGGCCGTAGGGCAGCCTCGCTGCCGCCAGGTGGGGCCCCTTGGCCAAACACATGCGCCATGGCTGGAGCTGCTTCCCAGAGTTGGCCCACAGGGCGCCCAGTGGGTTCCCACGCCAGGTCTCCTTTTCAGTGGGACATGCAGCGGCCCCCCGCAGAGGTTGGAGGAGAGGGCGCCCGGCCATCACTCCACCCATGCCAGGCCAGCACCGATCTCTGCCCAGGTGCATGATCAATCAGAGGATTACCGGCGCTGTCCCAGGAGATCCTGAGGGGTCCCTGCCAAGGTGGGCAGCTGAACTCCATCCTGACACCGGGGCTCCCAGGATGCCAGTGCTAGGCTGAAGCTCTTCCTAGGCGCTGACCCCAGGCCGATGCCTTTGCCCTTAGCCAGGGGCTGCAGGTGGGCGACTCCCTGCCAGGGATCTGCTGACTGGCTACTCAGAGCGTCTGGCACCTGTCCCTGGCACTGCTCTGACCTGATGACACTTGGGGGGCGGGATGAGGGCAGGGAGGGTCCCTTCTCTCCTGTGCTACTTTTGAGCTCCCAAACTTTCAATTCCATGGCAAATGAGGGGCAAGAGTAAGCGCTGAGTCCTCCCCTTAAGACCCTTCTGTGATGAAGTAGAAGACTCAGGATCCTGGCTGCCCCAGGCTCACCTGATGCCCTGCTGACCGCCTCATGTACCTGCTATGGAGGGAATCACGCTGGTGTTTCTAGTAACTCTTCTTTTTTTATGGAAAGAAAAGACACACGCATCATTCCTCTAGTGCAGTGGTTCTCCACCTTCCACCTGCTGCAACCCTTTCATACAGTTCTTCATGCTGTGGTGAACCCCAACCATAGCATTATTTCTTTTGCAGCTTCTCACTGTCCTTTTGCCACTATTATGAATCATCATGGAAATACCTGATATGCAGGATGTATTTTCAGTGTTACAAAAATTAACATAAGGAAAGCACAGTGATTCGTCACAAAAAATGTGTAATCATCTATTGTGAAATGTTTATTTCAAATTACAAATAAATGAAATTCTGTCTTGAAGCATGGTGCAGCATTGGTAAAAGTCTTCGCACTGGGTACTCATATGTGGGTGTATCTGCATGTGGGCAGACCCTCCTGGAGACAGATAGAGAAGCGGTGTCTTAGTTCCTAAGACCATTGGAAATACATGTTTTCTGATGATCTTAAGTGATCCCAGTGTATGAGTTGTTCAGCTTCCAAAGGGGTCATGATCCACTGACTGAGAATCACTGCGCTAGTTCCTGAATGTTTATATCCCACCCCACAACCAAGAGCCAGTTCTACCTTACAAATCTGGCTAGACAAGAGTAGAACCAATGATACAGATAAGAGCGCTGGACACGTGGAAGGACAGATAAAACAGTAGTAGAAGGAGTGATATCATGAGTGTAGCAGGAAGGTGGCGGTGAGGGGAGAAAGGGGGAAGAAAACGGGACCCAGCACAAGGTTGGCTATATAGCCCACCTCCCCAAGTAGTCGCATAACAAATGTGGGTGAAGGGAGAGAATGGACAGTGTAAGACAAAATGGAAACATAAATAATTGACCAAGGATTCACAAGGATGGGAGATAAGGGAGTAAGGCAGGGAGAGGAAAAAGAGAAACTAATACTAAAGGTTCAAGAAGAAAGGAAATGTTTTGGAAATGTTGATGGCAATGTATGTACAAGTGTGCTTAATACAACTGAGTGATGGATTGTTATAAAAGCTGTAAAAATCCTCTAATCAAATGATAAATAAAAAATAGAATGAGGAACTCTTCTACAATCTGATTGACAAAGTTTCACTGACATTCATAAAGTTTTCCATGGCTAAATTTTCAGGTATGGACCACCTATTTCTTTTCCCAAGACTGTGCTTTGTTCGGCAAATTCTGAAACCTGGAACTACTTAATTATTAAAATTCAACATAATGTAACAACTTGAATGAAAACATTGATCATAAATAACTAAATATGCATATTAGATTAATACACACATTGTATAGGTGTGTGATGGGTAGGTTTATTATGCCAACATGGCCACAGAAGATTGGTGGTTCTGTTGTGACGGCATGGCCAATGAGCACACGCAATGAATTGAAGGCCAGAGATAGGAAGGGTTCATTGAGTCCTGCCCTCTCTCTTTCTTCCCGATCTTCAGACCAGAGAGCTGCCTTGTTCGTCCTGTACTTCGACCTCCAAGCAACACCACCCATGGGACACCTAATTGTGGACTGTGTTGTTGTGAGTTGAGGTTCCTTCAAGCCCTACTTCTCCACGCTCCTGGGATATGCATCTCTTGAGCTGGGGACTGTTGTACTCTGTCATCTGACTGACTGTTGGCAACCTGCTCTGCTGTTTGCTGCCTATGAACAGATAGCCTGAATTGCTCTACAAAGGACTACTCATTGGCCCTCAACACTTGAAGGACTGGCAGACTTCTAGTTGCCTCACTCAAGTGAGTTGCACCAAGCAATCTACTCAGGAGTGGGGTACTAGAGGAACAAATCATAAGATGGAAAGTAGAAGCTTGTTTGACTTGTGCTTCGTGGTATTGTTACTTCTTTGGCTAGACAGAAGTCAGATATGTCCTTGGAGTTTACTGAGTTATTTTCTGGAAACAATATGGGAAGTTAAAGTTATGATTATTTTGTTTGGATGCTGTCTTTGGTTATTTCTGTATAAAATGAATATTGTTAATGTATATATTGAGCTAAGGGATAAAAACTGCCTTTTAAATGTCTCAGAACCTGTCCTGCTAAAGGAGAATGGTTAAGAAGGTCAGAATGCCTGACCGAAAGCAGGGATCTGTTTTGATGCCTTCAGAGACCTAATTCAATGTTTTTGTGTAAACAGTAGTTTAGATAAGGATATAGATAAGCTTAATAAGTATTCACCTTGACTGTTTTAAGAATTAAGTTTCATTTCTGACTATGCTGCTTATACTGATTTATTATGCCTGTTATTGTAAATATAAGGATGCATAGAAATGTTTATTGGGAAGTAGGTAAGAGAGTTTGCAAATCTAGTTACCTCATGCCAAGCATTGACCTCTAGAGGGTTTAGGACTTAGCATTAAAGACATCTCTAAAGTGATTAACCCCACCTTGAGCTTAAATGGGGTTAGGCTACACCTGGAAAGACTTCTCTGAAGAAAGTAGCCCCACCCAGTCTTTAGGAGTACTCAGGATACTTGTAGTTGGAGAGAAGGTCAGACTGACTGATAAAGAAGGATAGAGTCTATGTCCTTGTAAAAATTCTGCCTAGTGATTGTCTTCAAAAGCGTAGGAATCTGGAACCATGAAGACAACTCCTCTCTGGGTCTGAATGTTAAAGGAAACTTGTGGCAGGCTGAAATGCTTATTAGGTGACCACCCAGATTTACTGTTTGTTGGTGAAAGCAGGAGAAATGCAGCAATAAAGAGCTGGGTTGACTTTGGCCACTGACACCCTGGGACTTGGTTTACAGGAAATAGAGGAGATGAGAGCGGGTTTACTGGGCTGAAGTTCATGACCTAGCATGAGAGAGCTAGGCATGTTGAGAATTTGTTGGGACCTTAGTCTAAAGGAAGGTGACCAATGGCTACCCTGGTACGCTAAGTGGAAAAACCCACATTGAGTTTACCAGAACTCGACCAGAGGAAGAGATGTGATTTAAGTCTGTGAACTGGTGCATATCATTGCTGACTTTATGGATGGCCTATCCTGATTTGACTTTGCTAATAGATGCACACTTCATGAGTTTCCAACTGGAATGAAGATTCTTCACATTGAAAGATCTGATTGTTTCCTCAGAGCACTGGGTTGGGATAAGTGGGCAATACAGAAATTAGATACCCAAAATGGGGGAATGAAGGCACGAGGTGGTTGGTTTGCAAACTCTTATAGGTGGAGGAATATATATATTCATAGGGTTAGAGGATCAAGGTGTAGATATTTTGTAACTACAGTTGTAAGGCACAGGATATCTTTTGTTTTGTTCACTTACAGAATGTTATTTTAAAATGCTGGTGACACATGTTGAATTGCACGCATTTTAGTTTTATCCTGTTAGGTATAGATATGATTTTATTGTTTATTTGAAGGTTACATGTGGCTATAGAGTTATGTGAAAGTATAAAATTCACAAGGAATGGTCTGTAGCAGTCATGTGCTTATGTTAATTTTATGATTGAAATGTAGAGGGGGAGTCTAGCCTGTTAATCTGAAGATAGCCATTGAGCAGCCAACGAGGCTTCTATGTGGGCATGTCTTTCTCCTGAGACATCTGGAAAATCTCACGATATTTCCCTCATGAAGATGAGAAGCTATCTTCCCCAGTTGTTGGGAGTTAGTTTCAGAGATGATTAATCATGGACAAGATAAACTGGCAGCATTTGAGAAGCTGGAGAAGCCAGTGGAGAGACCCCACAGCTTTGTCCTGATGGAGTCAGACCTCTGAAGCTGGTGTGGCCACATGGAGACCTCTGCCAGTGATGAGATGCTTCTGCTGTTGATGGACGCTGAGCCCTGGAGGCGAGGTGCCCTGCCAGCACTGGGATTCCGCACTCACTGACCTGTGACTTCGTGAGTCGGAAGAAGACTTTATAGACTGATTTCTGGCATAGGGGTTAATATTGAACTGAAGATTTTGAACTGGACTGGGCTAGAATGCTTTCTCCACGTCCCATTCCTTTTGTATATAAACCCTTTCCTTATATCAATATGTGTGTCCTTGAATTTGTTCCTCTAGTCTACCCAGACTAACACAAGGTGTAATGGGTATGATTATTCAGATAACCTGTCCAATAAACACATGTGTAATTAATAAGATTGCAGCTCAATCAAAGGGCAGAGAGAGAAATGACTCAGTAAGCCTCACCTGTCTGTCTCTTGCTCTCTGATGATCAGATCAGAGTGCAGCTACCTTTGCTAAAGTTGCCTCAACTTGCAAGCGATACTGCCTGTGGACACCCAACCACTGGACTCTATCGCTGTCAGTTGAGGGCCCTTTGAGACCTGCTTCCCCACCCTGCTGCTGTATACATCACTTAAGGTAGGGATTGTCAGAACCAGTTATCTGGCTAACTGTTGGTGACCTATTCTGCTGTTTACTGCCTGTGGCATGAGTTCCTGTATTGCTCTACAAAGACCCAGCTGTCTGCTTCCTTGTCTTGTACCCAAAGCCCTCGTGAGTTTGAAGGACTGCCAATATATTCACTTCTTCATGAAACTGAGTTGAAATGAGCCATTGATAGTGCTCTGTGGACTAACTAGCTGTTTATTTCTTATGGTGTATCTATCTATCATCTATCTATCTATATATCTGTCATCTATCTATCTATCTATCTATCTATCTATCTATCTATCTATATTATCTATCTTAGTCATAGGTATCCTACTTTTGTTTTTCTTGAGAACTCTGTCAAACAGAATAGGTGAACCGAATATTCCACTACCATCAAATTTACTGTGATTCATAGCACACTTATATAATATCCTTAAGGTGGTCTCAGTTAACTTCAATAGAGAAACGTTTTATTTCTATTTTTCAAAAGGATTATATTCATAAACAATACATAAAAAGTAGCAACCATAAAAGTTCCACCTTTTCATCATCAAAATTTTGTTTCACTCTCCATCCTGAAATCCAGATACACTCATCCCCATTGAAAGATTGTGCTCAAGGTTCCAACCCCTTTAAGGAACAAACTCAAGGTCTGTTCATTCTAAACATCTAAATGAATATCCTATTCATTCCCAGTCTAGGTTAGTAACTTCTAAATGAAGTTAGATGAGTGACTTCTGTTGATTCAAATACCTAAGAACTACTAAGAAAAGAAGCCTGCACCATAAAAAATCAACAAGATGGGTTAACTACCAAAAGCACTCATATTTGTAAATGTAAAGACCATATATTTTAATAATTTTAACTCCTATTAAGTATTTATTATTAGGAAGTTAGGTCCTTACAGACCACAAGCAGCTTGCTCTCTCCACTATTGCTCATAAGTTTAGTGGCTTTGAATTCACCAAGCAGCACCATGGAAACAAGATCTGCTTCCTCAAAGATTACAGCCTGTACAGTGTTTTGGCTCTTCTACTTTGTAACACATAGGATCACTAACTGAGTCAGAATTCAGCTCCATGACCATGACTTTAGCCAGAATGTAATAATGTTTTGCATAATAAACTAATTGCAATTCTTGATTTTATGTACTTAATTCTATATTTGGCTAGCCAATTATGAACATTTGATAACAACTTAAATATACTGTCTCATGAATTCCCTATAATATTGCTTTGTTTGACATAAGTTTTGTAAATGTATCTAGGATGTAAATGAGAAATCACAGCAGCCAAATTTGTTCTGTTTTAACATTAAAGTAATGGTGATATATGCTACTATCAATTGTTTCATTAAGGCAACAATAGTTTTAATTTCATTTGAAACTCTGTTGAAAAGTTATACTCCTCTACTCACAGAAGCATGTTGGATCTCATATCAATTTTCCTTTTGCATTTCCTTAAGTAGTTCTATGAATTCATTTCTCTTTAGTTGTTCTGTGTTATTTTGATGATGAAAAACTATAATAAAGTATTCTATAATTAATCTGAATCACATAATAAATAATTTCTTGAGAATAAATAATACTTAAGAACAGTCAATTTTTTCTAACAATCCAAACAGACATTTATACTGATAAATGCAAAATTCACTCAACAAATAATAGCAGAGGATATTATTTAGCCTTCTAATTTTAAGCTCAGTGTATTCTCCTAGAGGATAACTAGTCATTTAAATTTTACTCGAGATTCACTTATTGAAACTGGTTCACTAATATTAAGAATTCCCTCAACCCTGGTTGGGCTTATTTCATGCCATTAAACACTTGTGCTGATTTCATCTAACATTTAATTCTGTACAAACTCTAACAGCTCAGTAACTCACATGAAAAGTGAAATTGCAAACATCCAAGGAGTGAAATTTGCTGTGATTCATAAAAGCAAATATTGCATGGTACTAAAAATATAGGAAGATTGACAGGACAATACAGCTGACTGTTCTGTTATTTTCTGTTGCCTCTCAACTGCATACAATAAAAATTACTAATAACACTCACATTTTTGCCATTCTTGGTGAATGTTATTGTTTAAAGTTCAAGGAATTGTAAAGTTAGGGAAGAAAGATTTAATATTTAAATTCTATAAAGGACAAAAATGCCATAAATATTGCAAAGCACTGCTTTGAGATTGTTTATTTTTCCTTGAAAAAGAGCATCAGAAGGAAAAAAAACTGGTGAACTATTAAATATACATTCAAAATAATTTGAAATTTTACAAGATAAAATTTTAAGATAATTTTATATAATATTCTATATGATAAGATTTTAAGATTCATTTGTCAAGATATAAAAATGCCATATATCCAAGTGCACTCATAAATACACACAACCCGCTAAGAGTAATAGAATGGTGCACTCAATGTGCTTTGTGCTAACTGAAAGACTAGCAGTTCAATTTCACTCAAAGATACCTCAGAAAAAATGTCTGGTGATAGCCTTTAAACTCCTCTGGAGTGAACATAGTTTTATTCTGACATGCCAAAAGTTGAAATCAAATTGATGGCTATTGAACATATATGTGCATCTATATTCATACAGATGTACACACACACAAGGATGATTTCAAAAGTCAATGGACAATATCCATTATCTTTAATACAATTTTCCCATGAAGTTATTTTTTTAATCATTCTATTGGGACCTCATATAACTCTTATCGCACTCCATACATCAGTTGAACCATGCATGTTTGCACGTATGTTGCCTTCATTCTTTTCTAAAACTTTACTTTCTACTGAGCCCTTGGTATGTTATTTTTACCCCATTGCCCCTCATAACTCCCTGATTACACATTGTTATTCACTCTGACACTGACCACTCTCTCCCCTCCCCCATGTTTTCTGTTGTCCATTCCTGTAAAAAGGGCGTATAGCTTTGTGTTGATCATTGCGATTACTTCCTTTTCTCCCTTCTTCTCCCTTTCTTCCCCCTACCCTTCTGGTATCACTATTCCCACACCTGTTCTTGGATTCCGTGTGTCACGTGCTGTCATTCCTGTCTTTACCTATGTAGATGTTCTGGTCAGGTCTGAGTTGAGAAGCAACACTGAAATCATGGTAGTGGGGGACAAGGAAGCCTCAAGGAGCCGAGGAATATTGTGCTTCATTGATGCTTTACTGCACTTTGGTGACTGTGGCAGTCATGTGCTTATGTTAATTTTATGATTGAAATGTAGGGGTGGAGTCTAGCCTGTTAATCTGGAGATAGTCATTGAGTAGCCATTGAGGCCTCTATGTGGCCATGGCTTTCTCCTGAGACTTCTGGGAAATTTCGCGATATTTCCCTCGTGAAATGAGAAGCTATCCCAGTTGTTGGGAGATAGTCTCAGAGACGAAGAATCATGGAAAAGACAAGATGGCAGCATCCAAAAAGCTGGAGGAGCCGGCGGAGAGACCACACGGTCTTGCCCTGATGGGGCCAGACCTCTGAAGCTAGGGCGGCCACATGTAGACCTCTGCCAGTGATGAGTTGCTTCTACTGTTGATGGACCCTGAGCCCTGGCAGCAAGTAGCCATGTGGAGACCCCTGCCAGCACCAGGATTCTGCACTGACTGACCTGTGACTCCGTGAGTCGGAAGGAGACTTCATAGACAGATTTCAGGCATATGGGTTAATATCAGGCTTATGACTTTGAACTGGACTGGGCTGGAATGCTTTCTCAGTGTTACATTCCTTTTGTATATAAACCCTTTCCTTATATCCATATGCATGTCTTTGAAATGTATTCTTCTAGTCTACCTGGATTAATACAGTGACTCATTACTTCCTGTGGGCCTTCTGTGGGGAGATTGTTCCAGTCTCTACAGATGGACTTTGCGTCTCTGCTCCAGCCCCCCTCTTTCTCAACCATATGTTTTTGTTTGTTATGTGTTTGCTGATGCCCATAACTCAGTCTCTATGACTCATTATCGACCCAGAGATGTGCTTCTTACATGTGGCTTTGATGCTTCACTGCCGAATGGTGGCCTGTATAACTTCAAGCCTTTAATAATCTGGCACCATCCACCTTCTTCACCACATTTACTTATGAGCCCATGTTGTCTTCAACGATTGCGTCTGGAGAATGAACACTCAGATTGCCAATTGGTTAGAACAAAGTGTTCTTGACATTTTGAAGCCATCTCTTCTAGAGAGGGAAGTGCTCAACAAGATGGATTGATACTGTGGTTGCAACAATGGGCTCGAACATAAGAATAATTGTGAAGACACAGCAGAAGAGGGCATGGCTTGTTCTGTTGTAAATAGGATCATTATGAATTGAAACCAACTCAAGGGCACCATATTGTAGGAGACAGAATGATTTTTCTTAAGTTGTATCCCCCAAATATATGCCAAACTTAGCCACTTGCTATGCATGACAAATGACTTGGAGGTCAACAGAAGTAGGTCAGGGGTTATTCTCAGTCAGGGTTATCAGCCAACTAGAATAATCAGGCTGTAAAATCTGCCTCATCCTAAATTGAGCCCACTCCCTTCTGATAAGGATAGTGGTAAACTATTTCCTTGTAGGAGATCAAGGAGGTGAAGCCCACCCAAGAACGATCAAGGTTAGGCCACCATCAGGAAGCTAGGTTCTGCCTTGTCAAATGTATGCCCCTAGCTCATCCCCTTCTAATTATGCTTATGCCTATTGTACATCCACTTCCTGTGATATGTACGTGTATTTTATAGCCGCTTTCTCTGATATGTGGTTAGCTGAAATCACACTCACAAAGTAGATTTAAACTTTGGTGACCAATCAATTCTCCCCCTCCAGCTCTCTCCCCGCCATCTCTGGTTGTCTCTCTAGACCACCAAAGGAGGCCGAGGTGAGCATGCTGCCTTGAAATGCGTCTGAATCCTTCATTTTACTCTCACTTCTATCTCTTATAATTTCTATGACTCTACAATTATCTTTACTTATCATCGCTGTGCAATTCTGTCTACCAGATGTAGGGGTCAGAGTCTAACCAGGCAGCCACCTGGACTGGGCAGTTCCCTGAACCAGGCAGCCCCCTGGACCAGGGAGCCCCTTGCACCCCTTTTGTGTCAGCCTCACCAGAAAAGAGATGAACACCTTGGTGAACTTTGTAAACCCTTCCTCTAGAATTTAACAGAGTTTATGTGCCCGAAGGCCACAGCCCCATTCACAGAACTTCTCTCTCAGAGCCGAGTCTGTACAGTCTCTTCCCTCAGTGTTCCAGGAGGCGGATCTGTGTTCTCACACACCAAATCTTGACTCAGTCCCTGCAACTGCAATATCAGAAAGCCTCATCCCATTATTTGTACATATGCCCTTGGCTCAAGCCCTATATAGGTCCCACTTCCCGCAAACTGGGTGTGGCTTCCCTGACCTAACTCTCAGGCCATGGGACCACCCAGGAGCTCAAGATACTCCTGTCTCTCTCTCTCTCCTCTCTCTCTCTCTCTCTCTCTCTCTCTCTCTGCTGTCCCTTCTCTTCCCGAAAATACTTCACTACCTCTGATAAAGTATATCTTCTTCATCCCTAGCTGAACTCTTTCTCCTTCCTGTGACTCTGTCTTTACGTCTCATCAGACCTGTGATGATGTATTAGGGGCTGATTCCTCTGACACCATACAAAACTTTGAACAACAATTTATATATATCTGCAACATATTTTAACAGACATTTTCTAGCATGATATACTACTTGAAAGGTTATTTATGCCTTCTTCATATATACTCATATAAGTGCCTTTGTACATATGATTTTTCCTTCAGATGCTCATTTTTAATATAACAAAATAAATTCTATTTTCTCTAAAATGTTTAATTTAATTTTAATTTTAAAATGTATCAAAGATTTTTGTTTGATTACTTCAAATGGAAAAGCATAATTTCTGTACTTGGTTATTCTATACTGATATGTACATAATATTAAATTTTAGATTATGTAAAACTAAGCCTCCTATTTTAAAATAGACCATGTATTTTCCCCTACCTCTTATTGATTACTTTCTGGATTTATCAACTTATCTTTTATATCAAAAGTTGACTATGAACACACTCTATATAAATACTGTTGTTTTAAAATAATAAAGAGTTCCCATTTCCAAAGTGTCTCATTACACAGTGTGCTGAAGTGAAATTCTTTAAATAGGGCTGTACTGTCCCAAATTATTTGGTGAGACCATGCAAATAAGTGTGTGTGTGTGTGTGTGTGAGAAACACTAAGAAAGTGGATGGATGAGTTGTGTTATCCTTCTGGGTTGATGGGTTCATTCACAGAAGTAGAGAGAGATAATCTTGGGACAAGAAAAAAAAAAAAGAAGAGCTAATAGTGCAATATACCTGCTTTAAGTGATGAGCAGCAACAAGAGATGCCAGAGGCTACAGTGTCACAACCTTCCTATGAAATGTATCCCACACAGATTACAAAATCCACTACATATTTTAACATGTCTGTGATGCATAGATTTGTTATGCCAACATGGCCAAAGAAGATTGGTGGGTCTGTTGTGATGGCATGGCCAATGAACACACGGGATGAATCGAAGGGCAGAGATAGGAAGGGCTCAGTGAGTCCCACACTCTCTCTTGCTTCCGGATCTTCGGACCAGAGAGCTGCCTTGTTCGTCCTGTGCCTCGACCTCCAAGCAACACTACCCATGGGACACCTAATCGTGGACTGTGGACCTGTGAGTTGAGGTTCCTTCAAGCCCCACTTCGCCATGCTCATGGGATATACATCTCTTGAGCTGGGGACTGTTGGACTCTGTCATCTGGCTGACTGTTGGTGACTTGCTCTGCTGTTTGCTGCCTGTGACCAGATAGCCTGAATTGCTCTACAGAGGACTACTCAGCGGCCCTCAAGACTTGAAGAACTGGCGGTCTTCTAGCTGCCTCCCTCAAGTGAGTTGCACGGAGCAATCTGTACTGCTTTATATTTAACTGTTTCTTTCATATCTTATATACCTTTCTTTATATATAAATATATAAGAAGAATTACTAGTATCCTGGTTTTATTTCTCTTAGAGAGCCCCGCCTGACACACATGTCAGATACCTTATTTTCCATTGTGTGTACACACACACACACAGACAACTATGCACACACATCACTGGACCAGGAAAGAGAGCAGTGAACCATGCTAAGACCAGGAAGCAGAGCAAGGGCTTGATTTCCTCGTCCCTGGAGACAGAGGTCAAAGGATAACGTGGCTGAGAGGTCACGAATTGAAAGGACATGCCTGCAGCATGGCTAGGAAAAGTAGCTGTGGACAAAGAGAATGCATCTTTACCATTTTGTAACCTTTAATTTCCCTAATAGACACCTATATTGTGAGTATTATCTATGAGTTGTCCCCCTGTTGGTGACCTAGTGGGCTTTGCGCGCCAGTGTCCGGAGCCATACAGCCCGGACATGTTTGACCTTGCTACAGTCTCTAGTCTGAACTCTGTTACTGTTTGTTGCCTGAGCTTAGTAGTCTATTATCTTTAACAGTAAACAACCCTGCCTTTTGAAGCCTGACTTTCAGACTTCTGACCTTCACTTGTTAACATGCTAATTACCTAGGCTTATAGATAAGGCATTTCTGCTTGTCTTGACTTGCATCTTTGTGATTGGTTGCTATAAGTTGCCCGTTTCACTCCTGTATACCCTTATTAGCATACGGACCTCTTTGAGGACTACAGCCCCTTTTGCGCATCATATTTGGCACTCGTCTAGGATTGGCCCCCTGTTGACTTTACCTCATTAGCATGAGCTGTGATCCTGACATTGACTATATTTACCCTAAGTTTTGCTCCAATAAAGGAGACTTGATCAGAATCCTGTCTTGTCTCCATTTCTCGCGTCTCCTGTCCCCCCAATTCCCGCTCCTCCTTCCAGGACTTGTGAATTACGGACCCGCAGGCCGGGACACGCCAGTAGGATGTGAATCCAACCTTAGGCCTACTGTTATTTCCAAGAAGAAGAGAGTTTTTCTTTTCATTCTGTCTCAGCGTCCTTCAGGCAAAGCTGATGGGTATTATGATTGGTCATTGACCAGGGCTCCATAAACACGATTAATTTCTTAGCAAAATATTGAATCACCAAGTGCTAGGTGAGGTATTTAGGGGACAAATCCTTACTTTGGACAATTTTTTAAATTCTAATTTCTGATTTCATTTTGTCATGGGTCTGTGCCATTTATCTGGAACTCTACTAAAACAACAAGGAATGGTACTCCTTCTTTAAAATATTGTTTAGAAATCCTTTCAGTCAAATATTCAAATGTATCGCATACAGGATATAACTTCCACTAAATATTTTAACATAATTCAGGCAAATCCTTTTCCGTTGTACATATACACATGCATATACATATACACACTCAGTGTTCCTCTATGGTTCAACTACATGTTCATCATTTTGCTTCAAAGCCTCACCAGAAGCACTTCTTGTAAGAGGTACTAGCAACCATCTGTGTTACAATGTGTCTATAGAAAACTGTCTGAAAATTATATGATTATTAAAATGTTATACTGGTATTTGGGGGGTGAGATTAGTAGAAAATTGTGTTCGTCTGGGTAAACTAGAGAAACAAAATCTTAGGCATGCATATGGATATAAGGGTACCGTTTAAATACAAGAGGAACGGAACATTGAGAAAGCATCCCAACCCAGTCCATTTCAAAGTCATAAGTCTGATATTAGCCCATATACCCGATACCAGTCTATAAAGTCTCCTTCTGACACACAAAGTCATAGGCCAGTGGGTGCAGAATCCTGGGGCTGGCAGGGGTCTTTCCATAACTCCTTGCTTCCAGGGCGCAGGGTCCATCAATAGCATCCAGTTGTGGCAGAAGCAGCTCAGCACTGTCAGGGGTCTCCAGGTGGCCTCTCCAACTTCAAGGTCTGGTTCCATCAAGACAAGGCCCTATGGCTTCCCCTCTGGCTCCTCAGATGCTGCCATCTTGTCTTATCCATAGTTCATTGTCTCTGAGACAAACTCCCAACCACTGGGGAGATAACTTCTCATCTCCATGAGGGAAATATTGTGAGATTTCCCAGAAGTCACAGCAGAAAGCCATGCCAATACAAAAGCCTCATTGACTACTTAATGGCTATCTTCAGATTAACAGACTAGAATCCACCCCTACATCTCGGTCATGAAATTAACATAAGCACATAACCGCCACAAAATTAGAATAATAGAAGTAATGCTTGGGTAGGAGAAAGCAGATTGTTTTTTATTTGACATGCTCTCATTTTTTGTTTTTGTGAGATTCTCTTGAATGCTTTCCTGGTCAGAGTCACCCCTAAGTAACTGTGCCAAGTGACATGTCTTACTATGACTCTGTAACTCCCACCAAATAATTGGATGCGACTATGATAACTGTAACAGTATTAGTGGGAATTGGTCAGTTTTCAAACCACCCATCCTGGCTCTTCAGGAAGGAGACTGGGAAATCCCAGCACTGGTGTAAGAAGAGCAAGTTCAGCATCCCTGTTTGATGTGGTGGAGGCCGAGACCAGAGGCGATAGAGACTGTGGCACAGAAATCCCGGGACAAAGCAAAAGTACAGCATTGAGACAATGGGCCTGTCAGGCAGAATGATAGGATACTTCCTGGTCCACATAGTCAGAGGCTAAGGGACCACGTACCTGAGATATTGCAGACTGAATAGAACCTTGGTTACAAGGTGAAGAGATCTGCTGCTATAGACAAGTGACTGTATCTTTACTGTTTACAGATCCTGATTTGTGGAAACCTGTCAATTTCTCTAATAAATCTCTATAGTTGTGAGTTGTCTGTGAGTTCTGCATGGCCATTGCAATGAATGATTTAGCCACACACAGAAATAGAATGCCATGGAAGGCATGATGGGTGATAGAATAGGACAAAGAAGGGTGGAGACTGAAGATATCCCTGAACCCTGCCTCTTGATCATAGGTAAGCAAAGAAGACCATATACAACCAGCCTTCCTCACCATTTCATCAGCAACATAACAAAGCACTAGTGGGTCTTGCACCCTCCTCCTACTTGTTAGGTTTGAGCCCACTGTAATAACCACAGTGCCAATCTGTTATATGGAGAGTCTTATTTTTCCTGCATCTAATTTACCAAGCACATTCCCTTCTCCAGATATAGGTCTCTTTTACGTCCCCAAGTTTATGAGAAGTCTTTCCATCCCCCTCCTCTTTTTAAATTACTTTTATTGGGGCTCTTACATTTTTATCACAATCCATATGTTCATCCATTATTATCAAGCACATTTGTTCATATGCTGCTATCATCATTTCCAAACTATCCTTTTCCAACTTGTGCCCTTGATATCAGCTCCCCATTCCCCCCACCTCCACCTTCAATCCCTCAAGGACTCTTAATAAGTTATAGATTATTATTTTCATATCTTACATAGTCTTCCATCACCCCTCACCCACTTTTCTATTGTTCATTCCCTTGGGAGGGAGTTATACGTAGATCCTTGTGATCTGTTCCCCCTTTCAACCCCCACCCTTCTTTAATCCTCCTGATATCTCTTCTCTCATTGCTGGACCTGAGAGGTTTATCTATCCTGGATTCCCTTTGTTTTGGGCTCTTATCTGTAGCAGGGTGCATGCTCTGTTCTAATCTGATTTTTAAGGTAGAATTAAGGACATGAGAGGGGGGGAAGGGAAGCACAAAAGAAATAGCGGATATTTGTGTATTTCATTGGTGCTATACTACACTTTGATTCGCTCATGTCTTCTCTGTGTCCCCTCTTGTGAAGGGATGTCTAATTGTCTACAGATAGGCATTGGGCCTTCACACCATATCGCCCACCTCATTCATATTGGGTATGTATTTTTTTTTCCTTATTATTGTGTGTGGGGGGGGAGGTAGGGGGGCATTCCAGAAAAACCAGAAGATCTGCTAGACAAATTCTAAAAGAATTATAACTCTTGGGTATGTTTTTCTTCTGAGTTTTATATGTCTGATACCTGGTCCCATTGATACCTCATGGTCAGACAGGCTGGTGTGCTTCCTCCAAGTGGGCTTTGTTGCTTCTGAACTAGATGATGGCTTATTTATCTTCAAGTCTTTCAGGCCCCAGATGCTATTTTTCCCCTTTTAAGGAGAATTCCAATTGTTTTGGAGACATTTATTGACCATCCTTTAGCATTTTCAGTGTGCTTCACTGACTCTAACATTGACACACCTGAAATCTTCTGTAGTCGTCCATCTTCCTTATACAGCTTTCATGTGCATACGAGGCCATTGAGAGCAGCATTGCTTAGGTCAGTGGAATCTGAGTAATTGGGATAGCATCTTCACTCTTTAGCACTTTAAATAGGTTCTGTGAACCAGATGTTCATATGACAATAAGTTGCTTGATTTCTTCACTGATCTTTCATATTGCAATAAGTTGCTTGACTTCTTCACCGATGTTTCATTAGCAGTGATTGTGAATCCAAGGAAAAATTAAATTCTTGAAAAGTTCCAACTTTTCTCCATGTATCATCATTTTGTCTCCTGGCCAAGATGTAAGGCCCATTCTGACAGCTGCAATCTTTGATCTTCATGATTAAGTGCATAAGTGCTCTTGGCTATCATCAAACAATATTGTCTCATGTAAGTATAGAAAGGTAATAAGCCCTCCTTTCCTGATGTTGCGTTCTACTTGATAAATTACAACTTCTCAGAATTTGCTCATATACAGAAGAGATATGTGTGGGTAATGAATGCAACTCTGGTGTACATCGCTCCTCATTTTAAACCATGCACTATGGCTTTGTTTTGTTCAAACTATGTGTTCATTGCAGTATGTTCTGAAATTCCCATTCTTCACATAACTATACACATTTTCTTACGATCCACTTAGTTTAATGGCTTTGTACTGTTAATAACTGAAGTAGCTATCTTCCCAGTATTCTCTGTGCAGCTAATATACAACAAACATTAGCAATAATGACCTTAATATCACGTTTTCTTCTGACTATTGCTTGGCTTTTAGCATCCTCCTGGTGATGTGGGGTGTTTTTTGTTTGTTTGTTTTTGGCTTTAGTTAACTTTTACAGCATTGTAGTCTACTATAAAATCGATGAATTGGTTTTCTACTTTCCAAATTATATTGAGTCATGTTCTTTGAAGTAGATACTCCAAATTTTAATCTTTTCCAGTCATTTGGCCAAGTAGCTGTCTTCCAAATTTCTGGACACACCTCAGGGAGTGCTTCTAGTTTTGCATCAGTAGGTATTGGCATTTGGTCAATTTCTGTGACCTTGTTTTGCATGACAGCCTTTATGAATTTTTACTGTAATATTCTCAGCACTTGATCATATGTTATCTCTTGAAATGGTTGCATGTCAAATATTTCTTTGTGGATAAATAACTCTATATTCTCTACATCTTTTTTTCATATTTAAGCGTCATTCAATATTTTCCTCATGGAATACTTCATGATCACAATTTGAGACTTGAACTTTTTCTTCAATTCTTTCAGGTTATGATATGCTGAACATGTTCTTTCCTTTGGTTTTTCGACTTCAGTTATTTGCATATTTCATCACAATGCTTATTGTGCCTTCTCATGCTCCCCATTTGAAACGGCATGCTGTACTCTTTTACTTCATTGTTAGCCCTCTGTGCTTAGCTTTCCCAAGAGCAAAGGCAAATTCCAGAGTCTCTTCTGACATCCACTTTGTTCCTTTCTTTTATTCCATGTCATCTTAATGACTTTTGATTTCTTCATATAGGAGGTTCTTGAAGTCAACCCACCAGCCATCCGACTCTGGTCAATAATACTCGCTGTGTGAAAATGGTCTTTGAAAGTGTCCTTAGCTTCAGTTGGAATATACTCAAGTCCACAGCCTGACTACTGTGGACACTGAATATATTCTTCAGCTTCAGGAAGAACCCATCTGTAATGGTTTGTCAAACAGGTGGAGCCAGACCCCAGAAACTGATCATGTTTTCAAAACATGATATGAAAGTTTCTTGTTGTCTTTCCTGTCTGATTTAGTCCGATGGATTGCTGTATATTAATTCTGGTGAGGTCTACGTGCATAGTCTCAACTTATATAATTGGGGGAAAGAGGGTATTTTTAAGGAAGAAGTCACAGGTTTTACAACATGCTATCATTTTATCTCCAGTTTCATTTCTATACCCAAGAAATATTTCTCACCTATTGATCCTTCCTTTCCAAGTTGCCATGCCCATCACCAATATGTACCACTCCATTTTAATTGTATATTTCATCAAGTTCATGTTGACAAAATTAATGGACATATTTAAGTTCTTCATCCTGGGCATTAGTTCTCAGTGTATGAATTTGAATGACAACTGTTTTCACTGGTCTTCCTTGTAGGAGTATAAACATTACATATAGCAATATACTTCAAGAAAAATTTCAAAATTCTAGTTTTACACTTCCTTTTAGTGTGTCATTCGTGAATTGATACACCATAGGTTTGCTAGAGTAAATATGTCCAATATCAGTTCATTTAAGTTCACTAATACCTCAGGTATAAATCTTCATGAATCCATTTCCTTTTGAATATGATCAACTTACTGTGTATCTACCTCTGTGTAAATAACATACAGTGTAAATATCTCTCAGATTCAATGTTCCACTAATTAATGGATATTTTCACTCTTTCTTCTCATTTTGAATGTGCCACTATTTTTTTTTATCACGTGCATTATTACAGTCATCACTGCCTGGAAGAGGCTGCTCTTCCACTGCCATATGTATAACCTCAGGTGTCAATCTTCTGCCACAGTAGTTATCAATGCTCTTCTGCTTATCATGAGTGACTAATCCTTCAAATGTATACTGCTAATTGCTTCCTACACTATTCATAGTCCAGAAATGTGTTGAAAGCTGTTCAATATGGTGCCTGAGATACTTTTCAGATGTGAGCACAGTTCCCTTAGGAACATATGGGTGGAGTTTAGCCTGTCAGTCAGGTCACAACTTTATTGAGCTCTTTTCTTTCTCCCAGGTAATCAGACCAACACACTACTGTCTGAGTTTGCTCTTCTTATTCGTGGGCTGCCCTAACTGCGGGCTGAGATAACTCATAGATGATGATGGTGCATCATGTCACCCTGCGGTGAGGCTCCACTGCAACCTGTTTCATGATGATGATGGTGCGCTACTCACCTCTGACACTTCATGATATCTCACCATCCAGCTGTGGCTGTGCCTGCTGCCTATGGGACAACTCTACTTGCCTTGCCAGTGGGAAGGCTCTGCACATCCAGTCAGCCACTTTGCTGTCTGTTTCCTTGATGTTGGATCAGTGGCCAGAGTGAGTAGGAAGGACCTTCAGTATATTAACTGTCCCACAAAAGTGAGCTGAACTGAGCCTTCTGTGTAGGCTAGCTAGATATTGTATTCTCTATCTCTCTGTATATATACATATATATGTATATACGTGTGTATATATACATGTATATACATATATCCTTATTTTGTTTCTCTGGAGAGATCTACTTATCACGATGTCCTTGCTGCTATTTCCAATACTTTTGACATTGCTTCTATGAAAACAGACCTGTAAACAAGGTACATCGGGCTTTTTCAGTCTGACCATATGCTGACATAACCATCAAGGAAGAGCCAAAGGTGAAGCATAATTTTTGAACACATATACCCCTGCACAGAGCCTTTTTGATCCAGGAGAGACACACATGCAAATTTCTACCAACAGATATAGCAAATCCAGAACATTAAACATATCAGAGTAGCAAGCTGACCCAACATGGAGCTGGAGCCTTTGGGCTGATAATGATGGCAAAGTCATATGCCATCTGCCATATTCCCACTGACCATGAACTTAAGTGACTCTGTACCCAACAGTCTGTCCTCTCTTTGTTCTGATCCAATTTTCTGCTTTATAGATCTGCAGCTACAAGAGTCTGAAGATGGTTCCATCTAACATTGAACCCATGAATTTGAGTTAGAATAGAAAATTTTCTTGGTATAAAATAGCTTCTTTCTATAGAGTTCTTCCTTTTCTTGTTTTATTGGGGGATGGGGGGCATCACTGTCCTCTGGTGGTCGTGCAGGCTACCCAGCTTTGATCCTGGAGTGCAGCTGCTGGATTTGAACCGTCAAGTCCATGGGCTGCAGTCCCGCACTCAACCACTTACGCCACTGGGGCTCAGCCCTAGAGTTCTTTCTTATACATATATGAGTGTCAATGATTTTGTTTCTCTAGACAGACAGCCCAACCTAATACAGAAGGAAAGAGGGTTGAGGTATGTCTCTCTTTGATTCATAGAAATCAGCCTGGATTGATGTAGAATGGTATTCACCTTTTCCACTGTGTAGTCAGGTCAGATAACAGCCCCATGAAATTTTCACACTAGACTTTCTCTATGGAAGCCAATAATTTTACTTCTGAATCAAAAATACCTCACATACTGCAACTCTAACATAATTTATAACATATTTCACTGTTCACATTTGTAATGTGCTTAGTTACCTTCAAGTCTGCTCTGCCCCATGGAGACCACATGTATGAGGAAGCACAACAGAAAGAAATGTTCAGCCCTTCTCTGCCTTCATGATCTTTGATGTGTGTGGGTCCATTTTTGCAGCTGCGATGTCAATCCATCTAATTGAGGAATTCTTTTGTTTTCACTAACACATATTTTAGCAAATATGTCTTTTTCTAGGGCTTATTCCTTCCATATTATTAATTCATAGTAAGGATATATCACCTCCATGCTTCTATGGAGAATCCTGATACATTTTAAATCTTGATTTTTTTCTGTTATCAGTCCATTTTATATTTAATATTTTTTCCAACATAGCAATTCAAGTACATATTTATATGGGGCTCATTTTTTTCATTGTCCAGTTTTTTAAAAAAATGTGAGACTATTGAAAAGACTATGCCTTGAGTTAGAGCATCTTAGTTAAACCTTAAGCTTAGTTAAAAAGAGACATCTTTTCATCTCATCTTTAGAAGAATGAAAAATATAGTGTTTACAGATTGAACTGCTAACTACACTGCCAGCAGTTCAAAACCTCTGGCCCATAAATTGAAGAAAGAATTTTTTTTTCTACTTTGGTAAAGAGTTACAGTCTAAGAAACTCGCAGAGTCATTCTACCTAGTCCTAGATATTATGAGTAGGCATTGGCTCAATGGTAAATAGCTATTTGAGTATGCCTTTTAAAAAATATTAAATAAGTCTTTTGTGATAGATTTGTCCCATGCAATATGCTATCTTATTTTTTAACTCATGAACATTGTTGTTGATCCACATAGAATGATATATTTTGAATTTCTATATTTCCCCTCCATTGATTTCTTATAATCCTCATATTCAAGCATCTTCATACAGTTAGCGAAACACAGATACACTTCTGTCCTTTGGGCCAAGATTTATGGTTCCTACATGAATCTGTTTGTACAATGCTGGGTCATGCGTTGCTAGTAAAGCTATGCTATTGGTATTCAAATTTAGTATTATCAAAAATATATACATCGTTAATTTTGAGCCTCTTAAAATAACTGTACTTCTGACAATTCATTATAATTTTAACATGATGCATAGGAAACAGAAACACAGTGATATTGGGTCATTTTTAACTTATAGTGACTCTAGAGGACAGAATAGGTCTGTCACAGGGTTTCTTGGTGGTTAGTTTTTATGAAAGTAACTTGCCTTATCTTTCTACTGCTGATAAACTGATGAGTTCAAACTGCCAACTTTTACATTGGCACATAGCACAATGTAGCACAAAAAGTGCTACACACAAATAAATACACATTGAGCTAGACAGGATTCAGTGACTCTATAGAGAGGAGGAGAACTACTCCTTTGGGGATTTGCAGTTGTTAATATTTACAGCAGCAGACAGCTTGTCTTTCTCCCAAAGAAATGGTAGCTCTTTAGAAGGTTCAATTTAAAATCTACAAAATGCAAGGGGACTGACTGCTTTAAGTGAATTAAATTCTTATGAAGATAATAAATATCTATTTCAAACAACTATTTGACCAGTTATACTGTTCCTCAAGTCTAAAAGTTGGCAAAATATAAAAATTCCAACATATTTCACAAGACATCAGTATACCAAAAAATCGGAGAGATTTTTTTTCCACACAAAAATAGCCTGGAATGTCTAAAATATCTATCACACATTTCTCTTAGGAAAAATGTTTGATTATATAATTATTTATGACATAAAAATGAACTAATGAATCCTCTAAGGGGAAAAACTGATGACATAACTCGATGCTATTCGCTTTCAGAACAAGATTTTATCATTTTAAGTGCTGCTACTATTTCCAGATGGTTTATATGCCATAAAATATTTTAACTTTGCTCTAGGCAGGCTATTCCCAAATAAAATCTAAATCTGAAACCATTTGTTTAAAATTATTTCAAAGCTAAAATTATGCAAAGAATATTTTATTTAGTGTATGATAATAGTATGAATGTATAATTCCTGTGTTTCTTCAGAAATAAATAGTAAATATCTTTTCATTTTAATATTTGTTAAACTCTTGGAATTGCTATATAAGTACGAGTGTTCCAAAAGTTCAAGGAAGTTTTCATCATATCTTCATATTTTTCCCATAAAATTTTGGAAATACTCTTAAAATTTACTTGTGCCTGCCTATTAAAGAGACAGCAAAATTTTTGTAGTGAGAAAAGTATGCTTTCTCAGGAGTGGTTTTTAGACAGGAAAAATTAAATCATATGTAAATGCTGTTAATAAAATTATGGCATGCTTACTGTAGATTATTATGCTGCTAAGCAGCAAACATATCTAATTATCACAAATATTATTTTAATTGTTTACTCATATTATACTCAATAGAATTAATATGAAACTAAAACTTCTTGAGGTGCCCTCTTAATGGGGGTCCACCTGAAAATCCCATGATGTGTGATTAAGTTTTAATTTATAAACAAGAAGCACAATAAACTAAATTCAAAGTTCTCTAATGGTGTGCATATAAAAAAACAAAAAAAATTAAATATCACCTTGTGTGCCTTGGGCTACTAAGTTCCCAGACAGCAGTTCTTAAGGACCAGCTGCTCCTTGGTAAAGAGAAAGCATTCTACCCCCATAACAAGTGACAGGCTTAGAAGGACAGGTTTTTTCTGTGCAACAGTGTCGCCATAAGTCTGAATGGACCCCATAGCAGTGAGTGTTTTTACTCTGGTTGTATACTTAGATTGCAACATGGTAAAATGCACTACCTTATGGGAAATCAACCACAACAAATTACATGTCACTATTTTGGGTTACTTAGTATCACAAGGACTACAATCATAGAACTTTGACTAATAGCCTGACCTAATACAGGGCTAAACATTCCCCAAACATTAACATATATCAATCAATCAATAATTAAGATATTAGCATATATCTCTTAGTTTTTCTTACTATGCTAGCATATATTGTTCCAGAAAAATGTGCTCTTGGTGTTTGAAATATTAGCAAGGATAATCTTAGTGAAAAAGTTGAAGTCAGACTAGAAAAAATAATTTGACCATAGACCTAAAAATAGTCCACAAAAGCCCATGGAATAACAACTCAATATTTTTCGATATACTAGAAGAAGATGAGCCATTAGGTCACAGGCATTCAAAATATATAGTTATTTGACTATAGCTTGCTGATGATTATAAAGATGGCCCTGAATTAGACAACTTTCCATTGTTATGCTGGAGTTATCATGAAACGGCTGAAAATAATAGGGAAAACTGAATTGGCAGATTGACAGAAACAGTAAGATGGTTTGGGTTCAACAGAAATATCAGGGTTGGTACTCTAGCAATTTGTGAGACATTTTATCTTGTTAAAGTAAATTGTTTTTAAAATGTTTCCTCTTAACCGTATAATACAATCCAAACCTCAGCTCTAACAAAAGTCTCTAGGAAACACCTTGTTTCCCAAAGTCTGCTCAGAAATTTCAGCAGAATTTAAAGGACACATCAGAAATATGAAGGTCAGGAGAACATTGAAAAGTTTCCAAAGAGAGTTACAACATTTGATTTTATCTTTATCAGACTTGTTATACTCTCTTTGTATTTTCATCCACTGAAAGCAGTTAGTTATTAAATCTTCTACTTCTCATTTATTCAGTGACTTTTTTATAAATATACTATAATAAAATATTCCATTTGATATTATTAACCAATTTCTTCCTCTACTTTAGTCTCTATGCATAAATATTGTTGTCTTTGGGCTGAACTACATTTTGCTTGTCTAATGCCATTCTTGTTATCATAGAGCCACTGAACTTTTTTATTTGCTCACTTTATATTTAAAGACTTCCAGTAATAATTCCACCTCCTCATTCTTAACTCATCTGTTATAGATCAATTATGTGCTGTTACATTTGAAGCAATTTAAATTTGGTATTTTATTTGTGACCATTTTTTTCATTATTTTTATAAGATTTGACCTTACTTTTAAATTCTCTAACATAGTACTTGATACGTGTCTAATTTACTCAAAGGTCCATTTCCTTATGTCCTTTCCCATTGCACAGTTTTTACTATTTAAAAAATAAGTAAATGTTTATTTCTGTTACTTATATTTTGGCTTAACTTAAAACACTTTTTGGTGCATACATTGGATATACACGGTTGCTTTTGCGTAAATCAAAACTAAATTATACCTTCCTTTATTGTCAATTTTTTTCAGGACTCATATGGATTATTTTTCACAGTTTTGAGACACTTATTAGGCAACCATATTTCTTTATAATTTTACGTGTACCATAAGTAGTGTTTGGGGATTGCATTTAAATATATAATAAATATATTAGATATATTTCTGTTGACGGTGATCCTAATAAGGCATAGTAGAACTGCTTCTGAAGGTTCCTGAAAATGTGAAATCATTGGAAGAGCAGACATCATTCTTTTTCCAAAGGAACGGGGGGGGTTCAACCTTAGCCCACAGCAATGCAATCTTTAGAATCAACTCAGTCCCTGTGGGGCTATACATGGACACAACTTTGAATAGCATGTGAAGGAAGTTATCATCATATTCTAAAATACTATGCTCACTAACTTTTAATTTTTCACAGTAATTAAATTGACCATTTTTTTAGATCAATACTTGCAGTGTAATTTTAAATTTTGTTCTCTGTCTTCAACTAGGGAAGAAAGAAGGGACTTCTATTCCCCTTAAGAGTTAAAATTTTGGAAACTCGAAACTATTCTTGCCTGTTGTAAAGGGCCACTATGAGTGGGCAGTGAATTTTGGCAGTGTGCTTTGAGATCTTAAATTATATCTTATAATTCATTTAAATTATGTGCATTATTTCTCAGGCAAGGTAAGTAGTTGTAGAGCCACTATAAAGTCATTGTAAATGATGAATTATATTTGGATTTTATATATATATATATATAAGTATATATATATTTTTTGACAAAATCATTTGTCTTGGTGCTTGTTAGTTTTTGCTTATGTAACAACTGAAAAAAGACTCAAGGATGAAAATGGAAGAAAATATTAAAACATATGTGAACTTGAAATTATATTTTATACTCTATTAAAATTCATGTTTAAAAATTCAATATAAATATTCAAATTTATCAAATATTGATTCTTGACACCATAGTTTTAATATGACCTATATGAAGTACAACGTCACCGTCTCTGCTTCTTTAGTCCTCTTTTAAAAACACATATTGATTTCTACATAGCAATAAAATGATACGGTGCTATTGATTTTATTAGCTGCTGACTTAATATTCAAATTCTCTCAACCTTTTTATCTTGTCTTTTGTTCAGTCTTCTTGAGGCCTGAAATCTTGTTCTCTGGGTGAGTTTATTTTAATTTGGATTATGTATATCGCTGCATGTTCTCATATTCATACTCATTATTGAGCATGTTGGATTGCTTGACCACTTCACACAGGGTTTCTTTAGCTGCTACTTGTTTCAAATTTTCTTTCCTAAGGTATTGACCATCTGAATTTTTCCCTCATGTCATTTATTCTTCTTTAAGTTGGATAAAGAAAAATTTGAAACAAAATCTACTTTCTAGAAATACGTAAATAATTTATTTAGAAATAAAAATGTAACCATAAATAAATGAGAGAGAGAACAAAATTAATTATATGAAAGTGTGTTTGAAATGATAAAGTTGTTTGGGATTGAAAGTGTGTTTGGGATTATAAGGTTGGAAAAATTAATTCCACAAAGGTAGGGTTCAAATAATGTGAGGAGTTATGTAATATAGGAAACATGAGATTTTATTCACTGACTAGAAAAAAAAAATTAAGTATGGCTAAGAAATCTTATGCAGGGATCTACATGTAACATCCTCCCTGGGGTACGGACAACAGGGAAGTGAGTGAAGGGACACATTGGACTGTGTATGATATGACAAAATAATAACAATTTGTAAATTATTAAGGGTTCATGGAGGAAAGGGAGGGGAAATATGGGGAGCTGATAAGTTATATTATTTCCCAATAAAATGATTTATTAAAAAATTAAAAATAAGCAAAGAAAGAAAAATAAAAAAAGAAATGATTAAATGGCCACTGGATTATCTTAATCCATTAGGATTTTTTTTACAGAGGGGAAAATTTGTCATTTATATAGTGCATTATATCATTTAACTGAAATAACATTGTTTCACAAGTAATGGGCATGGTCTAAGAAGCATGCAGCATTAGAACTGGAAGAAGGCTCATTGATAAATACACAGTAGACACAATCTTGCTTTCTGAATGTGAAGAGGACAGAAGCACTTACTGATCCAAGACTAGAGCTTTCAATGAGAATTATACCTCAACTTAAAGAAAATAAAAATATTCACAAGCAAAGTAATAAATAACACCACTGAGGAAAAACAAATGAAGTTGTCATGGATTTGCATGTAATTGGATCCATAACCAGTCTCCAAGGAGACAGCAGCCAGAAAATTAATGACATATTGCCCTGGGAAAATCTTTGGCCAAATACTCCTTGAAGTGTTAAAAATCAAAAATTCTGCTTCAAAGACTGGAGGTCCATGATCTATTCATTTACTTCATATACATTCAGAAAGTGAAAAATGGATAATGGAGAACTTTGAATTATGGTTTGGAAAAAATACTTTATATACCATGTGTCATCAAAGAATGAACAGATATGTCTTGAAAGAACAAGAGCTTGGATGATTGCGTATCACAAGGGAGGATGTCAAGATTTTCTTCATCTCGAGTGCTTTGAAAACGTTGTTAGGGTAGAGCAATCCCTGGAGAACAGTATCAAGTTTACGAAGATCGAGTCGGGGAAAACAGTAAGGCCCTGAGCAGCATGACCTACCACAGCGGCCTACCCACAGGCTTCCAACAGAACAACGAGTCTAAGATGGAGTCAGACCAGGGTGTCCTGTTCACTTGTGTGCCAGTATGAGGTAGACCTTACTACCCAGAAAATAGCAAGTCAGTGCACACATTATAATTTGATATGTACATTTCTAGGATGATTTTTTTAAAAAACACTAGAATACTTTGCATGCAAACACACTATATTGCTGAATATGCCTCTAATTATTTCATCTAATTAATATTTAAAATTAAATAGTTTTCAGTTACCCCTCTTATTTACTAATGATTTAAATCATATCACAACTGTCCCATTATGTGTCATATTAGGGTATAAATAATTAAGCCAGTTGTGGTATTGGAGCTAGTACATGTGTGCCACAGTAGTACTGTGATCTAAACAGTTTTAATTAACCTACTGGTTGGAAAAATGTCTAGACTATTTTGCTGAGGTGCTTATGAGTGAACTTGAATATGACACTATTTGTTTAGTTATTTTCATGACCATCAAGTTGAATTAGAGTCCAGGTAACCTGATTAACCATCAGAGTAGAACCTTTCATAAGTTTCTAAGGTTTATTGTTTATTTACAATTTATTGTAAATTTACAATTTATTACAAAATATTACCTCACTTTTCTTCTCCTGTGCAGCTGTGGGTTTGAACCACTGACCTTTTCTTTAGTCATGACAATTTAACCCAACTGTGCTGCAAGGGCTCCTTAAGGACTTCTATCACTTAACAACTAACATTAAATACTTATGGCTCTAAATTTATTTTTATTATAACTAAATCACTATCCTAAAATAAATTTCAGGTTGTGTTTTCCAGTATACATCTTATGTCACATAAAAAATATTTAATTCCATTCCAAGAGTCTTTTCATAATACATATAAATAATAGTTATCTACAATTGGCAATGTAAAATTAAAAACAAAAACTAAGCAGATACCAAATTCATATATGCGCCATCTAAGTCATGAATGTTTAAGGTCCTGTCACCCCTCCCATGCTCCCTTCCCCACTCCCCTGCACCAAATCTTCACTTTTAATGGCACAGAAAATGTCTCTATAACATTGGACACCTTATCTGTGATTTTCTTGCCTGCAGTACTTACATTTATCCTTCATGTCCTGTTTTCTCCATCTTCAGAGAACTTGCAGAACATTAACTAATCAATAGCCACAACTCAGCTCTAGATTAGGTCTTTATTTCTCAAGATGAGAAAGCTTAACAAGAGTTAAATAACTTGTACAAGATTAATGTGAATTTGTGTCTGAGCTAGGGAGAGCATACATACAGGCTATGCCCAAAGTCACTTCTGTATCCTTAAGCAGAGTAACTGCACACAGTTCTCTGACAGAGAATCTCTTTTAACTATGAGTCTACATTACAAAAGTTAAGCCTATCTGCAGACATACATCCTTTGAGGGAAGCTAACCACTCGCAATATCACTGGTTCAGTAAATGCATTTGTATGGTTAAATATATATAAAGATTATAGTAAAATCATAGAGAATGAGATGAACAGAATAAAGGGTAAAATAAAGAAGCCAGACACGGTAGCATACTCACCTCCTGAACAGCCATGATCTCACCAGTCAGGTCTGCACATAGTGCAGGCAGAGAAGTATATTCCTGGCCAACTCCCATACATACTTAAGGGTGTGATTACAGGTACCCACACTCCTCATAGGAAAGGGCTCTACAACAGGCCTACATGTCACAGGAAGGGAAAGGACAATGAATATAAGGGTGGCAGGAAACAGATGACCTAGTGGTATATAAAACAGGAAGGGAAAGAACTAGGGGTATACATGTGACAAGATGGGCGGACCCTGATTAATGATGGCGGCCTAACCTTGGCCAATTTTGAGTGGGCTTGACATCCCTGGATTTTCCTGTAGGGAAACAATCTACTACTATCTTTAACAGAAGGGTGGAAAAACCATACAGTCTGATTGCTCTAGATGGCTGACAACTCCCAAGGAGAGTAACCTCTGACCTGCTTTCATTGACCTCCAGGTGTAGAATTTTTTTTCCCCTGGTAGCAAGTAGCTTGTTAGGGCATATATTTGAGGGAGACAAGTTGGAAGGAATCTTCCTGTGCCCCACAATATTCAATTGCACATTTCTATAAAAATTTTAACAAGTTTTCCTCATAAAGCTGATTACAAGGAGTGTAGGGGGATAGTCTTTTATATAGCATTTAATACTGAGTTTATGACATTAGATTTTATATACCATATATTTTCTCTTTGGATAAATATTTGCAATCATGTTTCTCTGTTATAAAAGTTAACTATGCTACAAAGATGACTTATTTCCATGTTTTTGTCCGACAGTTTTAATTTAGAGTAACCTTACTGTGTTATAATGAATATCTGATGTTTGGAATATTAATTCAGTCACTATTCTCTTTAAATGGCTGCAAAAATTAATTGTTCCAGTGTTGCAAGCTTGTTAAATATGCTTATGAAATGTGTCCAATGTTCCCCAAAGTTGTAGCTCTATTTTTAATAAATTGGATATTTAAAGACAATGGTATAATTTTATGGCTAGTGATCTATTTTACATTCACTGACACTTTCCATTTCAACAGATGTTCTATACCTTTATTTGCCTGAAATCAGAGGTATTATTTTCAACACTGAGTAGCATCCTGTATTTTTATGCACAACACATTCCATCTTCCCTTCAGTCTTGTGTCCTTTCTCCCCTCTGCTCCTTTCTACTGACTGTGATTTATAGCTCCTTTCAAATCTGAGTGTCTGAACAACTTGGGTGCCACTTCCATTATTATTATTTTGCCCTGGGTTCTTACGGCCACTTTGACCAAGTTTCGCAAGCAGTCAACATTCAGTTTACAAGTACTTAGCACTATTGCTGTCAGAGACATTTTGTCATGTCGCCATGCTTTCTTCGGTGATTTATCCTTAATCTTTCCTTCTTTCAGCTTGAATTTCTCATTTTCTTTCCTGAGCTAGTTGCCTCTTTTTACCCAAGAAATAGTAACATTATATACATGGCACTCAATAAAATGTCTGCATTATTTTTATAGACATGCTATGCCAATATTATTTGCATGTTACTGAGCTAAATTTCAGCATGGTGTTAATGTTGTTCTTGTAAGTCTCTCTGCCTTGGTGCCTGTTGGCATAAAGGGTGGGTTACAAGCAGTGGACCCTCACCAGAATTTCTTCCCTTCCTCTGCACACCACATTTTGTATTGCTGGAAGAAATCACCTTTTCTGGGCCCCAAATAGCCATTGCCAGGGAAGCTGCCTCAGTAAAGGGAGTGTGCAGGCTTCCACATTCAGGGCAAGGGAAACCACTCAGGTTGACTGGGACAGAATAAAACATTCAGGCACATTTGACTCTACTCTCTGACTGGATGGTTGTCACACTCTGGACCACTGCATCCGTTGCCTGTCCATAACATTGTGGAACAAGAAGGAAATCTGAAGGTATAGAGGACTTCTGTGGCCCTGGAACTGAGGAGAAGTCTGATTAGACATCCAGGGCCCCAGTGGGCCTAGGGTGGTGAGAACCTAAGCCTGTACCATCTTGCCACCTGGCTTCACAAGGTCATCACAACTTGTGATCTAGTCTTTGCTTTCTGAAGGCAATGACACCAACCTGTAGCTGGAGCATCCCAAGCTCAGACTGTGGGAAGATTTCCCATGGGAAGATTTCTGCAGATCCACTGTCTGGCAAAAAGTCTTCGGGTGCAGAAAAATTGTAAGAAAGCCATCACTCTCAGACTGGGCTGCAAACTGCCAGAGAGCAAATGCATTTCCACTGTTTGTTTTACAGTTACTGGGTTGATACCAAACTCAATCCATGACTTCATGATCATAGCATATGCCTTTGTTATACAATTAGGATAAAATATTTCTTAAAAACTATTGAATAAGGATGAACAAGGCCATAACTCAATTTTTGAAATTACAAGAAATCGAGGATGGTATAATGGTTTACTCTGCCAAAAATTGTTACACATTTAAATTAGTTATCACATTATGTACACATTATTTACATAGACCACATATTTGTGGAAAAGTACAGCAAACACATTTGTATTGTATATGTTTCCATAGCTTTGTCTTAATAACATATTCCCCATTTTTTATTTCTTACGAATTCTGCTCCTCTATTTTGGTGTCAAATGGGTTACATATGACCTTACTATGTCATTAGTGAACCCCTGATGTCATTTGTTTTTAGGAAATGGACTGCTACAGTACGATTAGTGCACATGGAGTGTTTCTCCAATAATTTAATGACTTGCTTTAACCTTTTTGAGATATTCACAAAAATCTCCTTCTGTAGTCTTTCTAGTTATCTCCTTATTTAATCATAAGTTATGTGGTCCAAATAGATTTTCAACGCAACTTTTGTGAAGACATATGTGAAGTCAATTGGTTCCAGTTCATAACCATGTTAGGTGCCACTGAAGGAAATGTTTATTAGCCCTGGGCAGACCTCAGTGGTGTAGTTGCTAGATTTGTGTCAATTATAGTTAGTCCATGTCACTATAAGCTGTCTTCTTTCCACTCACTAAGCTTGATGGCCCTCCTTGTCATGTCCAGAACTACTGTCAGAAGTCTCGTCATCCTTGCTTCAAAGGAACTACACTGCTTCCCAAAAATATTTTCTGCTCTTTTAGCAGTCTAATATATATTCAATATTCTCAAAAACTACTCAAATTCAAATGCTTTTTATTGGCTACCATTTACTTGTGTAAGATTGAATTGAAAATGCCATGTGTTAGGTTAGGCACATCTCGGTCCTCAAAGTGACATTTTGCTTTTTCCCACATTATAAAAGTTCGGCTGAAATGTTCCCAAAGCAGAGTGGTCTTTGGTATTTTCGACTGCTGCTTTCATGGGAGTGTTTGCAGATCTAGGTCAAATGAAATCTTCAACAACTTAAAGATTTTATGCATTTATCACAAATTGTTTATTGGTCCAGTCATGACAGTTTTTGATTCCTTTACAAGGGCTGTAATCCACACTAAAAGCTGTAATGTTTTATCTTCATCAATACCCGCTTCAGTCCTCTGCCTCCAACAAACAAGTTTATGGCAGGCGGTTAAGCAGTCTTTCTTCAATCATGTTGCCACTTTCATCTTGATCACATGATTCTGTTTCTCATGTTATTTTCTCAATATACTAATTATATAAGTGTGGTGATGATATACAATTATGACACACACGTTTCCCAATTTTAAAACTCATATGCTCTTCCACAGAAGTACAGTGAAGTATTCTGAAATTCCCACGAATCTTGTATTTGCCTAGTCAATATAACACAGGTCTGATATTTTCTGCATTATGCCAAGACCCATGTGACATCAGCAATAATTTACCTTATATCATGCTCCTTTCTGAATCTGCCCTGAATTTCTGTTTGCTCTTTGTGGAGGTACTGCTGCAATAGTGTTTAACAATATTCAACAGCATTATTTGTATGTTTGTGTGTGTGTGTTTAGATTATAGGTCAACTTATTGGTATGTATATGGAGTCAGGGATAGAATACAATCTATCCATCAGTGGGTAGCCTCGTAAGAAATCTTCCAGAGTGTGGCCTTTTTATCCAATATACTATGAGAACTTTTCTTTCTCTGGCCTTTAGTCCTCCTCCTTGTTGCATTCCATGTCTGCCTTCAGGGGTGCTGGATGCACAGCTAACCCTGGAAGCTGTTACTGTCCTGCCATGTTCCTACCAACCTTGGGTCCATGTGACCCCACACCTGGCTTCCTGTTGCACCTTTCTGTTTCATTGGCCTCCAGTTAGCTGCATCTGAAGAAGGCTCCAGCTAGCATCAAACTCATGGACTTGAGTTGAAGTGCGTTGGGACATTTCTTGTTATAAAAGCAATTATTGATATAAAGTTATTTCCTGTACATATATGAGAATCACTGGTTTTGTTTCTGTGGACAACCCAAACTAAGACAATGTCATATAAAAGCATTTGATGGTCATTATATTCTGTGCTCATGCTTCTATGAATTGGGTTTTCAGTTTGCTGACATTGTACTTTTCCTCATAATTTCTTGTCATGAAACAATGACTTTTTATTTCTAGCTTGGATTGTGTATATCTATCTATATCTCACTTCCTCTAGTGGTCGTGGGCACTACCCAGTGCTGCTCCTGAGAGCCGCTGCTGGATTTGAACCGCCAAGCCTGTGGGCCACAGTCCCTCAATCAACCACTACGCCAGTGGGGCTCAGCCCTTTTTATTTCTATGTTGGAACTGAACTCAGTTGTTCTTTGTGTAAAAACAGAATGGGAGACATCTGGCTTCCTCTGACTTCCCTATGCCCAGGAGGCAGTGGTCATAAAAGCCTCTCCGAACTCTGTCCTTCCATCCTATTCTGATACCAATGATTCTTCACATTCCACTCTACATCTGTGCTCGGTTCCATAATTTGTAGTGATGGTTACATAGAACTCACAGAAAATACTCAGTATTAAGGGAGTGTATTCGGGGATTTAGTAAGTTACCACAAGTCAGGATCAATAACCAGTAGTGAGGCAGCCATTGCTCCACACAATACCTCTCCTCAGCCAGTAGTCAATGTTCTCTCTATTCATCAGCCTCTTTCCACAAGGTCCCTTGGTGTCTGCCTCCATGGACCAAGCACTCATCTGTTGCTTTGTTACGCAGACCTATACCCTCAATATTGCTGTCTTCTCTGTCTTATGGCCATCTTGCTCAGCGTCTTGTCTTGGCCTTTGCCACAGCAGAGAGAGTTCTTGAACAAGCTCCACTTTCAATAATCCTGGAATTTCTCTCTCTGCCCCTGCTTCAAAGAAGTTTCCTTATTATAAACAGGGCAATTGTCACTAACTCTCATGTGTACCTTATATTAACAACACACATCCCCTACTTACAAACCCCTCTCCTGTGTCTGTATGTCATACTGTGGTAGCTTGTGGGTTACTGTGATTCAGGAAGTTATGTCACTGCTATTTGAATTACTAACAGAGTCACCCAAAGGGAACAGATTTCAGCAGAGCTTCCAGAAAAGAACAGAAAACAAAAAAGGAAAAAAGCCAGATGCCCTGTGGTTGCTCTATTATGTCAACCAAACATGATGGTCTGTACTGCCCTATGCAGATTACTGGGACACCGGCCTGTTTTGAGAATGATGAGGGAAACAAATGCACAAAAGTGCTTGACCCAATGAATTTAAGTGTGGATTGTGAAGAGTTGTATGAGCGCCCAGTGGAATGATTTAATTTTAAAATCTACCGTCATATATAATACAGTCTGTGATAGGATAATATAACAAGACCAAAAAAGAAGTTGCATTAGGTAAACATGCTGCCCAAGGCCTCTTTAGTTTAGAAAGATAAGGATGTTACTTTGAGAAGTAAAGTGCACCCGACCTAAGTCCCCAGACACGACGCTTTCAATTATCTCACATACATGTGAAAGTTGGACATTGAATAAAGAAGACAGAAGACAAACCAATGCAGTTGAGTTGCGACACTGGAGACAAATCTTGAAAGTACAGCTGGGTTTGTATTGGAAGTAAGACCAGAGTGCTCGAAGGAGGCAAAGATGGCAAGATTTTGTCTTACATGCTTTGGTCAGGCTGTTAGGAGAGGCCAGTTTTTGAAAAAGGACATCATATTTGGTAAAGAGGAGGGACAATGTTAAAGGAGAAGACCCTCAAGAAAAGAATTTAGCCTGCGGCTGGAACAATGAGCTCAAACATAGGAACAGGTATGAGACTGGCAAAGAACTGGGCAGTGTTTTGTTCTGTTTGACCTAAGGTCACAATGGGTGGAAACTAACTGGATAGCACTTAGCAAGAACATACATGTAGATCTGTCCCTTGAGACTGTATCTGGAATCTCATCTGAGGCAGATGCCAGGTATGATACTTCTGCAGGTTCTTAGGAAGCATCCTCCATACACATTATACCTTCTAAACTTATAAAAAAGACTTAAGGCAGAGCAAGTACCCAAAAGTTAAGTCTGGAGGGTGACATATACTTCCAGATTTTTCCAAAGTTTATGAATAGAAACATGGAGAATATGTGTGTGAATGGTTACTAAGCTTATAAAATATGTCGGATGGTGTAAGATATGACAAAATAATAATAATTGATAAATTGCCAATGGTTCATGGTGGGGGTGAAGAAAAAAATGAGGAGTGCATACCAGGGACTCAAGTAGAAGGCAAGTGTTTTCAGGACGAGGGAAAAAAAGTACACAAAAGTGCTGGACCCAAAGAATGCAAGTGTGGTTTATGATAGGCGTTGTATGAATGCCCAGTAAACTGTTTAATTTTTTTAAAAAATTTGAAGTGCATAATATGGCAAAAGGAACATAAACTTGAATCAATCTGAGTTTATCAATAAGTCCAGTAGAAATGAATTCTAAATTCAATATTTTAGTTAGAAAGGTTAGAAAAAAGATCTAATAGTTTGATGTGTTTGCTAAAATATGGGTCATGAAATGGCCTACATTAAATCAAGTGGAAGTATCACTCCTTTTTTCGGTACACTCTAGAAAACCTCCAAAGGCTATGGCATTGTCATCTCAGAGTGAATTTATCAAGAAAAATCCAGATAGCCTGAAAGGGAATGCCCTGAGGGCACACCTTTTGTTGACATCATAAGAAACCACAAATTTGTTAGGAGAACCCTAGCAATTTGAAGACTTCTGTGGTTGCCCTTTTATGTCAGCCAAACTTGAAGGTAAGAACAGTCCTATGCGGATTACTGCCCACCGGCCTGAAATCCTGCTGTTTGTGCTCCACAGGTGCAGGGACCAAATTTCAGCACTCACATTGGCAGAGACAAGGTGGGCACGATTAGCATAAGGGACAGCACAGTCAAAAAAGTAATTGTATGGGTTGGGGTCGAACTGGGAAGCCTCCTGGACCAGGCAGCCTCTTGCATCCCTTTGTGGCAGTCTCACAAGAAGGAGAGGAATAACCTGCTGAACCTTGTAACCCCTGTCTCTGGCATCTCACAGAGCTTGTCTCCCTGTGTAGGGCACAGCCTCTACTGGGGCAAGTCATGGAGCTCCCCGTTTATCATTCGGGAAAGAAAGTTTGAAAAAAAGGATGTGTGCTCACAGATCATCTCCCAACCCAAAACTTGCAAAAGTGAGCATGAGAAATCTCCCTTTTATTTCATCAGCCCAAATGCTTAGGGAGTCAAACCCTACTGCCCCCATACGCAGCATGCCATGGCTGGTCTCACTCGCAGGTCTCCGCACCACCCAGGAGCATGCTCCTATCTCTTACTCTCTGTCACTTCCATTCCTAAAAGTCCCTCCCGACTACCAAAGAAGCATAGCTTTGCTTTTTCATCACTGAGTTCTCTCTCCTCCCTGCGGCTCTGTCTCAACCTCTTAGTAAAAGAAATAATCTGACTTGTATGGACCGATGGCTTTGACTTTGATGGTAGAGTATCTCTAGGAATAAAAGATATGGGAATCCTACTAAATATTTACTTGACCTAAAAAACAGAAAAATTCTGTAAAGTGAAAGAAAGGCTAATTGGAATTGCCTGGAGAGTCACAGCTCCTCAATCCATTCTCAGATGTAAATCGGTTTACAGATCCACAATCCCTTGAACCAGGAAGAGAATTTCACTATGCTACCAAAGGTTTGTAGTGTTAGTTTTTCTCCTAATCTTCCCCGAAAGGGTCTGTGATCTTTCACAGAGCGACTGCTCATCGGGGAAAGAAAATAATCAGACTTTTCAGGGATTAATGGACTCTAGTTTATGTGACTTTAATCCCAGGAGGCCAAAATTTTGTGAAGACCCACCAATTAGAGTGGGAGTTTATGGAGACTGTTATTCTTGGAAACTTAGTATTGTCCCTGAACTCATCCTGCAGTAATTTCCCCATTTTTAGAATGTATTAATGGGGCTCAGCTCCGGGGGTATAGTGGTTGAGTGCACGACTGCGGCTCACTGGTTTGGCGGTTGAAATCCAGCAGCTCCAGAGGCAGTGATGCACCCCAAAAACAAAAACAAACAACAAAAAACAAGAATGCATTAATGGTGAGACATACTTATAAATACCTATACTGGTCCCCTGAAATGTGATATATGGGATATTATGGTAGAGAAAGTCATCGAAATTGCCTCCATCTAGGAAAATAGTAAAAACCAATATGGCATTCCTGGGGGACTTGCAGATATTAGTGCCAACACCAAAGAATTGAAGGGTTTAGGGAAGTTGATGCCACATAATCACATTTAAGATATATAGTCAGTCTGTAAAAATCAGGTGGATCTTGGTGAATGAGAGTAAATCATGAAAAGCATGACCTGGCAGTTACTCCAATCACAAGTGCTGTTCCAAATGTAGTTTTGTTACTTTAGCAAATTAATGTCAATCCTGGCACCTGGTATATAACTTTTGAACTGGTCAATCCCTTTTTCTGAATTCCATTTTCAAGGGATCACAAGAAACAGATTACCTATAGCTAAAAAAGGCAACAATACACTTTTACAACTCTCACTCCCAGTACGCTAACTCCTCAGGACTGTGACAGAATTTAGTACAAATGGACCTTGATAGACATTCCCTTTTGCAATATGTCACACTAGTCTATGGCATTATGCTGCTTGGACCCAGTAAGGGAGACAGACCCATGACTTTAGCTTTATTGGTAAAGCATCTGCATTCTCTAAGCTGGGAAACTCACATAACAAAAAGTCTGACACCTTCCACCTCAGTGAGGTTTTCAGGACTGGATTTTTGGTGATTTGGGGCATGTCATGTTATCCCTGCTAAAGTGAAAGATACATTCTTGCAACTGGCCCCTCATGTAACTAGAAAATGGTGGCCACAACATTTGGAGGAGCACTTTGAAGATCAGAGGCAATGCACCCTCATTTTGGTGTGCTATTCTGGTCTGCATATCAAGTGACTAAAACCTGCCAGCTCCCCCCCACCCCCTGCCTTCCCCACACCCCTAGGGTATCATTGTCCCTGTTACTATTTCTGAAAGGTTTATCTATCTTGTGTTTTATGCATTAAACAATCTTAATAATATACCTGAACATGCACAGGTCTACCAAAATTACTGAGGTAATACTAAGACCATAATAATAAGCTGAGGAAATAGTAAGGATCTAGAGAATGTTACATATTTCATCAGTGCTATACTTTGCTTTGGATGTATCATCCCTTATGTGTCTTTGAGGCTTGTGTATGGTTAAAAGGTATGCAAGTGTCAACCTGACATGGGACAATCTATGTTGGCTAGGATTTATGTCAAGTAGACACTCCTGGGTTATGTTCTCTAGAGAAACAAAACCAGGACACTAATAATCATATATATATATATATATATATATATATAATATAAGAAGTAAACAGTTAATCTATAAAGCATTACAAATGTCTCAGTGCAACTCAAGTCCATGACACAGCTAATACACTGGCAGTCCTCTGTAATGCAATTCAGGCTGTCCCCCCACAGAGAGCAAACAGCAAGGCAGGTCACCAACTGTCAGCCAGAGACAGGGTATGACAGTTCCCAGCTCAAAAGTATGCATATTCCAGAGTAGGTATTGAAAGAACCTGAAATTACAGTGACACAGTACACAGGATAGGGTCCCACAGGTGGTGTAGCTTGCAATGGAGACATAGAACAAACAAGGCAGCCACCCACTGGTCTAATGCTCAAAGAGCAAGAGACAAGAAAGACGAGGCTTACTGACCCATTTAATCTCTTCACCCTTCAAGTAATCCCACGTGTGTTAATTGGCCATGTTGGCACAATAAACCTACTGATCTCTTGATGAACGTAGGAGTGGAGCCCAAAATATCAATCATGTTCAAGTCTGATGGCATCTGTTTGAGTTTTATATAAAAGAAAAGTCTAAGCAGATCTGGATTCTTTTCCATCGCTTACCTTCTGCTGGATTTGGCTCCTATATCTGATTGAGTGGTCTCCTATTACTTCTCCTAATGCCAGGAGCCTTCAGCAGTGTATTCATTCAGCAGACCTTGGGTTACTTTGCCTCTATATTCACCATCCTGCCCCTGCTCCTGCTTTCTTTTCATGCTTTCTCTTTGTCAGTACCTACAGCTAAAAGACTCAGAAGTCTAACTTGAACAGCAGTGGACTTACAAATCTCCATAACCTTGAAAGCCTTTTCCCAATATGTCTCTTTGGATAAGCACACACATAAAAAGTGTCCCTGATTGTGCTTCTCTAGAGAACCCAACCTAACACAGTATAACATAGAACGTGTCTTTATTTTTCTTCCATGTTTTCTTTCTGTGATGTTTATTGAATCTTCCCTAATGAACCATTGGAAACTGCTCCTCAGATAGCAGAATTTCCTCAATTCAGATATAAGAAGCCCTATATGTTTTAAACAAATGCCCAATTCCAGCAATTGAGAAAGAGAATCAAGTTGTAATCATTGTAAAGCTGTGTGTTTGAAGTCTTTTCAAAGTCTCTCTACTCAAAATAAAATCACAATTTCATTCCCAAAACTTGTAATCCAGAAGTGAGGAATGTTTTGTTACTTAGATCAATTTCTACTTATTCCTACCTGCTTGTGTCCCCAAAGTAAAACAGTGTTGGGGTGAGTAAATTGAAAGTTAAATCTGTGAACTAAGTATGTGTTCCTTTAACACCTGGATGCGAAGATGATTTTTATTTAGCGATCTACACAAATACTTATGAACATAAAATATTTTAAAGATTTTTATGGCAAGCCATCTATTTCACATCACCATGCTACCCCTTCATTCACACAGCTTTTCTGAAATTTGCTCAGTATATAGATTAAACAAGTATGGCGAGAGGGTACAACTCTGATACACATCTTTCCTGATTTTAAAGCAAGCCATATTTCCTTATTCTGTGCACAACTACCTCCTGACCTATATACCAGACCTACATGTGCACAATGAACTATTCTGGAACTCTCATTCTTCTCAGGGTAATATACAGTTCAGAAATGTGTGTTTTAGTGTAGTGCAGCCTTGATGGGTTCTTGGAGACCGTAAAACTTTACTAGGCTAGAAAGACTCATCTATTTCCAGCAGAATATCTGGCAGTTATGGATCACTGATCTTACATTTAGCAGACCACATTTCAGGGTCCCTTTAAAACTCAGAATAGTGAAAATGTATATGTTTTGAATCCCTCAAAATGTCAAGCCAGCAATTCTGACATGATGTACATCTAAATGCACAGAATTCTTCTAGGGAGGATTAGCGAAATGTAAACACAGCGTATACATGCACATAAACCTAGATGGAGGACATATAAAAATAGCAACTTAGTGCTTACATATTTTTGAATAATAAACATTTGTATGATTCTGTAACAACACCTATTAACTTCTCCTGTTATTCCATGAAAATAGCATAATTTGGCCTGCATTCAACTCTTTCTGAGGTCCATAACTTTGCACACTACTATAGTCCTCATCCAGCTCTTTGGACATTTTTTTCATAAATCAAGATTTAAATGACTTCTTTCCAGGAGAAAATATTTTCTCAATCATTCTGTACCACATTTCTATTCTATTTCTTCACTGAACAAACAACCCAATGGAAAATAAAATGACAGTCTTCCTTTCATTGCTGTTTTCTGAGAGCGCCTCCGAATAAACTAATTTAAACTTTGAATTCTCCATCAATCTTTACTAGTGAATTGGACAATTCTCCAAAATTACATATATCAATAAACTTTATTCAAAGTTCTAGTATCTCTATATATAGGGTCGTCGGAATTGTTGTTTGGCAGTAAGAGTCACAGGATAACATCTTGAATTTAATTAAGAATTTAGAAAAGCTTCCAGGCAGCTCAATTGCACTGATAGTAAAAAGTCTGGCTCATTTTTGACAACTTTATACATATACTTAAAAAGTACATGGGTAACAAATAAGATTATTTTCAAAAATTTCTAAGTAGGTTTTATACATACATATATATATCACTTTTTACATCAGTAAATTCTAAAGGTGCTTTAATGCAAGGTTATTGCTTTTTTCAATATAAACAATGAAATTAACAAATGTTTTAACAATTTCTTATATCTAATAGCCCTGATGACTTTATCATTAAAACACTTTTTTTTAAGTGTGCTAGTTGCCTGGTTTAGGAACAAAAGGTAAGATATATCTAGTGCGTATTTCAGTAAACCTTGAAGACAAACACATGGACAAAAATACTTTTGAAGAATTAAAAGAATATTTCTGTATGAGAGCTGTAAGAGAATAATTCAAAGTAGCATTGGGTGTTGGTTGACATTATGTATTACAAATCTTGTGATAAAATGTCCCAATAGTCAAAGAACTTGCAGAATAGTGAAAGGCGATTAATATAATAAGAGCAAAAAGCATTTAAAATTTAACACTCAAAGGTCCAAACCTACTGAGAAGACAACTTATTAGTAAACATCTAGCACTTCCTACTGAGAAAACAATTTATTTCCCACAGAGAAAATCACATGAACAGAAACTTCACTAAAGACACAATCTGGCTCACAGGAGCAGACACTGATCAATAATTCAATATATGAAATCAAATGATAAGAGAAAAATGGTAAACATTTATTTATGAAACACAGTTGTGTCGTTTTGCTTCATGTCTATATAATAGAATATGCTTACAACATCGGCTATATTATCATACAGAGGATATGCTTTAAAAACAGCAGAGTAAACGTCAACAGAGTAACTTTACTTAGATATCTATTGCTCACTGCAGGGGACTTTTTCATTAGAAAAAAAATCATTATGCTTTAATCTCCAAAACTTTTTGCAAGTAAACTTTCTTGAAGTAAATCCAGATATCAATAAATAAGTAAAACAAAAGATAGATGGAGAATGTAGAATATTTTAATTTTATCTTTCCAGAAATTAGTGATGAGTGATAATGATGGGTCATATGGGTTGGTCCATTGCTTCTGTAAATTTCTAGATTCAAATTATTTTTTATAGTGAGGAACGTTCAAAAACAAAACAACACATTGACAATGAATCCATTCTCTTTCTTAGTAATCTTATGGCACGCAGTCGAATTCCACTCTCATTTCCAATGCCTTTTATTTTTATAAAAGTAGTCAGTCATATATTTCTCTCAGTGGACTTCTGAAGATTTGAACTACCAATTTTTGATTAGCATCTGATTTTCTTTTGTGGGTATCACAGCCTCTGGTGGTCATGGGCACTACCTAGTGCTGCTCCTGAGAGCCACCACTGGATTTGAACCACCAACCTCGCGGGCCACAGTCCCACACTCAACCACTTCCACCACCGGGGCTCAGCAGCATCTGAGCTTTTAATCTTACTACCAACAAGGCTCCTTATAACAAAATTAAATGATTCAAAATCACGTCTTTACCTCTCATGGATTAAAAGTTACAAAGCAAAAACCTGGACTTTATACTAGAATAAAGTTATTTCTGATTGTCTATTTGGGTAATTATATCTGCAGTTCCCATAGGTATCTCTATTTCAAAATTGCTTGTCATCAATTCATTTATTATTATTTTTTCATCATTTTATTGGAGAGTCATACAGCTTTTATTACATTCCATTCATATATTCACTGTCAAGCACATTTGTAAATTTTTGCCATCATTGTTTTCAAAACATTTTCTTTTAACTAGAGCCATTGCTATTGACTCATTTTTTCACACCCTCCACCATGAACACTTGATAATGTGTAAATTATTATTATTTTTTCATGTGTTACACAAACCGATATCTTTCTTCACCTACCTTTCTGTTATCCAGCTCCCTGGGAGAGTATTAAATGTAGGGCATTGTGATATGGTTCCCCTTTCCTCCCCTCACCATCCCCTTACTCTCCTGATAGCACTAATCACATTGATCTTAGGGGTTTATCTTTCCTGGATTCCCTATGTTTCTACCTTTTATTTGTACCTGCATACATATTCTCCTCCATCTAGCCAGGTCTGTAAGGTAGTATTGGGGTTATGACAGTTGCGGGTGGGGTGGGGAGGAAAGTTGTCTGTGTCATCAGTGTTATTCTGTACTCTGACTGTTTCTTCTTTTCCTTGTGACCTGTCAGTAAAGGAATGTCCAATTGTCTACAGATGGATTTGGGGTCTCCACTCTCTACTCCCCCTCATTCACATTGATATGAGTTCTTATTCCTGGTCTTTGATGCCTAGAACCTCATGATCACACAGGCTTTGGTTATGGATACAGACTCTTTGATGTTGGAAACCTTATTATCACACCTCATGATTACACAGGCTGGTGTGCTACTTCCATGTTGGACTTGTTTTTCAGCTAGATGAACGCTGGTTTATCTTCATGTGTTTAAAAAACTATGCCATAGCTTTTTTTTTTGGAGGGGGGGGCATCACTGCTATCTGGTGGTGGGAGTAGGAGGCCCAGCCTCACTGCTGGAATTGAACCTCTGTCCCAGTGGGCCGCAGTCCCGCGCACAACCACTACGCCACCGGGGCTCAGCCCGCCATAGCTTTTGATAGCTGGACACCATCAGATTTCTTCAGCAAAGTTGTTTATACATCCATTTTGTTATCAGAGATCATGTAGGAAAGCTGAGGATCACGAAATGCCAAATTATTAGAATAAATTGTTCTTTCATTAGGGGAGCACTTGAGAAGAGGCCCAATGTCCATCTGCTGCCTTAATACTTAACATATAAATAAATGTACATAGCTCTATTTCTCTTTCATTGTATGTAAATATATTTAAATATGTACATGCTTGTATTTAAACCTCTATAAATGCCCATTTTCCTCCTAGTTCTTTCTTCTATTTCCTTTTACTTCTCTCTTGTCCCATCATGCTTGGCCTTTATTTGGGTATTAGTAATTACGTTCAGTTATATTGCCCTTGATCAAGACCTACCAGACATCCTATGCACCCCTTACAGTTGATTTTAGATTACTTGTTCTTGTTCCTGGGTTTATTTATAAACACCCGATTCCTTTACCCTGCCTCCCTATCGCTCAGATCCCCCAGGGATCATTGATCTTGTTGTTTCCTACTCCAAGTAGTTTATCCCACCTATCTTATGTAGAGAGCCATGCAGAGACAATAAAAATCACAAAAGAAAGACAGCAAAAACAAACAGAAGAAATCAAAACAACAACAACAAAAGCCAATAACAAAGAAAAGCCTGTAAATAGTGGAAGGCCTCTTTGTTGAAATTTAGGAGTATTTTCTGGTAGAGTCTGATGGGGTACCCCACCCTGAACCCAAAGTCTACTTTTGACACTCCCAGGGACGTCATTGCTTTGCTCACCTTGCTGCTCTGTGCATGTCTTTAGCATTTTGCTTCCAGTATGTTTTATTCATGTTGTGGGATACCGGGGTGAAGTCGGTTTCTTTCTCCTGCTCCTGTGAAGATATCAACAACATCCTCCTGTTGGGTGGGGTATAGCCCTGTGTCCCTGTTACCCATACCTTTTTACTTTCTATTTTTCTTTCCCCCACCTTTCAGTCGGCTGCAATATGTACCCCTGGATTGGGTCTCATCTTGGACACAGTATCTGGCTCTCATCCCAGGAATGTATGTATACAGTAGTTTTCCCCTTTTGCCCCTTTTGAATTTTTAAGCTTACCTCAGTGGATTCACATTGTACCTATCCCTTTGTACTTGACATGCTTTGTTGAGCATAATGAACTCAAGTTCTTCTCTTGCAGCCATGTACTTATAGGTTCATCACTGCTTTTTATGGATGCATAGCATTATACTCCATTATATGTATGCATTACAGTGCTTTAATCCATCCATCTGCTGATGAAAATTTGGGTTGCATCTAACTCCTTGCAGTTGTAAACTGTGCTGCAATGAATATTGAAGCACAGTTGTCTGGCCATAATTTATTTCATGTCTCTTCTGGGTATATGCCCCGTCTAGTAAGGAGATTGCTGGGTTATATGGCAGCTGAATCCCATCTGTTTTAGGATTTCTATAGTGGCTGTATATACCTACAGGTTCACCAGCGGTGGAGAGAAGTTCGTATCTCTTGACAAGCTCTCCAACAATGCTACTTTCTGAATAATTGAATTAGGCTATCTTTGAGGGTGTTATGTGATATCTTAGAGTTGTTTTAATTTGTACTTCTCTTATGACTAATGATCGGGAACATTTTCTTATATATTGATTTTGTCATTCAGATTTCTGCCTATGTGAAACTTCTGTTCAGATCCCTTACCCAACTCTTCAATGGACAGTTTATTTGTTTTAGCTGTTGTTAGCTAGTAGAGGACTTTATATTTTAGCAATAAAACCTTTGCTTGATGTGTCATTGCTAAAGATTTTTTTCCTCTCTTATTACTCATTTCGTCAATTCACTAAATGTACACAGGTGTTTTACCTTCAGTATATCACACTTTTTAATTTATGCCTCCTCTGTATTTGTTCCATCTTCTATTTCTAGTTTTATATATATATATATATATATATATATATATATATATATATCCCCATGCACCAAAGATATTAGTTTTTTCCCAATTCCCTGCTGGATATCTCTAATAGTTTGGAGGTTTTCCTCCAAGGTCTGTGATCCACCTTGAGTTTATTCATGTGCATGGAGTGAGGTAAGGGCCCCACTTCATTTTTTTTTTCAGGTAGATATACATTTTTTCCAGCTCCACTTTTGAAGAGGGCATCTGCTTCTCAGTTGATATTTTTGCAACCCTTTTCAAAGATTAGTTGCCCTTATGCTGATTATGTTATTTCCTAGTTTTCAATTCTTTTCCATTGGTCTGAGTATCTTTTATTATACCAATACCACACTGGTTTGACCACTATGGCTGTATTATAAGTGTGAGAGTCAGGTAAAGCAAGCCATCCCACTCTGTCCTTGAGAGTTCTCTGCTAATCCTGGCTTCTTCCCTGTCCATATAAAGCTGTTAATCCATTTTTGTAATTCTTGAAGAAAAATGATTGTATTAGTATTGTTAAACTTATATAGTGCCTCAGGCAGAACTGACATCTTTACTATATTGAGTCTTCCAATCCACATGCATGAGTTATTTTTCCATTTGTCAAGGTCACTCTTGGCTTATCGTAATAGTAATCTGAAATTTTCCTCATAACAATCTTTTTGGTTTTTTTTTTAGCCAGGTATATTCCTAGATATTTCAATTTGCGCTAGGCTACCGTGAAAGGTACTATCTTTTTGATCCCCTCTTCCGTGATCTTTTCTGATGTGTACAGCAGTCTGATAGACTTCTGTTTGTTGATCTTGCATCCTACCACAATGCCATATTCTTTTATCGCTTACAGTGCTCTCCTAGTGGCGTCTTTGTGACTTTCCACATATGAAATCATATCAGCTGCAATGACAATTCACCTCTTCCTTCCCCAGATTAATACACTCGATGTCTTTTGTTTGCCTTATGTTGTTAACTAGGCCCTCCAGTATGATGTAAAATAAGAGTGGCGAGAAGGGACATCCTTGTCTCGTCCTCTTTTTTCAGTGGGATTGTTTTCATCTTTTCCCATTGACTACCACGTTGCCTTTTGCATTTTTATATATAGCTTGTAGTATATTAAAGAATTTTCTTCCATTCCTATCTTCTGTTGTGGTTGGAGGCTGTTGAATGTCTTTTCAATATCTTTCAATATTATCATGTGGTTCTTATATTCTTTCTTGTCAATGTGGCAAGTAATACTAATGATCTTTCATATGTGGAAACATACTTATGTCCCTGATATGAATCCCATTTGGCCATGGAGAATTATTTGTTTTATGCACTTTTGTATTCTAATGGCCAGTATTTTGTTAAGGATTTTTTTATCAATGTTTTTTAGGGATATTGATCTGTAGTTCCTGCTTCTTGTGGGATCATTGCCTGTTTTAGGTATCAGAGCTATACTAGCTTTATAGAAAGAGTTCATGAGATTGCCATCTTTTCCTATGTTCTGAAAGAGTTTGTGTAGGACTGGTGTCAGTTCTTTCCTGAAAGCTTAATACAATTCTCCTATGAAGTCATTTGGTCTGGGGGATTATTTTTTGTTGGTTATACCTTGACAACCTTGTCTATTTCTTCTATAGATATGGGTCTGCCAAGATTATTGACATTCATTGGGAATAGTCCTGGGAGGGATTGTTTTTCCAAGTATGTTTCCGTTTTCTTTTTTTTTTTCTTGAGGGGGGCTGTTGGCATCACTGCCCTCTGGTGGGAGTGGTAGGCTCAGCCAGGTTCCTGGAGAGCTGCTGCTGGATTTGAACTGCCAAGCCAGCGGGCCGCAGTCCCACACTGAAGGACTACACCACCGGGGCTCAGCCCTGTTTCCATTTTCTTCCAATTTGTCAAATGTATTAGAGTTCAGGAATTATTAGTACTGTGTACTTATTCTTTTGATGTCATTAGGGTCTGTTGTAATGTCCATTTCATACCTTATACCTGTTAATGAAATTTGTTCTTTCCTTTCTTTGGTTAGGTTTGCCAGCAGTCTGGACATAAGAATTCAAGTTTATAGAATCATATAAAACAGCCTCTCCTTTTCAAATATTCTAATTGAGAGAGAAAAAACTTGTTCAAAAGTTACATGTCAGCACGTTGAAAACATTTGCCCTGAAAGATTAGTGTTATTGTTGCTCTGTATGCTTACTCATTTGACTGGTTGGATTTTCCTGCTACACAGTAATATTACTTCAAAATTACTTTCTAACATCATATTAGAATCTGAAAATATAATATCTTTAAATAAAATTTACCATCACATGAAAATTTGTTTTTTTCTCAAATTGCACCATGTATTTCTGGTGCTGTTTTATACAAACTATTTCACAAATACCTGCATATTTATATACTGTGACCATACATGTTTAGAGAGCCATTCACCATTTAACCCTTCTGTGTCTAACATCAATAACTTTTTTCTTGAAACAGAACAGTCCCCAAAGAGATATACATCCTTTTCAAAATAAATATATCAAAACTTTCAGCATGATAAAGTCACACTTAATGGCGATCAACACATATTGAACTCTGAATTTTTGCCTCTAATTACAATTGTAATTACAATTATATTTGAAATAATTATAATTATAATTAAGATTATTAAAATATTTATAAAAGATAAACTAATTATTAGATAATTACAATTATAATTGAAATAATTATAATTATATTTATTATTTAATTATTCAACCATTATCATTTTTTTAGTATTCATTACATTTTACTACTAGAACTCTACTAATTCATTTACAAATTGTAAAATACCACTTGAGTAAGTACATGGGGTGACTCTGAATGAGATGCATACACCGCTGTCTCTAGGTCAGGTTCTTGCATTGAGGAAATTGTGTTCCCGCCTCAGGAACTGCCCAAAAGATGTATGTAAAGATGCAGGGCAGTGATAGGAAATATTTTAGGCTGAACCTGATGGTGTAAGTGGTTGAGTGGAGGACTGCGGCCTGCGGGCTTGGAGGTTCAAATCCAGCGGCGGCTCTCAGCAGCAGCACTGAGTAGCGCCCACGAACACCAGAAGCACTGATGCCCTCCCTCCCCCCAAAAGAGAAATATTTTAAATATTTAAAAAAAAATTTGGAGATAAATTTTACATTGGAGGTTAAAGTCCACGGATGGATAAATTGTGTTTTACTCAAAATTGATACCCAGTAACAAATTAGCGGGTAAGCTATGTGACAGAGCATTCAATCTTAAGCACAGTACCTGACAATCTGCGCACTCAAAGTGAGTGTGATAGGCAAACTAATTCATTGAAAAATAATTGGAAAATGTAATTAAACACTATGGTAAATTTTTAATTTTTACTTTCTTAAATTTATATATTCTTTTGTATTAATTGGCAACAGAAATTTTTGATTTGAAAAATCCAATAGGCAATTTAATATATCAGTTGCCACCCTTCACAATGTTCTTGCTAAACTATTTTACTGCAAAGTATTTTATAGGTAATGAGAGATCAGCTGAAGAAATATTTTATTCCTTATTTTAGAAAGAATAAACACTTTTAGCATTGACCTGATAAACATAAAATATATGAAACATATTCAAAGTATGATTCAATGTGAAATGTCACACTCTACTCACTATTTGAAATTTTATTTTTCTTGTTTTCCTGGTAAATGACTTAAAAATTCTCCATTTAGTTCCTCTATGATGATATCTATTTCCCTCAACAACAATTCAATATTAATAAACAATATACTACTATATATGGCTAATATATATGTAGATACAAATTTTAAATGCTTATTTGAACAAATAATAGTAGCTTTATATAATGAAATAACTGATTATTGAAAATAATATATGGACCAAAATTATTCAAAGCAAACAAAAATATTTTTTCATCACATTGAAACAATTTAGGTTAGAGAAAACTATTAAAAGTTTAGAGTGTACTTATATTTTCCACTTCCTAAATAAATTTTTTGCTTATATTAAAATGGAAGCTGTTTATTTATTTGATCTCAATTGTTCTATTATTCATAATTTTTTCATAAATTTAGACCTAGATAGTTTGAATATCGGTCTCTATCCAAAATGAAAAAGAGACTATCATTATTTTGCTTTGTTCTATTAAAAGACTCATTTTGTTTCTTTTTTTCTTTGAGGTAATTTAAAGATCCTGGTGGTTTGGCATTGGACTTTTCCAAGCATTGCCAGTGTGGATGTTTGAATCCACAAACAGCACCTCAGGAAGAACAATTGAGCTGTCTAGTCCTACAAAGTGCTATAGTCCTCGAAACCCAAGGAAGACAGGTCGACCCTCTTTTACAGGGTTCCTATGTGTCACCACCAGCCCAAGGACAGGGAAGTTGTTGTTGTTTGTGATGGAAAATCATCTGTTGATTTTGTGCACTGAAATTCTTTTGAGGTATTCTGTCACACTGATCTATGCATGTCCATGAGCCTACAGAACATAGTATTCAGATTTTTCATATAACATGCTGTGTCAGAATACTCTGATTGTCCAAGTAATGGGGCTCAGATGAACTATGTTGTCTTCAAAATGCAGTTATTATTTATCAGTGTTCTTTTTTTTTTAATGTTAACAGTGCTACTATAGTGAAGACTTTTCTTTGACTTTGAGAGGGTTGTTATTCATAATGTCATGAAAGCTGCTCTTCGCTGGGGTCACATTTCCAAAATAAAAATTAAAAAAAACTGTTCAGACTCTTTTATGGATATAATTATCAAACCACTGTATGTAACCTTCCCTTAAGAAGAAATTTTTTACTGAGACAGTGGTGTTTGCCAATTCTTTCAGGAGTTTGTGGAATTGATTTATTTTCCTAAAACAAAGCAAATTTTACAAAAAAATATTTACAGTAGGTCAAATTCAAAGAATAATTGCTTCTTTTCTTCATCCTCTAACTACTCTTAAATTTGACACATGTAATTAACTTATTTTAATACATGTAAATTCTTACATTTCTGATATCACTAAACGTCTCCTTGATAGAAATATATGGGTTTTATTATTTGGGGTAGTTTTACATTTATCTTTTTTGGGGGGGGCATCACTGCCCTCTGGTGGGAGTAGGAGGCCCAGCCTTGCTCCTGGAAAGCTGCTGCTGGATTTGAACCACCAACTCAGTGGTCTGCAGTCCTGAGCACAACTAACAAGGCTCAGCCTACATTTATCTTTTAAATTCAGTTTCATCTGACTTAAGTTATTTCATACACACAAAACAAATGCATCTCTTGCTGCTCCATTTTTGGTACTCTCTTTTTATTATTAGAAAGACTCCATAACTAAAAATTTAAGTAGCTATTTAACAGTGCAACTAATTACTTCTTTACATTTACTAAATGCAGTCTTCCATAAATGAACTCTCTTTCCACTCTGATTGCCATCACATTGATTTCAACTGCTACTGTGCCAGCATAGAACAGCTTCTCAAGGTTTCTGAGATCATAACTTTTCACAGGAACAGGAATCTTAGCCTTTCCCTTGGGGAGCAGCTGGCAATCTTGAACTGTTAATACTGTCATTTGAAGCCCCTAACCAACACATAACTACTATTCCACCAAGTGTTCTCTAGAAATAAGAAAGCTCATGTAATCACATAGTACTTGGAGTTAGCTATTTTGTTAAAGACCTAATTATACTGCTGTAAATATAGTCGAGGACATTTATGTATTAAAATAAGAATTTCAGCTGCCTATGGAGAAGTCTAAACTTAAACAAACAGTCAACAACAGCAATGCACTTGCAAAATAAGGTACAAGCTACCATTAGGATAAGATATTTCATAATTGAAAACAAACGTCGTGCACAATAAAAATATTAGTCGTCAAATATTTTTCACCACCATCACCATTAATTTTTAATTCAAGGCTTTCTAAATTAATCTTCACAATATTTTAATGATCTTTATAAGATGACAGTTTAAATAAGGAAGCTAAAAAATGAATAAGCTGTGGAAATCCTAAAGTATTTAAATCATTAAGAGAGTAAATCATGCTAATTTTTGAAAAGAATTATCTCATTTATTTATTCAAGCTTAATATTTTAATTTGATAGGTGGCTATATTCATTATCAATTACTTTTAAATTCAGAACAGGAAGGTTCTGCTATAGCTATAAATTTAACTCGTTTCTATTCACTTCATAGGTTCAATATTATCAAGAAGCAAAAGAGTTTTGAGAATATTTCAAAGTGATTAATAGTAATCAGAATATTCTAATAAGCTAAGGTATAATCATAGGTGTGTGAGTCTTTATTATGAGACTTCTGGTGATATTAGAAATGTGAATTTAAATTTTGAATGATAAATTTAAACACATAGGTGAATAATTAGCATAAATACCAATTAATTTTGAATTAATGAGTTTGAAATGTAGTTAAGTCTTCCGGGTTTAATTGCAATGGAAAATATTTATATGTATATAAAATTTAAAAATGCACTAATACAAGTGAGAAATATATTTGATAAATTTTGATCTGACAATAGTTTCTGAAGGTGAAGCTTTGAGAAAATTCCAAAGCATAAGTTCAGAATGGAAAATACCAACAGGAAATACACATAATAATTAATTAGAATTTCAGACAAAGTTTAGAGATAAATACTAAAACATAGTACAAAGATAAGTAATAATATGGGTCATACCCTGTCCAATTCTCTATACACACATGCACAATCTACATAAACAGAGAAAAATACTTTGCATCTTGCAGAGTGGGGTGCCTTTGGGCACTTAATTCAGGTATTTAGGTTTGCTAATTCATGAAGCTTAGCTGAATGTCTTTGTGTTGATATTTATAGTAGATTGATATGCCCATTTGGGGTTTGTTAGTAGACCTGAGAGAACTTTATAACCTATCCTGAAAAACAACTCAATCCAGAGCAGTGAGATTTCCCCATGAGATTACAAATTGTTAGGATCCATAATAAATCCTTTAATCACAAAATGTATCTGTGTAGTTGTTACAGTGGACATTCGAGTTCAGAGAAGTAAAATAGAAAGTACTAAATAGGGCTGAGCCCCAGTGGCATAGTGGTTGTGTGTGGAACTGTGACCTACTGGGTTGGTGGTTCACATCTATCAGCAGCTCTCTAGGAACAAGGCTGGGTCTCCTACTCCCACCAGAAGGCAGTGATGCTCCCCCAAGAAAATACAAAATAAAACAACTCAAAGATTATATGAAATTTGGTTCATGGATAACTAGGAAAAAGGAAGGCTCCTAAATATGAAAATTAAATATCAATAAACTTGTCATCAAAATTATCCATTTTAAAAAAAAATAAATTACTCATTGAACACCAAGGTTAGAATGATGATCTATTATTTACCAAGGCTGATAAGGCTGATATTCTTCTGCCCACTTGATGACTAATTGGATATACTGGGATTGCCCAGCATTTTGGGAAAATAATTTATTATCACAGGAATAGAAATTTGCTATTTTCATAGTTTTATACTTTCTATCAACAGATATAAAGCAATCATATGAAAATACTAGATGCTGAAATATAACAGAACTGCCAATCCACTTAATATAAAGGATTTATACTAATTGACTGTGTCTTTACAAATAATTTGCATATTATGTATACATTGCTAAGAAACTTACATCACAACGAAATATTAGATCTTGTTGCTGCAGGTATACATGAAGCACACTCTTGAAGGCCATATTGCTTCAAATGTTATCCTACACTTCAGAATACAGTGGATATGTAAGCAAGTAGCAAATATATCTATATAAACTTTCTTACCATATAAGAAAGAATTCATGGTCCTGAAACAGTATGTGAAAGGCAACATTTGCTTTGATTATCATCACATTTAAGATCTACTATAGTATTGAACTCCCCTGGCACTGTGGTGGTTATGACCAGGCCTGTGAATTAATGAGTTGACTTGTGACCAGCAGCTTCTCTGAAGAAAGATTGGACTTTCTACTCCTGTAAAGAGTCACAGTTTCAGAAACTCAGAGGAGGTCATTATGAGTCAACATTGCATGAAGGACAGTGACATTGGTTTGGGTTATTGTGCCAAGTGCTTCAGCTCTAGGATATATTCTTATATTATAATATATATATATATATATATATATATATATATATATGATTCTTGATTTCAAGTGGCACTCCTGGAAGGACATACTGAGATCATCATTGATCGATAAAATATAGTTGCTAGATTATTTGGGTGCAGCATTCAAAGACCAGATTAGAAAGAAAGGCACTATTTTAACAAGGCTCCTTGAGCTTCAACAAAAGAGGGAACATTGTGACTGTCATTCAACGGAAACAAGTCACCTACCTACAACACTGGGTACTTAATTTTTTGCTCAATTTTAACTGTGAGTGGACAAAGAATGAGATTATATCTTTGTTACCAGAAACTCTGATTCTCACATGTTGAGCATATGGGCCACAATATCATGTAAGTTTCTAGCACTTGAAAAGTTGATTGTTCAGAGTAAGAAAACAACAGAAGGGATTATAGAGAAGGCAATATGATGACTCATTGCATCACCGAGAGTAGCTACAGTAAGAAGAGGCATTGTTAATGTCTCTGTTTCCATTCTAGAAGCAAAGCTAACCCAAATCCTCGACAAACTTTTCCCCACATAGATGTGATGAGTGAATCTGATTTATGTAATAGGTGAACTGATTTCTTACCCATAAACCACTTCAAATTAGTTTTCTCCATCAAATCCCATAAAGTGGATTTAGTAGATATCTTCTTTCTGTATGCCCCTTAATTAACTGCCGAAGCTTCACAGATCCATGCGACTCAATGTCAGAAGACACCTTGGGTTGCCTATTTCCAGATCTGGAACAGGAAGATAAACACAACCCAGTTATTTCAGTCTGATGTAGGAACATACTGAAGGGCTCTGCTTGCCTGAGTAAGAGCTATGCCCTTGCTTGTCAAAGCTATTGTCAGAACTTTATCAGTTGGCCTATATCTGCTTTCTTTCACAGGTTTTGAGTACTATTAAATCCCTAATACCCCAAAAGTTTAAACTTCTTTTTTAAAGGAAGGAGCCCCAAAGGCACTGTGAGGTCAGTACTGCGCGACTAACCACAGAATGGTGGTTTCAACCAGAGTGGCTGTCTGTAGAAAAAGGAAGATGTGACCTGCTGCCATACAGATCTCCAGTCCTGTAGGTGCTGCAAAATTGAACCAATAGTAGACCTCATGGTACGCAGGGAGGAGACTGTTATTGTCAAGGATTGAATTTTTCTTGGAGCCACAGACACAGCTAATGGAAGGAGGAAACACTTTGTTGTTGTTGTTTTTTTTACATTGGGTAAATGGGGCAGAGACTTAAGTAAAGTACTGAAAAATTAGGATATACTTTGAGGACTGAGGAGACCCTGACCACACCATGGAAGCTTTAATCATATCACATGCATATGAAAGTTAGGCATGGCAAAAGAAAGACTAAAGAAAAATCGATACATTTCAATTATGGAGCTAGATAGGAATATTTTAAATATCTTGGTTGTCAAAAGAGTAAACAAATCTGTTTTAATAGATGATAGATATATAGCCAAAATAGTCCTTAGAGGCAAAGATGGTGAGAGAGTCTTTGTCTCCCATTCTTTGGCTGTGTTGTCAGGAGATCAGTTCCTGCAAGAGGACTGCGTGTGTGGTAAAGCAGACAGTCAAGGAAAAGGAGGAAAACTCTCAGTGAGATGGAATGACACAGTGGCTGCAACAAGGAGCCCCAAAATCAGAGCATTTCTGAGAATGGTGCAGGATGGGCAGTGCTTTGTTCTATTGTACCTCGGGCCACGGTGATTCATATTTAGCTACATGGTATCAAACAATCTCAAACCTTCTATGGAGGCACCATGGCCCTCAAGTATGCTGTAAAACCAGAGACCACTAAAATTTAGGAAACATGCATATCAAATACATAAAAATTGTGAAAAAAATAGAGAATACTTAAGAATGAATCTTCCAACTTTTATGTTTGAAGATAAGGTAAAATCAGTGTGAGGCTGTAACAAAATAAAATTCTTTTTATCAGTGTGACATTTTAAGATTCATTTTCCTTAACTCATACTCATAATGATATTGTGTTCGTAGACTAGAGAAACAAATTCATGCGGACACATATGTATTTAAGAAAAAGTTTTATATACAAGAGGAATGGCATGTTGAGAAAGCACCCCAAACGAGTTCAGTCCAAGCCAGCTGGGTAGACTATCAGTGGTGGTGGAAGCATCTCATCACTGGCTGTGGTTTCTACGTGGCTGCTCTAGATTCAGGTTTCTGGCCACATCATGTTAGGTACATGTGGCTTCTCCTCAGGCATGTCTCATAGGAAGTGAGCCTAGTCAGCAGAGTGTCTCCAGGGAAGTGAGCAGAGAGACACAGTGTCTCTGCCTCCAAGAAGCAATTACCACATTTCCCAGGTTTCTAAGGAGAAGGCCATGCACACACAGGTTTCTTTGGCTTTCTCCAGATTGTTAGGCTAGGCTCCACCTCTACACTCTTAGTCCTCAAATTAAGACCAGATTAGATGACTGCAACAGATCCTGTCAACTAAAAGATAGTGAGTTTCACTTTCAGTTCTGTCCTCTTTCACTGACGAAAATTTTATAATAGTAATAGCTGTATATTTTAAATTGATCAATAAAGGGCCTGACCTAAACACATGCTTCATAGGTCTTAGTAAAATGATCAAGTCAATGAATAACTGATAAATATATCAAGTTCAATGTTTATCTCCATCAACTACAGTTTTCATGCTTAATCAGTGTATATTTATTAGTCATAATTTGTATCAGGTATAGAATGTTTAAAGAATATGTATGCACACAGTTCCACATGACAAAATTAAATGAGGTGTTTAGAATTTTGTAAGCAGTAGGATTGAGACTGTCTCTTTAAGATCTTCCTTATAATTTGACAAGAATATTTTATTAAGTCTACTTTTTTACAACCCTTATATAGGCATGTGAGGAATGCTTTTCAAATTTAATTGAAAATAAATTCAAAGGCCTCCTCCTCCCACCGCCGGAGAGCAGTGATGCCAAAAAAAAATAAATAAATTCAAATACTTATTTATATAACAGACCATAACAGTGGTTATTTTTCACTCAAAGCTGTTTTAATTTAATACTTTCTATGAGAAGAATATGTTGGAGGTGATGTTTCAATTTTAATCATCCTATACACCTTTCATACTTATTTTTTTTATTTAATTTAGTGCTCATGATAATTTTACCAATTGATAAGTGAAATATTTCTCTAATAGCATCATTAATAATCAAAGAAAATTTAGTATTTGTGCTTATTTTGGGGAGAAAGTTAAAAGTTGCAACAGGATTTATCTGATATAGGATAATAGCTTGATATTTTAAATGCTCATTTTCAGGCACAAGATGGTAAAACAATGCCAATTTTAAATGAAATGTTATAATGAATATTACATTCTGTGACATGAAATTATTTATTATTGGCTCCTCTCTCCTGCTAAATGATTCCATAGAACCCAGAAAATCGGTGAAACTCTACTAGAGGAGATTGGTCAGTTTTGTCATTGCCCTGATCCTAAGGAACCATTTCAGATTGTGGAAGAGAAGAAATGTATTATCATCAAGAGAAGGCCTCAGCCTACAGTGAGGAGGCAGTGGAGGCAGCAGAGATCAGGAGACAGCAAAGAGCAATTGTGGCACAGGGAGGCCCAGCAGTGAAGCAGTGCCAAGATTGTGAGGCAGGCAACAGGTGTACTTTCTACAGAACAGTCAGAGGCAGAGGACCAGAGAGAGCCTGGGGTTGTTAGCTCAGAAGAGGAACTGCTGTGGACGAAAGCTTGTAACCTTATGCTAACTTGGGGTCACTTTTCAATTCAGAATAAGCCTATGGTTGTGTTGTCTGTGATTTCACTATAGCCTTTACATGATGTTACTTAAACAAGCAGAAAAGCAATGTGCTGTGGGAGAAATGGTTGCTATCAGAATAAGATTAAAAAAGGAGGAAGGGTGAAGGCATGCTTCATTTCTGCCTTTGGACAATCACCTTTGGGCAGTTGGGAAGTGGGTTCTTTCTCCCTTATGTAGCCAGAAAAGTTAGATGTGACTCCTGCCCCATTCCTTCACAAGAGAATAAGAAATTGCACAATTCAAATTAAATGTAAGCTTACTGTCTTCTACTCCTGGAGACAAAATAAGTGTGGCAGAAGAATAATTAGATCTATTAGAAATTGATTTTTGGAGGACTCCTTATAGGGATGATAAAATGCTAGGCGGTTAGGACTAGTAATGCCACATTAAATTTATCTGAAATATGTAATTACCATTTTTATTTTCTGATTTTACCGTGCATAGGTAGTCATTTCCTCTTGCTGTGATCTATTTTATATTGAGTGAATTCAACTTTCTATCTTGCTTCTATTTTTTTTTAAATAATGCAATTCTAAGCTCATATGCCTCAAACTAAAGCAGCACACATTACTCTTGATTTTTTAACATTTAATTTAATTTCTAAGTGGTAAATGTCATCAAATTGTTTTAATATATTAGCAGTATTTGAGAAATTGCACATTTTAGGCATCAGTTTAATGGAAATTACTACATACCATTACTCTTCACCATTTAAATATATATTCAGCTGCAGAAATAGATAAGCACACAAATATAGACTTAGCACATGCAAACAACGTTTGGGAATCAATGCTATCTCATGTTGAATGGTGCTATACTTCATAGGGTCTTTAATGCTCAGGCTCTTTCAAAAAAATTGCTAGATCTTTCTTCTGACATATCACTGATGGATTGCAAAATATCTAAATTTTCAGTTAACAGTTAAGACTTTTACCATTTTTGTGACTTTGTGACTTCTGGCATATCTATAGATGTATTTATTAATATTCCTACAGTTCCTGTGACTTTTCCTACTGCTTTTCACTCATCCAATTATCCCTCATGTCTGAATAAATAAATCTAATAAAAACTTAGTAAAAAGAGAAAATAAGAGTAATACTTAGAGTGATTTCCTCAATAGAGTATCCCTTGATTTATCATTAGGATGTTTAGAATAATTCCTTCCCTCCTCTCTCCCTGAGATGCTGAACTCTCGGTAATTCTTATTTCATTGCATTTGTTCTCTTTTCATAAGCTGTCCAAAGAAAGCGAATACTATCTATTTTTTTAAAAAATGAGTACAGACTATTCTGTGTTGCAGTTACCATTGGTTTCATGGAATTCTATAATGAACATAAAACACATTATGGAATTATGCTAATGCCACTTTTCTTTTACTCAGAAATATATTTAAATATATATAAAAATATATTTTTCTGTTTTTAGATTTCACTCAAAATAACTGGAATGAAAACCTTGATACTTTTTCCACTTGTAGGCAAAAATAAGTAAATTGTATGGTTGTTAGATTAATTGAATAATCAGATTAGTTCAAATAGAAAGAAGCAATCTAGATATCAATGATGACAGTGAAAGTAATGATAGTAAAATATCAGACCACGTATCTTCAGATGATTATATTCTAAGTGATGTTTTTCTAATAAACTCCTGAGAAAAAAATGGAAAGTCAGTATTTCTTTATCAACTTAACTTACTTATTCTTATTTCTTTTCCAGTATATCCTCATGTGTAAAAAATCCACCTCACTTTATCAAATGATGTATTCATAATATTTAATTATGTTTGAAATAAATGCATAATTAAAATAAAATTAATTGATTGATGCTTAATTTATACAGGTCTGTTACATATTAAAAAAACAAATTATCTAAATAATGGTGGTCAAGTTAAAGTTATTTTATGTTTACATCTAGTGAAATATTTTTTTAATTAAAAATCATTTTATTAGCGGCTCGTACATCATTTTTCCAACACATAAATAAACATAGTGTGACAAGCACTCTCACACTTCCGCTGCCGTCATCATTCTCCAAACATCCGTCCTTTCCCTCAGCCCCCGGTGTCGGTTCCTCCAACTCCTCCCCTGTTCCCCTGCTCTCCCTCCCCCATCAACCCTCAATACCTTATAAATTATTACCATTCTGTCATATGTTACCCTGCCCGACACCTCCCTCAGCCCACTCGCCCATGCCCGTCCTCCAGACAGGTCATATGTAGATCCTTGCAGTTGGTTCCTTCTCTACTCCATCTTCTCTCCACCCATCCGGTAGTTCCAATCTAACCACTGGTCCGAGGGGGCTCATCCATCCTGATTTCCCCATATGTCCAGCCCCCCTCTCCACTAGTGTACCTTCTCCAGTCCATCCAGATTTGCAAGGTAGAGTTGGGATCATGATGGTTGGGGGTAGGGAGACCTCAGGAACTAGAGGAAACTTGTATGCATCATCACTGCCTGGCTGCACTCTGACTAGCCTGTCTCCTTCCCGTGCCTCCCCTGTAAAGGAGTGGCCAATTACCCACCAGTGGGCCTTAGGTCGCGACTCTGCCCCTCCCCTCCCTCGTAATGAAGTGATTCCTGTTCTTTGATGCTCGATATCTGCTCCCTCTGGGCCCTCTTGATCACACTTGCTGGTGAGCTTCTTCCTGTGGACTTTGCTGTGTCCATGCTGAATGGCGACTCAGTTATCTTCAAGTCTTTGAGACTCTAGACATTCAATCATTTGGTAGCTGGGCACCATCTTTTCTTCTACTCTGTTTGCCTCTGTATCCATTTGTCTTCAGCGATATTGGGTGTTAATTGGTTCATTGATTTTGATTTTTTGTTCTTTGATGCCTGATTGTTTCAGCATCTCATGATCGCACAGGCAAGTGAGCTTCTTTTATGGTGGCTTTTGTTGCTCCTGAGCTAGATGGCTGCTTGTTTATCTTCAGGCCTTTAAGACCCCAGATGCTATATCTTTTGATAACTGGGCACCATTAGCTTTCTTCACCACTCTTGCTCATGCTCCCACATGTCCTCAGTGGGCACCTTGGAGATGTGTGCACACATTGATATGTGTTCCGCACCGCCCCCCTCACCCCCCAGTTTGATGTCTATTACCTAGACCTTTCACCACCATGTGGCCACGTTGGCTGCTGTGCTTCTTCTGTGTGGATGTGGTCTCTTCTCAAGTGGATGGTCGATTGTTTATCTTTAGGCTTTTAAGACTCCAGACAATATATCCTTTGATTGCTGAGCACCATCGTCTTTTTTCACAACATTTGCTTATGCATCCATTTTACTTCAGTGATCATGTTGGGCCAGTGAGCCTTGAGGAATACCAAATTCATAGAACAAAGTGTTCTTGCATTGAGGGAGCACCAGGGTGAGGTCCCAAGGTCCACCTGCTGTCCTAATATTTGGTCTATAGATATGTTCTTAAATTTATTCCCACCTTATAACAGATAGTTGTATTTATGTATGGAGATACCTATGTTAGACCTCTGCAAGTGCCCTTTGCCTTCTAGCCCTTTCCTTTATTTCCTTCTGTCTCCCTCCTGCCCCACTATCTTGTTCCACCTTCATTGGTGTTTCAGTGTTTCCTCATAGATTCATTGTCTTTGCTTAATCCTGACCAGGATTCCCACCTTTCCATTGATTCCAGATCATTTGTTGTCCCCCCCTCCCCCATCCATATGTTTGTCCATACCCCCCTCTCTTCCCCTCTATTATGCCCCTAGGAACCGTTGTTTGTCCCGTCCTTTCTGTGGCTCATAGCATCTCCAGAGGAATATAGTCCTTTGAGCATCATGTGTCCATGTGAAGCTTGGACCAGCTCTCTTCCTCTTCCTTCCTTCTTGTCTTTATCCTTGAGGGTGTGGGATGCTGACCCCTGCCCCAACCTGTTCTCTGCCATGCCCACTTCTAGAAAAGGAGACAAAAGGGAGTTCAAAAATGTAAGGATAACAGAGGGAACAGGGCACTAATCTACCTGGGGGGTTGGGGGTGGGGGTGCGGAGTACTGGTCTTGTCTCCACAGAAACCGGAGTGGGGAAGCAGTTCCTATCACAAAGCACCCAACCAATAAGACAGCATGGATGCATGGAAGGATGCAAGAAAAGAGAGAGCTACAGAGCCAGAAGCAACCAGAGTCAGATGGACTCCTTTTCTACAAGTGGGAGTTGTAGTGATATATTTTTGAAGACCTTTAATAGCAGTTGTCATTCAGTGTTAATAATTCATTATAGCTACCCAGTATTTATATGAACATTTAAATACACAGAGCTTATTGCTTCTAAATCAGTTTCTGAAATTTAAGCTAATTGAATTGGAGCTTAATAAATGATTAATATTGGGAAATGTTTGCATAGACAGTGATGGATAAAATGTTTTTAAATAAATTATCTTGACATATATATACTACAGTGCATTCATTTTATGAAGAAAAATAAAGTAATGCTTAAAATAATGCAAAAGTCATGAAAGCACTGCATTCATTATGTTTTGTGTGAGGATTCAGGTCTTTCCTATTTATTTAACCTCAAACTATGAAATACATGAAAGAACTGTGACATGTTAAATGATTTACTTCATTTGAATGCAAGAGTGTCTGTAGATATTTGTTAGGCATCTATGTAAATCCAGAGTATACATTCAGTGAGAAAGTAAATTGAATTTCAAAATTAAAATGCAAAATTTCATCATTTGTTTGATAATTATAATATGCATGATTGTCACCAAATATTTTAAATAGATAATATTTTGTAAATAGATAATATGTTGTCTAATATTCTAGCCAGAAAAAGAAAAATGACACCTGATTTCTGAGCATAGCATTAACTCAATAGAGTGAGAGTTAAAAAAAAAAAAAGAAAAAAAGACAGAGGGAAAGAGCAAAATAAGTTCTGAAAGCATCAGAAAAAAACTAGCATTAAATAGCATTGGCTGCTAATTCTCTTCTTTTGAAACACTAAAGTAATTTTCCATAAATTTGATGTTAAAAATTCCAAAATTCTTAAGAGCAATACGTTTTCAGAAGTGCATATTTTAAGCAAGTTGATGTATTTTTGCTGTACTTCATCTATCTTTTAAGTGTTGTCACCAATATTTGGATTCTCATATTGATACAGAATATTTCTGAAAATGGAGCTATTCTCTATTCAGTGCGTCATTAGACTATGGTAAAGTTGCTACTGCAACTTTATTGGAACAAAGTGATAAGAATTGCTTTAAATGCAAGTGACTACCATTTATTAGAGAAATATTAAGTTTTACACTAGGAGAGAAAATATATTCTTTTCCCACCCCATGTTATTTATGCTAAATTGCTTACTGATTATTCATTTAATGAAAATCTAAAATTATGTTAATATTGATTAAAATTGTTTTCAAGTTTAAGTAATAATCACATGATTCATGCATATAGAAAAAAGCTGTAAAATAAAATTTTATAGACTGACAACTACTTATTTTAAAGGAATATATATGCATTCAAATATAGACAGATATCTATGAATACTGGTATATATACATAAAAACCAATCATAATTCACATGTAGTATTTATTCAAAAACGATAAACATTTAAAATTAAACATTTAAAATTAATTTTCTATTTTGCTTTTTAAATGAAAATTATCTTCCCTCCTACTTCTCTAGAACTAAAAGCAATTATGTATTCCATGAGAGGGACCAGGCAGGTGTCCTTGTGTTAGATAATAAAAATATTTTTCTATTAATTTGTTCATAGACCATCATAGGAACTTTCAGAGACATATTGTATCTTTTGATGTCACCATGATATGCCAATGTCTTCATTTCAAAGAAGGAGATTAAAAGCTGAAAGGTTCTACAAGTAACAAATGAAAGTATTACTCTCATTTTATTGCTCTTTTGGAGAATTTTTGCAAAGCATGTTTCAACAGGTTATAACGATTATTTAGAAATTGATTAAAACCCTATTTTTTGACAGAACTAAAATCAATTAATTAGATTTTCTTTTTTTTTTTTTTGGGGGGGGGGAGTGCATCACTGCCCTCTGGTGGTTGTGGGAACTATCCAGCGCTGTTTCTGAGATTTAAACCACTGGAATTGAACTGCCAAGGCCATGGGCTGCAGTTCCACACTCAACCATTTGTGCTACCAGGGCTCAACTCCAATTAATTAGCTTTTTAAAGGATTCTGTGGATAGCTATTTCACAGTCAATAGAAATATATCAACTTAAGAATTCCATTTTCAGCAATCACATTTCTAATCAACAAACTTTTTCTCTTAAATCACTTCTTCACAGTGCTTTGAGATTTTATTGTCATATCCCTTCTGCAGCCCAGGATGCTTGAGAGCATCAGCATATCATGGATATAAAGACTACCCTGGTAAGGTATTTTTTTTTAATTTTTTAAATTTTATTGGGGGCTCTTACAGCTACTACAACATTCAGTACATCATTTGTATCAAGCACATTTGCACACATATTTCCACATACATTTCTCAATACAATATTTTCCACTTGAGCCCTTGATACAAGCTCTTTTAAAAAAAAAACTCCCTTTTCCCCTCCCCCTCTTTTTTTAAATTATTCATTTTATTGGGGGGCCCCTACAACTCCCATCACAATCCCTAACAACATCAGTTGTATTCAGGCCACTTTTACACACCTATTGCCATCATCACTCTCAAAGCATTCTCCCTCCCTCCAGGCCCCCATTATCAGCTCCCTATATTACCCTTCCTCCCTACCCCTTCCCCTTGAACACTTAGTAATTTATAAATTATTTTTTCATCCTGTACACTGTCCAATGTGTCCCAACACTCACTTCCCTGTTGTCCATGCCCCAGAGAGGAGGCTACTGGCAAGGTTTCACCTCGTGGCTGGCAATCTACAATAGAAGCCTCCATTGGAAGCATCTTCTGTCTGTTTATTCACCTGTGTGTCAATTGAATGGTTTTGTGTTGTTTTCTGACTCCGTGGGTAATATCAGTCTTGTGGGATAAAGAATCAATTCAAGGGTACATACTTTGCCAGAGTGCAATTTTCACTATATTAACACAGTCGTGAGAGGATTTTCTGATTTATAGCTAAATCATTTTATGCTTAGGAAACCTTAAATTGGCTGAGAATCTTCAAAGGTTGAAAACTTAAGAAAGAGTGTGTGCCTGTATATATTTAATTAAATATCTCCACTAGCTGTTTTCTAGGTATTAAATGTTGCTTAACTTGAAATAATCATTCTATCACCCTTAAAATGAAATCGATGTAATCAACAAAAGCAGATTGGGGCACTATTGTCATAAAGTTTTTACTCCTCTTGGGAGAGGACAGGTATACACATACAAGTTGGTAAACATAACCACCAATATCCATCATCTTTTGCAAAACCTGTGCTCAACTGTCTCACCTGATTGTTGATTGGTTTGGGGATTTTTAAAATTTATTTGTATGTACAAAACTTTCTATTTAATATGTTAAAAATCTTTTTTTGGAGGGGGTTGTTTTATTCTCCTAAAAGATATTTTTTAAGTTTATAGAGTAAAATTGACTTAATTTTGATAAACAATTCAATAAAAACATATATCAGTTTAACCACTAACACTGTTAAGTTATAGAACTGTCCTTTGATTCTAAAACTCTGCTCACCCTAGAGTTGTAGTCACATGTGACCTCACTACTAACCTTTAGAAAAGATTATTTGTTCTTTTTGCTTTTCTCCAGCACTGTAGTTTTATCCTCTAATAATGTCCTATAAATGAATCAGATCACTGTTTTAGTAGTTATGGTTGAGCAAATTCTGACATGTGACAACCCATATCTTTGAGGAGAATCACTCCAGAGATTTTTTACTTGTTGTAATTTTAGTGAATATAAATCACCATTCCTCTCCTGGATGCTACCTGTGGGTATACAGAAATTGCCTAATCATTAATATCACATGCAGGCAAAAAGTATATGAAGGCAATTAGAAAAGTTTACAACAATACATCAACAGGAACTGCCAGACATTCAAGTTGTTGTTTTGTTTTTGCTTTTGATTTTTTTAGTAGAAAACATCAAAGAAAGGACACATTAGTGGATATTGGCTGATTACCCAAACGGATTTATCTAAATTGGTTAATGTGTATTTTATTGACTATACAAAGACATTTGACTCTGTTGAACATAAAAAACAATCTAGAGATAGCACTATGGAGAAAGGGAATTCTAGAACATTTAATGCACCTGCAGAAGCTGTGCATCAGGGTAGGGGAACATTCTGACAGCTGACCTTATGAAGTCCACTAAATTATCAATACCAGGTAGCACAATATCTACTTCACCAAAGAGAAGCCATTCCAGGCATCACATTAGGGGCAAGTTCATAAAATGTTTGACCAGTACAGCTTGTGAGCAGTGATATAAATATACATGTGACCCAGGGCAGAAAATGTTTCCTCACCCCTACTCTCCATAGACCAAAAGATGGTCTCTCATGAAGAAAAGGGGATACATCATGACTTACGTCAACTGCACATTAAATTTGTATGCTTACCAAATATCACAAAGAGCTGCATTATATGAAGAACTTGACTTCACCTGTGAAGGAGTATCATTACCAACCCGTAATATGTAGTTATCGCAACCTTGCTTGCAGAAAGTAAGGAAGACTTGAGGCTCTGGCAGGACTTGATGACTGCATCCTTCCATTAGATTATAACGCAGTGCTAAAAAAACAAACTTTCTCACAATTCTACCACTAGAAAACCTTATAATCAACTTAGAAAAGATTAAAGTTGTCACATAATTCATTTTACATCATTCACAATAAACACTCATGGAAGCATGAGTCAAAACAATTATTTGAAATATGGTATTAAGGGGAAATCTGCTGCAAAAACTTCTTTAACGTGGTAAGGAGAAAAGATAACATTATGTTGAGTAAAGTTGCCCAGACTCATGTCATAATATTTTATAGTCATATGAATATGAATGCTGGACAATGCATAAGGAAGACCAATGAAGAATTGATCTATTTGAAGTACAGTATAGACAAAGAATATTAAAAGTAGCATGGACTGCCAAAGATATAAAAAAAGTCTATCTTGATAGAGGTATAGCTAGGCCCTCCTTAGAAATAAGGATGAAATGATTTCATCTAATGGACTTCAGTGATATCAATCCCTGGGAAAGGTCATCAAGACTGATAAATTAGAAGATCAGCAAGAAAGGGAACATTTACAATATGATGCCCAAATACAATGGCTGCAACAATAGGCCCAATCATAGCACTTGTAAGAATGGCACACAGATGTGCAGGGGGATTCTGTGAATCAGAAACACCTTCAGGGTACTTAATGCCAACAATAATGACAACATACATATATGTAAACACATTTGTTTATATATAATTTCATAATCCCATGTTGAATCTAAGTATGATTTTACTATATTATTTTCTAATTAAAATATTATTCAGAAATGAAAAATGTATAGTAATGAAATATTTAAAAATAATTTGCTTTAGCTATGCTGATATTAAAGCTAGAAAAGCAGTTATAAAATATCTAGGCTGTCACAAGACTTAATAGAAAGTTTGTTATTACTATGTTTGCTCCTGTTGTTAGTATTGCCAATGTGGCTTTTGTAAAACTTGTTTTCTTAGGTTTAGAATGGCTTTACCATGCATTAATTTTATTTTATTTTCAGACAAAACTTACCAACTGATAGAGAAAAAATCAGAAGAAAAGAACCATGCTTTTAAAGGGTGAATTCCATTAGTAAAATAAATAAAACAGATGTTAGTACACAAATGGAGAAGGAAGGACAATTTATTCATTGCTTTGTCATAGACAAATCAAAACATATGTGGTAAGAACGGATATATTGGTAAATTTGATGATAAATAGATGAGGTGATTCTTTTCTGTCTACAACTTCCATTTTCTCTGTGAAGTATAAACCTAAATTTTCATTTGGAACTGAAATTGAGAACAGAGAGGGATTGTAAAGGATGGAGATTCAGAGAGAAGTTATAAAACATTTATATTGGATGACAGGGAAACTTTAATCAAAGTTATAGCTCATGAAGGCTGGCAATGATGAATACTCCATATGGTAATTATAATTAGTAATTAAAATCAAAAGCCACCCAATAGGTTTAAGTGTTTACCCACCTTCAGCCTTAAAAACACATTTCACTCACCATCTGATTAATAGTACACAGATTTTATGCAGGAAAGTAAAGGTTTACACATGAGGATAACAAAGTTGACCTAGAAATATGTCAACAAGTATTACTTGTTCTCTTATACTTTGCAGCTTCTTTCATAGTTAGTTGTGGTGCTTGACTATATTTAACCAGGAGATACAGAATACCACCATAAAACTGGTTACCAACTGGCTCCCACTCTTTTTTTTTCACTTCTTTCCTATGATCATTTGGAGGATGTATGTTCCAGATAACAGAGTTGTAAAGGAGACTAGAATTAACCTGTATCAATTGACCTGTATCATACTGCATTAGATTCACAGAGCAAATAAGATTCTTTCAGAACCTAACCACAATTTATTTAATTTATTCAAATCTAAAAATTAATATCACAAATGACATTTAGCCATAAGAGAAACTTACACCATATGACATTAAGCAGTAAGATGGTAGGCAGAGTGATAAGTAATAGGGCAGTTGAAGAGATGGCAACCCTGGAAATAAGGAGTTGGAGAATACAGAACAATGTGAGGGTATATTATCACCATCTGATTTTCAGAATGTAATTATGGAAAGGAAAAGGTTGAGTTCAGTCCATCCGTAATTGAGAGGAAATTAAGAGTAGAACCTAAGAAAATGAAATATATGTGATATTAACATTTCAGGCATTTTCATGATTGAAAATGCAAGCTATTTCTAGACTGGGACAGACATAATAAAGGAAGAAACTACAAAAAATTTTGAGTAGGTATTGGCATATGACAATACATTGAAGTAGTGGCAGCCTCTGCTCAAGCCCTGCCTGAACTTAAGAACACTGTTCTTACAACCTGACATTCTGTGACATTCACTCTCCTTGCATGATCACTGAAAACAAAATAGATGCACAAGCAAATGTAGTGAGGAAAGCTGATGATTCCTGTCTAGCAAAATATTTAGCACCTGGTGTCTTAAAGGCTTGAGTTTAAATACGTAGACATCTAGCAGAGAAGCAACAAACCCATATGGAAGAAGTACGCCAACTCTTTGTGATCATGATGTGTCAATGGGATCAGGTAACAGACATCATAAGATTAAAAACAATTAAAAAAACATTTTTGAGATGTAGAGGGGTCAGAAGAGAGAATACCAAATTAATATGTAAACAATGGGACATTCCCTCATAAAAAAGTCATAAGGAAGGGATTAAGTCAACCAATGAGCAGTATAGCACCTATGAAACCATGATGTTCCTCTGGTTCCTTGAGGCTTCCTCTCCCTCCCCCATCCCCCATTGCCATGACACCATTCTTGCCTTTCACTGTACGCTGGATCAGAGCATGTACACAGGTACAGATATGAGCTCAGGACACATGGAATTCAGGTCAGATAAACCCCACAGGTATAGAAATGGGAGCAATGATACCAGCTGGGTAGGGGAAAGGTGGGGAGTGAGGTGGAGGAAGGAGGAACAGATTACAATGATGGATGAATAAACACTCCCCCAACCCAGGGGGATATACAACAGACACTGTGGGGGGGAAATGGGACATAGTGGTCAGTATAATATTTAAAAATAATAAGTTATAATTTATCCAGGGTTCAAGAGGGTGGGAGGGTGGGATGGAAGGGAAAAAGAAGAGCTTCTACCAAGGGCTGAAATAGGAAGCAAATGTATGAGAAATAATGATGTCAACATATGTATAAATATGCTTGATACAATTGATTCATGAATTGTTATAAGGATTGTAAGAGCCCCCAATAAAATGACCTAACATAGAAAAAGAAAGCTTTAAATAACAAATATCTAGTAAAAGCTTGAAAGTGGTTTATTATAAAAAGTAAATTAATAATGTGAACTAGGCTGAGCCCTGGTGGCCTAGTGGATGTGTACAGGACTGCGGCCCACAGGGTTGGCAATTTGAATCCAGTAGCAGCTCTCCGGGAGCAAGGGTGGGCTTCCTACTCCCACCAGGGCAGTGATGCCACCTAAAAGAAAAAAAAAAAAGAATTTGAACTGCTGACCAAATTTTCTAAATGCTTTCTACGGAACACCTGTCAGAGTAAGTACACAAAGTAGTTGATGAAACAAGGACATTTTGAACATTAAAAATTAAGTTATAAAACAAAACCTTTTATTTGGCCTGTGAAATTGACTAGAAACAGCTATATCGGTCGTGGGTGATGCAATGCTAACTTTAGTGGTGCAATAGACTCTCTTCTGCTAACAAAGATGTCTGTGCTTCATACCCCTCATATGTTTCTCATGAAAAAAAGATCCAGCAATGTGCTCCAGTGAAAATGATAGTCTAGGAGCCCTGAAAAAGTAGTTCTATTTGCTCATATAGACTTCCTATGAGACTTTCTCATGACAAAAAAAGAGGGAAAAAAAAGGTGTGAGGCTGGGTTCTCTAGAGAAGCACATCAGTGACACTCACCTCTCCCTGCAAATGAGAAATGGCTACATCACTGTTGGGGCAGAAATGTTCAGTCCAGTTCAAATATGCAAGTTAGCTATAAGCCGAAGATCTCTCCTGCCTCTGTAGTTGCAGCGGCTGATGAACAAGTAGCAGGAAGATCAAGCAGGATGACCGCAGGCTCATGAATCCAAGACTGACTGAATGACAGCAAATTCAATAGGCATTCAGCCATCAAAGGATGGCTTCTGTCACTGACAGGGGATAGAAGAGGAGGCCAATGAACCAGATAGTTTCCAATTCCAGCTATAGGATTGAGGTACCGTCCACACATTGTCATACACACGCACACACACACACACACACACACACCGTCTTCAATCTTAGCAAAGTTATGAGCAGATTGCTGAAGTCGATTTTTTCCATGGGCTAAAAATGGAATTTTTATTTCAGTAAAGAGTTATAGTCTTGGAAACTCACAGGGGAAATTCTACCCAATACTATAAGACCACTAGGAGTCACCATAGAGTTGATGGCAGCTAGTATTCTCCCCACAGTTGAGTGATTTCCTTTCTCGCAGTTGACCACAGTATGTTAAATCAGATCATGGGGGAAATCATAATCTGAGAGAACTCAAGCTGACATAAAACCTGTCAGAAGAAACTTAGTCAGATTTTGAGAATACTGTACACACAAAGGACACTAAATTCCCATATTTTGACAATTTGATAGTAAGAGATTAAAATCAAGCCTAGAATCTTCAGTTTTGAATAGATATGAAAATGGTGTGAAAGGAAAGAAAGGAAGGGATATTCCCCATTATTTAACTCCGTTCCTCTTGAGGAATAAAACTAAAGTTATATTAAAAATAAGCTGACCTTTATTTGCTGTCGCTGCTGTTTATTTAGGACTTCCAGACCAATGAGAACTACATCCCTGAATGATGCATATCACTACATATCACAAAGGGATTATGGGATTTTACTGGAAATAAGTAAGAACTTGGGCTGTGTTCCTTTAAAGAAGAGTGAAATTCTACATATGGGTAGAAGAGAAGCAAAACATTCATTACTGAACAGAACATGCATTTCCTAGTCCCTCTTTTAATTAGTTTGGTACTGTAAGTCTCTGTCCAGGTTTCTGAAATATAGGGAAGATGAACATAATTTCTGGGAAAAGCTAGTGCAACAAACTTCCTCCTTCACTTCTCCTGTCACTATGTGCTTAGGGTAAATGTGTTCCAGAAGAGAGAGCTGCATTGTAAGGAGTTCTCAAAGTTCTAGGCACAGATAAATAGTTGTGTCTGCAAATTTCTAGGATTATTGGATTACTACAGTTTCACACATCTACCCAATCTAGGAAGTCCAGAAGGAAAATGCATGCAGCTATGAGAAAACATTCCCCCTCAATGCTTGCATGAAAATTTCTTTTAGAAGAATCAGTCAAAATCTGGAGTTTATTAGTTAAAATGTCCAAATTTTCTAATCTGCTGTGCCACGTCATCATTTCTGAAAATGTTCAACCCTTTCCCTTAGAACACTCCTTTCTGTCTTTGATGTTTAATAATTCACTGCAACCATTAATAGAACTCATGAACCATCAAGAGAATGACCCAAGTGAGTGTGGATGTTGACAATTCCTAAATCTCTGGCACAAGCATCAACCTGGATGGTCTCTTCATTCACATGTTTGCAAGGACTGAGAGACCCACGCTGTAGATCAATGGACAGGCTGTGACTTCTCAAAGCTGGGAATCTAGTGTATCAGGTCAGGTGGTAGACTGCAAATGCAGGGCGCTGAGAAGCCCAAAATTGGCAGTTCAGACAGCTGGCTTCAGACTCACTGGACTTGAACCTGGCACATTAGGTTAGAATACAGGCTGCTGGCTCACGTTCCAGGAACTGTAGTCACAAGAAGGTAACTCCAGGGCACAATTAAGAGGGAATGAGAGAAGTCTGCATGAGTATTGTTAAATATTAGATGCAAATATTTTCCCTAAGGAAACAAATACTGATGACGTGAGTCATGCTCACATGAAGGTGGAAACTCAAAATAGAGTCCACCCTATCTCATTTTATTAATGAGCAATTTACTCCACAATGGGACCATAACCACGTGCATAATAATAAGGCTTGGTAATACATCAGAAAGCAAAGATTAGAGCTTGAAAAATCATGTTCTGTCAGTTGTTCTCTGCATCATTGTTGTGATAAGGCTGCCTGAGTAACCGTACCAGACGCCCCATGGGCCCCGCCTCTGCCGCCCCCCACCCCCCACCCCCACAAGCACACACATTTCTATTTGGTTTCTGGCTTATTTCTTTGCCTTTATGTGTCTGGGGCTTAATTATTAGATTAAATGCAAAACTGGCTGTCCTTAGGCTGTTTTAAGGCATCATCGAGGTGATTCTATGCACAACAGAATGAAATATTAGCTGATATTGCATTATCCTTGCCTATACTTTTGCCAAGACAAATTGGTTTGTCCTTAGTATTTTCCAAATTATTCTCCAGAACTATAATTCAAAACCCAACAATTCTTCTTCAGGCTTCTTAGTTAATGTTCAACTTTCACATGTGTATAAGGCGATGGCACAGTGGTCATGCATAGGGGTTATGCATAGGGGTGTGCTCCACAAGACTTTCAGTTTGAAACCACCGGGAACTCTCTACGGGAAAATGGGACTTTCTACTCCCATAACTCATTCTAGGTTAGGAGCCTCCAGGGAAAGTTCTACTTTCTCCTAAAGGGTAGCTATTCCTTACAGGTGTGTACAACTATTGCATTACAATTTTTTATGTAAAATTTTATACAAAAATTTAAATATACTACTGAAACTAGTTTAGTTTCTCTGGTTACTTTCAAATATTATTTGTGAATTCTCAATTTGTAATTTAAAATAACAAGTAAGAAAATAAATGAAATACATATTTTGATGCCTTTAGAAAACATTACAGATTTGTTGACTTTGTGTTCACTTTTCTTGAAGTAATGCTAATAAACATTTCAATTAATATTAAGGTAAATAGGAAATATTAGTTTGGTCATATTTTATCAGTATAATTGATTATAAACCATGTGGGCCATCATTTATCATATACATTAACTAAAATTATAGTTTAATCAATTGATTACATTTAAATTATATTCATTATTCATAAAACATCAATCTTTATATGATTTTCCACATAATATATATAAGTGATGCATTATATACTTGCATTTGCAATCATACATGCACTTCCAAGTGCCTTTCCAGATTTAGATGAGAATTTATTATACTGATTTATTGCAAATTTCATATTGTTAATTCCCAATATATTGATAAACTTGAAAGAGTTAGAAATTCATTGACTTCTTAGAAGATATTGTTTATAAGATTGCTCATGGCGATTGTAAGATTATTATTTAGTGTTTTATATCTATGTAACTATTAGTGTATGCATTTTGTCTTGTATATTTTATTAACATTTATCACAAAAATTATAAATTTGAAGAAATATGAGCTTTAATTGATACAACTTTGTCTAAATATCAATCATACATTTAAGCCTCAATTAAACATTTGCTTACCATTTCAATTCATTTTAAGTTATTCTGCAATAATAGTGAGCATCTTAAATAAAAAGTAAATTTAAACTAATGTCAGCTTATTTGGGTTTGCATTATGTCATTAGTTTTTACTAATTTTGCTTCCACCAGCAATCAACTTAATTACTAAACATTTATTTGCTAATTTGGGATAATAATGTGCTTCTATTGAATAGATGAAAAAATCTCTATGCAGAAATTAAAGAAAATCACTTACGGTATATACTCATATATAAGCCAAGTTTTTCAGCACATTTTTAATATAGTTTTAGTGGTAAACTTAGGTGCCTTGCCTGATATTTGGGTTGGCTTATACTCAAGAATTTATGGTAAATTCATTATTATATAAAATTTTGGGGTGCTTTTTTTTTGTTTTTTTGGGGCATCACTGCCCTCTGGTGGTGGGAGTAGGAGGCCCAGCCTTTGCTCCTGTGGAGCCGGAGTTGAACCTCCATCCCAGTGGGCCGCAGTCCTGTGCACAACCACTATGCCACCAGGACTCAGCCCCAAAATAAGAATTTTTATACTCATAAGTATATTCATTCTTGCTAGTAATACAAGGAACTCTTGTTACACATCGTTGTTACACATCGAGCTGCTAACAAGCTCAGCAGTTCAAATCCACCAGCCCTAAATGTTCACCATGACTCCACATTGATGGCTCCAAAACCGAAACCAAACTCTCCAAATCACCTGTCATGGAGTCAATATTGACTCAGCGTGACCACATAGGAGAGTAGAACCATTCATGAGGCATTGTATTTAGTGTATGTAAACATATTTAAGTCATATATGTTTAATATATGTAATCAGTACCTGAGTATAAGCATGGATGGAGATATACATACACATGTAAGAGGAACTGTTTTTTAAAATTGTGGAAAATTGAATTAAATAATGGAATATTTTCAAGCACTTGTATGTGTGCATAATTTTAAGGAAACAAATTTCACATTTACTATATTATTATTCATTTTAACAGTTAGAGGGATATTGTTCTTGAAATGTTCATACATATTTAATTATCTTATGTACTTTTAACCACAATGTGTCTCCCAGTTGGTCATACCATCATGGTTTTTATGTTGCTAAGAGACTGGCGGCTATATCACTGGTACTTCAAACACCAGTAGGGTCACCTAAAATGACCCAAAGTGGTGCTTTCAGACTAAGTATGAAGAAAGAATCTGCTGCTCACATTGGAAGAAGTAGCTGCTGAAAACTTTATGCATTGTTTGGAAGCATTTTCATATACTAAAGGCCTAATTAATGGAGGCAGAATGTTGTCTAAGATTGTGTCCAACGATGAGTCCTTTGGGTCAGAAAACACTTAAAAAATCACTGAGGATGAGTTGCTTTCTCATGTAGAGGAGAACATGGTAATGGCAATGGAGTAAGGACTGTGGGAAAAGAAGCTTTTGTGAATCATCATTTTTTGATAGGCATAATTCCAGATAAGAAGGAACAGCAGCAAAAATCTGCTGATTACCAGAACTTGGAAAGTACGAAATACTTCAATCCAGGAAAATTGGAAGTGGTAAAAATGTGATAGGATGCATAAAGATTGATATCCTAGAAGTTAATGAACTGGAATGGACTGATATTGGCTATTTTGAGTTTCAAAATTATGCAGTTTAACATGCCAGGAATGGCATAATCAAGAGGAATGGTATTAAATTTGCTGTAAGAAAAGACATTATGGGCTGAGCCCCGGTGGCCTAAGTGGTTGAGTGCGGGACTGGGACCCGCGGGCTTGGCAGTTCAAATCCAGCAGCAGCTCTCAGGAGCAGCACTGGGTAGCACCCATGAGAACCAGAGGTAGTGATGCCAAAAAAAAAAAAGTCATTATAACATTTATATAGAAGTACAATATTGTCTGCGATAGTATTATATCAACTACTCTTTAAGGAAATGCAACTAATACAACTATTATTCAAATATATGTAAGATAGTCAAGACCTTATGTATGTTAGACAGGGTTTTCTACAGAAATAAAACCAGGACACTAACAATTTTATGTATATTCATATATATAGACAACATAAGAAATATACAGTTAATCCATCTATAAAGTAGTATAAATGACCTAGTGCAACTCACTTCCATGACACAGCTAATACACTGGCAGTCCTTTGAGTCTTGAGGGCTATCAGGTAGGCCTCTGTAGAGCAATTCAGGTTATAGGGAGCTAACAACAAGGCAGGTCACCAACAGTCAGGCAAATGACAGGCTCCAACATTCTCTAGCTCAAGAGGTGTATATCCAGTAGCTTATTGAAGCAATGCTTGAAGGAACTTCAAATTATAGTGAAATAGTCCACGGTTAAGGTATCCCAGAGGGAGTGTAACTTGCAAATTGAGGCACAGAACAAGAAAGGCATCCACATACTGGGCTGATGATCAAAGAGTAAGAGATAGGAAAGGCGAGAGTAGTGCTCCCTTCAGCAGCACATATACTAAAATTGGAACGATACAGAGAAGGATAGCATGGCCCCTGCACAAGGATGGCATGCGAATTCGTGAAGCGTTCCTTATTAAAAAAAAGACAAGAGTCAAAAAAAGAAAGAAAAAAAGTGAGGCTCACTGAGCCTTTTAGCTCTCCATCCTTCAATTAATTCCACATGTGCTCATATGCCATGTGGGGACAATAAATTTTAACTCTCTCAGGTTGATTTTGCTAATATGACTGATAAAACACATGTGGGATTAGTTGAAAGGCAGACAGATAAATGGCTCAATAAGCTTCTTAGGCCCCTTGCTTTCTAATGGTCCAACCAGGGTGCAGTGGCTTTGCAAGTTTCCTGCTTAGGCTGCCAAGACTCACTTCCTGTAAGACATCCCTGAAGAGATGCCACATAGACCTGCCCCGATGCAGCCTTGGGTGCTGGAACAGCCATGTGGAGACCCTGCTGGCACTGAGCTGCTTACATGCTCACTGATTTAGCTTTCATCCTGTCATAGGCACCATTGTGCATGTTTTGTTAGATTGAGGAGGACTTTAAAGATTGCTGTCAGACATTTGGACTAATGTTGGGCTTATGGGCTTGGAAAGCACTGGGTTGGGATGGTTTCTTAACTGTACATTTGCCCTTTATATAAAACTCTCTTCTACAAATTAGTATTTGTGGATTTGTTTCCCTAGTTTACTCAGACTAACACATTTTGTAATAATTACAAAAGTTAGTGAAGAAGAAATTGAAGAATTTTGCCAGTATCTTCAGTCTGAAATTGATCAAACACACAATGGATATCAATATACATTAATAATTACTAGCAATTAGAATAAAAAGAGGGGAGAGAGTAATGATCAGATGATAGAAAACATGGTCTCAGTCATATAAATTAAGCTGGGAATGTAATGATAGAATTATGCCAGATCCAAATCTTATTCATAGCAAGTGCCTTTTTAAAAAACATATACAGCAACTCTATACAGACTTCTTTAGACAGAATACAAAGAAATCAAGTTGACTACATTTGTGGGAAGAGACAATGCAGAAGCTTAATATCAGCAGTTTAAACTGAGCCATGATAATGACTGTGGAAGAAACCATATATTATCTATTTATAAGATCATTTTGAAGATGAAAAGAAAAACAAACCCAGCAGAGTTAACATACAACCTTTAGTTTATCCCAGCTGAATTTTGAGAACATCTTAAGAACAACTTTGTTAAATTAAACACTAATGATAGGAAAACTGATGAAGGGTGCATACCAAGAACATGATTCATCAAGACACCAAAAAGGCCATTAAATAGAGAGAAAACCAAAAAGAATCCAAGTGAATGTAAAAGAGACTCTGAAACTTGCTCTTAATTGAAGGGAACCACAAGCAAATGAAAGAAATGATGAAGTCAGGGGGAACATGAAATTTCAAGGGGATGGGTTTGGGGCTTGCATTAAATTTCAGCCCAAGAAGAAAGAACAATTAGTTTCTATGACATGGTCCTCTTTGATGTTTGACATCACAAGGAGATCACTAAATATATTGGTGTTACAGGAAAGTGTTACTTGGAAGAAAAAGATGTGCCCGACCTAAACCAAGATATTTTAGTCGTTTTATAAGGAATACTGATGAAAATTTGGTGCTTGAATGCTGGTGCTGTCAAGGAATATAGAAAGCACCATGGATTGCAAAAAGGACAACAAATCCGTCTCAGTAGAAGTAGAAGTATGCTACAGAGTGCTACTTTGATACAAAGATGGTCAAACTTCATTTTGCTTATTTTGTGCATGCTGTCAGGGCATGTCACTAGAGAAGGACATCCTTCTTGGTAAAATACAGGGGCAGTGAAAGACAGGAAGACCCTCGGCAAAATGAACCAACACGGTGCTACACTGAGGGATTCAGACATAGAAACAGTGGAGCAGGACCAAGCAGTGTTTTGTTCTGTTATGCAGAGTCACTAGCGGTTGAAGATGACTCAAAGATCCTTAACAATCACAAGTATTTTGAAGATAGGTGTGATTTTCTGGTTCAAGGCTCCACATTTAATGATATTTTGTGTCTATTTGGCTGGGCCAAAATGTAGTCCTTGCAGAAGGGAAAAACCAAAGCCCTCCCATCAAGTTTATTCTGCTGTTAGGTGACATGACATCATAGTAATCATAAGTACAATATATTGAAACAATATCCTGGCCTGCGCCATCTTCACAATTGCTACCTTTGAGTCCACACATATAGCCACTATGTCAGCCCTTATCCTTGAGAGTCTTCATCTCTTTTGGTGTCCTTCTACTTTACTGAGCAAGATGACCCTCTCCAGGAAAGATCTCTCCTGATAATGTGTTCAAAGGACATGAGATGAAGACCAGCTATGCTTGCTTTTATGGAGCATTCTGGCTGTATTTTCAAAACATAGATCTTCTTGCTTTTGGCAGTCAGTGGTACTTTTAATATCACTGATCTTAAATTAAACCATAATTCAAATGTACTCATTCCTCTTTGCTCTTCCTTATTCAATGTCCAACTTCCACATGTATTTGAAAAAAAACAACAACAACAAACACAATCTCACTGCCATCCCATCAATTGTCATTTATCCTGACCCTCTATGGCAGGTAGAACAGTCACTATAGATTGCCAAGACTATAACTCTTTATGGATTATGAAGCCTCATCATGCTCCCCCAGATCCAGATTGGCCAATGAATTTATCAGCTAAATTTGAGTTAGCAGCCCAATGTATTACCACTATGCCACCAGGCTATCTCAGTTGCATAGGAGCTGGTTGATCATACCATGACTTACATTAGAGGCCCCTCAGTACTTAGAATAACATGCTTAATCTTCAACAGTATAAGGAGGTCTTGTGCAGCAGATTTATCCAAAGCTATGTGTCATTTGATGTTTTCACAATTGCTTCAATGAGTTTTGACTGTGTACCCAAAAGACAAATCATTGACAGCGTTAATCTTTTCTCTATTGGTCCAGAGGTGAGGAATTTTGTTTCCTTTATATTAAATTGCAATCCCTATTGAAGGGTGCAATCCTTGCTCTTCTGCAACAAATGTTTCAAATTTTCTTCACTATCAGAAGTAAGGTTGTATTATCTGTATATTGCAGGTTATTAATAATCATTTCTCCCAACCTGGTGCCACGTTCTTCTTATATAATTCATATTCTCTGGTTATTTGTTGAGGATACAAATTGAATAAATATAATGAGAGGAATTCACTCTGAAATACAACTTTCCAGATTTTTACCTGCTTATTTATGCTTCCTTATTCAATGTCTACCTTTCATATATATTTGAAAAAAAAATACAAGCCCACTGCCATCCAATCAATTGTGATTCATCTTGACCCTGTATGGCAGGTAGAAGTGTCACTATAGATTGCCAAGACTATAATCCTTTATGGATTATGAAGCCTCATCATTCCCTGGTTAGATTTTCATGATACGGATTGAAGAAATATAATGAGAGGATGTCACTCTTAAGCACAACTTTGTAGATCTTTATCCAAGAACAGGATCTTAATGGTCATTATTAAAGGTTCTGGAATTCCCACTTTTCTCATTAATGCTTGTCCCTAAGAACAGGGTTGTCCTGTTCATTTTTTAAAATCATTTTTATTGGAGACTCTTACACTCTTTTAATAATCCATACATCAATTTTATCAAGCACATTCTACATAATTTGCCATCATCCTAATCTTATTCTTATAGTTCTATTCTTTTGGTTCTTTTCTTATGAACTCACACACAGTTAAATCCCTTTGCATAACCAATCAAGTATAAGTAAACAATTTTCTGGAATTCTCTGTTTTCAGTCAAGATATATATCTGATATCATCAATTATATTCCTTATTACACAATCTCATGTGACTCTGATCTGAATTTCTGGTAGTTTCCTATCAATATATTGCTTCAACTATTGTTGAACAATCTGTAATAAAACAATTTTCAAGAATGACCATTTTAAGTATGCTGTTGGATCACCTTTCTTTGGAATGGGTCTAAATATGGAGTTCTTCTAGTCAATTAGACAGGTATCTGGCTTTCAAATTTCTTGGCATTGAACTTTTAGCTTTTCTTGTGTTTCACCAGGCTTTGAAACATCTCAGTTGGCATTCCATCAATCCCCGGGTCTTTGTTTTTGGCTATAGAGCTTTAAGGGTATCGTGTCTAGACATTGGGGCACAATCTGAATGGTTGGCAGTTCAGAGCTACTAGTAGCGCTGTGGGAGGAAGACCGAGTTTTCTCTTCTCATGAATAGTTGCAATCTCAGAGCACTCCCTGGGGCTTGCTATGAGTCAGCATTGACTCGGTGGCTGTAATAGTCGAGCATTTGGTGCTAGTGGCTTCAGCGCAGGTTAGACTTCTTCAGAATATTTGGCTTTATTTATACACTATCTTTGAAAATGGATAAAATTTCAATTAGTTCTTTTTGGTACAATGATCTCACCATTTCTCCCATTTGCCTTAGTCACTCTGTGATTAAGAAAGTTTTGGAGGCTCTTCTGACACCCTTTTGATCTCCCCCCCCCCCCACCGCTTTTTAAATGAACTTTGCTCTCTCCAGGCATGGTGCTCCCGATGTCATCCTTCAGCACATCAATCTTCTATTACTAATATGCAATGCTTCAGATCTATCTTTGTGATATGCTTAATTCTGTTGGAATGTACATAATAAACCAGTTTCAATTTCATCTTCAAATTTCATCTTCAAATTTACATAAGAACAATTGAAGGTCTATTCTGCTGTCAGAACCTGACCTTCTTTTAGCTGCAGATATCCAACCATCTGTTCCCCCAAAGGTAATCCATTTGGATATTGTGTATTCCATGTGGAAAATTTAGTATGTATAGTCATCATTGTGTAGTTCAAAAAGCTATTTGCAAAGAAGAAGATGATGGTCTTACAAAATCCTATCACATATTCTTTAGTTGATTTCATTTCTATTGCCAGCATCATAGTTTTCAACTAAAATTTCTGCCTATTTATCTTCAATTTTTGTGTTTTAATTGAATGTTGAATAGAGGAGACAGTGGAAGAATTGATGCATTTAAATTATGTTGCTGGGGAAGAAAATGGAAAGCACCATAGACTGCGAAAATGACAAACAAATTTGTTCTGGAATATATAAAAAACAGCCAGAGTACTCCTTAATGGGAAGAATAGCAAGGCTTTGTCTTACATACATTGGGCATGAGACCAGTCCCAGGAGAAGAACATCATATTTGACAAAGTAAAGCGTTAGAGAAGAAAAGGAATTCTCTCAAAGAGGGACTGACATCATGGCTGTGACAATAGACTCAAGCATAGGAACAATTTTAAAGGTGACTTAGGACTGGGCACTGTTTGTTCTGCTGTGCATAAGTTTGCTATGGATTGGAACCAACTGAACAGCACCTAACCACAGCAACAACAACATTGATACAATTTCAATATGACCCCTGAGTATTATTAAAATAGCATAAAATGACTATCCTTTTTCTAACGTGGAACAGGTACATATATAAAAATGGGGTATATGAATGAATTTTCAGCTCATGCTTAATAATAAGGCCTCTCTAAGAACAATTACTTCTTAAGATGTAGTCCTTCACTCCCCATCCCAGCGAAATGCACTTCAGAGGACAGAAGTGAAGCTGCAGCTCAGTAAGTGGGGTATGCCTGATAAGGAAAAAAGAAGAGGGAAGGAGAGAGTGGAACACATCTCAGGCCACAACCCCTGAGGGCAATATTCCAGAGAAGCTAATGCACAGAAAGTATCACAAGACAGGCCCATCATGAGATATGACTATGTCCCTCATTAACACATAGCACTAAAGAGGAGAGCACTGGGGACACAGAGGTCTCAATGGCTATCTTCAGATTGACAGGCAGACTCCATCCCTCAAATTGACACCATATTAGGTGCCTGCCACAGACAACCCCTGGTCAATTTGACACTTTCACACAACTTTGTAACCAGACATAATTTTAAAACAAACAATAATAAAACTATATCTGTACCTAACAGAAGAGAGCTAAAATGCATACAATTCAGCATGTGACACACTTATTTAAACATAACATTCTATAAGTGCACAAAACAAAACAAAATCCTATGTCTAACAATTGAAATTAGGTAACACCCACACATTAATTCAGTAATCTTTTGAATATATATTCCCCCCACCTATGAGGCTTTGTAACCCAAACTCTTCATGACTTTATACCCCCAACTTTGGGTTTCCAATTTCTATATTGCCCACTTCAATCAACACAGTGCTTTGAGGAAACAATTGTATTTTTCGACATGAAGAAATCTTCATTCCAGTTGGGACCTTGTGAAGTCTGCATTCTAAACAAAGTCCAATAGGCTATCCATAAAGTCTGCAGTAATTATGCACCAGTTCAAAGGCTCAAGTAAGTTCTCTTTATCTGGTTGGTTTCTAGTCAACTCAGTGTGGGCTATCTGACTTAACCTCACCAGGGTATCCATTGGTCACCTTGTCTTAGACCAGGGCCTTATCACACATTCTCAAAAACCCTAGTCCTCTCATGCTAGGTCATGAATTTCAGACTAGGCAACATGCTCTCATCTTCTCTATTTCCTGTGAAGCAACTCCCTGGGTGTCAGTGGCCAGACTTAACACATTTGTTCATTGATGCATTCCCCCACTTCTCCTCAAAGATTAGATACTGGTGGTCTTCTAGCAAACATTTCAGCCTGCCATAGACTTCCTTTAGCCTTCAGTACCAGATTGGAGTCTTATCCATGGTCCCAGATTCTTTTCAGTTTCTGAAAACACTGGTTCAAAATTCCCAACTCCAAAGAATTCCTTTTTTTCCTTCAATCTGTCAATTTTGCTCTTAGGCAGATCTCATGAAATGTGGATATCCTGGGTACTTCAAAACACCTGGTGGGGATATTCTCTTTAGAGACTTCTTTCTAGGTGTGACCTAAATCCAGCTAAAGGTCAAATTAATGGCTTAAGGCTAGTCGGTTTACAAGCTCTCTATTTTTGTACTTCTCCAAATCATTTCTATCAATCATTATATTAATAATAGTAAGCAGAGGAAAGCAGTATAAGCAAAGTAGAATCAGATACTAAACTCAATTCTTAAAACAATCAAATTCAACTCTTATTTAACTTATCTAAACTATCCTATTTACACAAAATACTGGATTAGGTCTCTGAAGACATCAAACCAATCCATGCTTTCTGTCATTTTTCTTAAGTGGTAGAGTTTCTGAAACTTTAAAATGGTATTTTTTACCTCTGAGTTCAAAATATATAATAACAACATTCATTTTTGCTATTTAATACTGGAATAACTAAATATGACCTCCAATCAAAACTTTTACTCCAGATATTCTTCCAGAAATCAACTCTGTAAACTGTAAGGATATACCTGACTTCTGGCTAGCCAAAGAAGGAACATTACCAGGATGCAGAAGACAAACGAACATTTACTCTTCATTTTTATGATTTCTTTCTCCAGTACTGCACTCCTGGAACCAAAATGTGTCAGTCCAGGTAGACTAGAGAAATCAGTAGACACACATATATGTATAAGAGGTTTATATACAAGACAAATTGAACATTGAGTGAGCATCCCAGCCCAGCCCAAGGTCAGAGTCCTATATCAGCCTATATGTGTGATACCAATCTATGAAGTCTTCTTCAGACTCACAAAGCATATGCAGTGATGCCAGAACAATCATAGGCCAGTGGGTGTAGAGTCTTGTGTATCCAGTGATGGTGAAAGCATCTCTGCACTGACAGGGGCAATATCTGTGGCTCCTTAAGTATCTCAACACTGGCAGAAGTCTCTATATGGCTTTTCCAGCTTCAGAGATCTGGTTCCATCAGAGTGAGACTATGTGGCTTCTCCTCTGGGATATCTCACAGGGAATTAGCCTTGTGTCTTGTCATTAGATCGTCTCCAAGGGACTGAGTAGTGTGTCTCTCACCTATGAGAAAAAAAAAATACAGCCAGATTTCTCAGAATTCTCAGGCAAAATCTTGCCCACAGAGAGGTCTCATTGGCTATATCTAGATTGACAGGCTAGACTCCACCTATTCTCAGTCCTCAAATTGACACCAGGTTAGGTGACTGCCGTAATCATTTAAATCTTATTTTTCTTTTTATTACATTGGACTGTCTGTTTGATTTAGGTTCTCCTACACTTTCTTCAATTATTTTTTATTCTAAAGTTTAGCTACTATTAGTATCTCTTTTTGTTTCTTAATATTTGAAACAGTTTCATAGAATTTTAGAATATTAACAATGAGAAAATAATAAAGAATGTAAAGTAACACCCTATAGTATCTTTTCAACTTTTCTCTAATTTAAAATTATTTCAAAATAAATTAAAAAACAAACATATGAATTGTTGTTTTATAATTGTGTGAATATGTCTACAAGTTGTGGTTGAATAATTGTGGCTGAAAATTATTTTCATTTTCATACCCAGTGCAGAGATTATTGTGGTGGTGTAGTGAGTTATGTTTGGGGCTGCTCATTGCAGGTGTCGACCACAGGAGAAAGATGAGTCATTCTACTCCCATAAAGATTAGTCTCCAAATCTACAAGAGCAATTCAAATCTGTTCCATAGGGTTACTGTGGATGAAAATCTACTTGGCACTGAGTTTGGTATGGTTGATGAAGTGCAGTCCACTTACTCAATTTCTTCTGTGCTGAGTTGGTGACTGCATTTTGGTGTAAAAATGTAATCTATGTAACATTGTACCAGGAAAATTGAAGACTCTGATTGTCCCATCTTTATACAGAGATTTCATTTGGGGAAGAAGCACATGGATCCAAATAAAAAAATGACTGAATAGAATTAGATTCCCGATGATGACCAGATCCAGCTTGTCAACCATGTGGTTCTGGATTATTGGGTTTCTGTGTGAAGCAGAGTTGATGCCTCCACTCACCTTTGATCATGCAAAATTATGAGCAAATCAATAATTTCTGTTTTTAGCCACTGAGGTCTGGGTAATATTTCTGTTTAACAAAATATAGTTAGAATAAAAGTTGGTTCCCTAAATGATTTGCTGTTGAGTTAAAAATATAAGGTAGAAAAATGAGTTACAAGTAAGGGTCCAGAAAGACTTTTGGCAAAGACTAGGAGGACAGTGTGATTATTGCTAGATATAGGAGAATAACAGAATTATGCTTTCCAACACTGCTACTTGACATCTTTTCAACATATAATATCACATGTAAGGTGGTTTTTAGGCAGAATGTTAAAAGTGCTAACAAGTTTCATTGAAGTTATTGCACTAAATTTCAGACATAAATAAGAAACAAATGAAAAGTTTAGTTTTCACACTAAATTTGAAATAAATACAAAAGAGTAGGACTGTGTTTAAATAAGTATTTTCTTTCCAAGTTTCTAAAAACAAAATTATCTCAAAGTAATTAATGGCTTCAGGGAAGAAAAGATCAACTGTAAGTCCAGGGAAATGTGGCTTTTTGTCAATTTATCAATGATGTGAATTGAAAAGCCCTTTGTTAATACCTTAAAATATTTAAGATTATGTTCCACA